>PUFA01000077.1:600000-1125000 GCA_003508835.1 Eonycteris spelaea | reverse complement strand
TTCTAAATAAAGGCCCCTGGGCAGATTTAATTTTACTTGTGTTATCAGTTTGCTTATTTTACCTCAATCCCATTCTTTAATATTTGAAGCAGAGTTATCAAATTTAGCATTTATTTTTGCTTAGGGTTTCACATGTTAAGATAATAATATGTCAATGGCAAGACGTATAGAAAATATTTTTGCTGTAACTCCAGATCAGAAAAAAAACACAAATGTCCATAAAGAGAGGTGTAGCCTAGGCTTCTTTTCAGTGTGTCTTTTCTGGCTTGCTTTCAAAGCACTTAATAGTTTCAGCTTATAATTGCTAAACATGGAAATATTGAAACACCACACCCTTGTATTGCTTATAATGAATAGTGTCTTTAGCACAAACATATTTTTATCAAAGCACCTAGAGACAGCAGCCACACCCATCACAGTATTAATCAGCCATGGTCTCTGGCTGCCCAGTCTTACTTTGGAGAAGGTGTGGGTTAAGGGACTTCTAAGTGAAGCAAACTGCAGCTGAATTATTTTAATGACCCAGCCTGAGGATCAGTCCACCCCACTCTCCCTCCATCTAATGCAAGACCCATAATCATAGTAAGAAGTTTTATTTATGGATATTTGTAACTTTATTTATTTGATCCCAGAAAACTTGTAGGTTGTTTGGAAATGTTGCTACTGAAGAATTGAACTCAAGCAGATAGGACCCCCAATGGTTCTACAAAAGGATGAGTTGGCTACAGGTGGGCCCTCCAGGGCCTTCAGGCCCAGGGAGATTAGGACTTTCCCAGATTGGAGGAACCACTTTGGTTCCTCTTAGTTCTCTTATAAAAATTTCTTGAAATTATTGCTATGTCTTGTGAGTATTCATAGCTTCATCTGCCCTATTTTGAATAATATGTACAGTTTTGTTAGCCTTGGCCTTAAAATAATCTTAGCCTTATTATTTAAATAGGTGTCTTATTATGCTGAATAACTCATGACCCACACATGCTAAGAATAAACTAGATGGTGCCATTAAATCTTCCACCCACAGAACTGGAAATGCATGGAATGCAAAACTGGATCCCGGCTGCAATGCTGTCTGCTGAGGTGGCTCTTTGTGTTGGTAGAACTACCTACTCATCATTCATTAGAGGGGTCTGAAAATGTCTGTGTGGAAATTTCTCCCTCAGGCCTGCCATCGTATCTCAGATTCTCACCATTACAATGAATTCTTTGTCAAAGACGTCATTTCAGGAAGCATACCTTTCAAATGCACAGAAATATCCTTCGAGGGTAGGAATGTTAATTCTAGTTAAGCCAATTTTTAATTGAACATAGATGGGCGTTTCTTGTTTTCTAGTTTACTCCTCTTTCTTAGAACGTAGGGCTCTGATGAAATAGAATTTCGGAGAATCTTTGATCAAGATGAAAAATTATCAACATTCAGGTGTAATGGGCATCGCTAGTGGGACCCATTGTAATGGCAGTTGGTGGGCAGATGTGGAGAAAGACTTGCCACTGGGGCAAGAATACTGCGTGAAGAAGCATGCCCTTTGAGATGCCGCCTGTAGAGACCTCTCCTTGAGACACTAACATGGGTCATTGTAACAACATGAACAACAAATCCATGAGACCTTCAAGTATTCTTTATTAGGGTTTGGGAACTTAGCGATCTATATATTTCATATTTATTGCCTCATTGAATTCTCACAACTACCGATGAATAAACAGTCTCAAAAAGGGTAAAACCTACCTAGGTACAAAGTTAATTAGGGAAGAAAACTGAGATTAAGAATTAGGTTGGTCTGATTCCAAATTCATGAAATTAACCATTACTCACGTTGCCTCTTTACTATCTTTCTCTTCGTTCTCTCTCCCTTTTGTCACCCCTTCAAACTTATGTTTCAGCTATGAATTTTCCCCTGCCTAGAATGTCTTAACCTTTTTTCTACCCTGGAATATTTTTTAATATTTTGAGGACCAGGTGAAATATCACCTCCTTTTACATTTTTTTTTCTTTAATGTATGATCTGTTGCATTCATGTTGCAAATAACAAGGGAGCTGTAGATCTGTTACCTGCCCAATTGTGAGACATCTGTGACAGGAATTATTATTTTCTTTATAATGTTGGTAGCACAGAGTCTAACTTTGCCTATTGAAAACAACACAATAGACTATCTTGTTGAAAGAGTAAATTGTTTATAGGTGTCCTATAGAATTGTAGAATAAGCAATTTCATACTAAGTTACCAACAAAAGATTAAATTATGTTCACTGGAATTGGTTTCAGAAAGCAGGAGGTAACATAGAACTTTCAGGAACATTTTCATTAATTTTTTTTTTTATTGGTTGTCCAGACAAGTTTTATCAAGGTCACTAATTTTCTTGTAACTATATACTTGAATTTTATTGTATGTCTTTAGGTGATAAAAGGATGGAAAAACTATCTATAAATTTTTTGTTTGTGCCTTTGATGACCCATAATTGTAAAACTTCCACCAAAGGGGAGCATGCGCAGTGCACACACTATAAGAATGAGGAAAACAAAACGCTTGCCAATTCAATATCCAAAGCATTTATAAATAAACGATATAAATGGGTGTGAGGAGATATAAATATGTATGCTACAGATAGAACAACACTTTAAAAATAACTTTAAAAGAGATATATAGAGGTGCTGTACGTATGGGAAACACATCACATACGGCCTTAGAGACATAATGTGAAATATCAGAGAAACGTGCAGTTTCTTTTTGTGGTCCTGGGAATCTAGAGATGTGTGCGTATATATGTCTCCATTTTTAAGGAAGAGTGTGTGTGTGTGTGTGTGTGTGTGCGCGCGCGCGCGCGTATCGCGCATACCCTTTAAAAAATTAAGACAAGGTGAAAATGTCACTTCACCAATTCACATATTTTTAAATAAGAAATTATGTTTGCTTTAAACATCTCAGAAATCAAAATAAGTTAGAAATGTACATACTTCCAAAATAGAGATAAATTTATTGGGGGTCATCTTGTCCCTGCATCATCTCTTTTAGCCTGTGGGGTACATTTTAGTAACTTTGTTAAATCAGAGAGAGAGAGGGGCAATTTCACCTTGCCCTTAAGAAACAAAAGTAATTGATATTTACATGGGAGATTTAGGATATGAACGCTGACATTTTACATTTATGCAGACTTTGCCCTGGTTGTAGACTGAACATCATCCATCCACCCATTCATTCACTCCATGCAAAAGAACTGAGAGCCAACTGCTCATCAGGCATCGCCTGGCTGTGGATATAGATAAGAATGTGCTGCAGATGTGGTCTTGGCGACTCCATAGTCTGGTGGGATAGGCATAATTGTAAGCCAAAAAAGTCATAAATATTTTAAGAAGTGTTTTGTTTGCAGATCTGGCACCATTTTAACCTTAGATTCTGGTGAGGGTCTCCTCGTAACATTCACCCAAGAAGAACCACTAGCACAGACCTCTGTGTACCACACAGTTGGCTGAATGTGTGAGAATTCTTCAAGTGTTGTTGAAGCAGGCAGTACCAGCAATTGACCTGAGCTTTATGATGCCTCCTCAGTGTTGGCCACTATCGTGAATTTATCAAGAGTCATGTCAAGGGTCCTACTTGTCCTAAATGACATCTGCGTCATCTGCAGAGCCTTTTTATTTCTGATCTAGATATTACAGTAGCAGAGAGCACAAGGTAGTGTAAGAAACACTTAGAATCTATTTCTAAATGGATATCCAAAGATAAAGCTTAAAAGCCCTGTTGTATGTGCAGAGAGGAGAAAAGTCATTTTGTCCCCTTTGCTCTGTTTATTTGCTCTAATTTATTGGGAATTGTTGTTAATGATTAAACATGTAAAGCCTTCAAGCCAGGGTTTACATGTTTAGCACTTAGCTCCATCATTTACTGTCGGTGTAACTTCAGGCAGGTTATTTAACCAATGTCTATTTCTCAACTGTAAATATAAAATAACAACACCTGATAGTAATATTGTTGTGTGGATTTAATTAATTAAATAAAAGCTACTACCGAAATCCACCAAAATCACTGCTTTAAGGAACTTTTAGAGCAGTACTTCCCAAACTTCCCTCTTACTCTCTTGAAGATCGTTGAAAGCCCTGAAGAGCTTTTGGTTCCATGGGTTGAATCTATCAATATTTACCATATGAACATTCAAACTGAGAAATTAAAAATGGGGTTTATGAATTCATTTAAAAATAAAAAATGGTTATATATTAACTCAAATATAATGTATTTTTATGACAATAAAACATTTTCAAAAAATGAGAAGAATGGCATTGTTTTATATTTCTGCAACTCTCTTTACTGTCTGGCTTAATAGCCGACAGTTGTATTCTCGTATCTTCTCATGCCGTGTTCTTGTGAAAATACTTCTGGCTGCAAGAATCCCTTGATAAGGTCTTGGGCGCCCACAGGGGTCTCTGTCCCATACTTTTTGAGAACTACTGTGTCTAAAGTATGTCCTACCAGCAGAAGGAACATGGTACTAGATGGCAATATGAGATATGAAGTAATGTTAATAAGAATAAAGCAATAGAATACATAAATTTTCAAATATTTTATGGGTGTAATAAGAATGATGTTTAATTTTTGGAGTGCATAGGAGCATGTTTGATGCATGTTTAGAATAAGAACAGATAGTAGTACTAATACTAATACTAATAATAACGTGTTTTTATTAATAACATGTTTTCACAATTGTATCAGCCACTATGCTAAACACTATCATTTAATCCTGACCCTAAACTTGTAGCATAACTCCTCTTATTATTATTCTTTTTTTGTAGTTGAGAAAATCAAGGCCCACAAAGGTAAGGTAGCTGTCTAGGGTAGCAAAGTCAGTAAGTGATGGAGCTGTGATTCTAAACCTTGCGATCTGACTCCAGAGACTGCAAGGGAATAAAAGGTGTCTAAAATTAGAAAATAAACATGTAAGGGTGGAGGGTAAGTTTTCCAAGTGGATATATAAATAAATAAATATCTAGTGGGTACTTCATACCTAAGGAATAGATGTTATGAAGAACTTTAAGTCTGTTTCTTATACAGGGGTTTACAATCTTGTGGGAATGAAAAGTCTTAGACACATGAGAACAGTATACATTACAGCACAAAATTTTGCTTTCAGAGCTACAGGAATTTCTAGGCAGTGACATTGTGGAGCAATCTGGGGACAGACCATAGAGGAATAGTATTTCAGGTCATCTTGGAAGATGAATAAACTTCAAATTAATAGAAGGGTGTTTCAGTGGACATTTGAACAATAGGAAAAAGAGAATAATCATGACCTGTAAAGGAAACCCTAACAAAATTTATTTGACCTGTAAATAAAATTTCTTTAGGGGAAGTTGGAGTCATCCAGCACCTAAATTTTGTTCAGATATGGAAGTTCTTGAATATAAAGATGGAATGAACTTCAAAACTGAGAGAAGCCAAAAGTTGTGCAAAATCTAGCACTGTCTAAATGGTGACTCACCTGAAAGAATCATCAGACTATGCCAAGTGGTTTGATGTTTCAGAGACCACATCTGAAAGACAATAGGCCTGTCATGTATGATATATGAAATGAGAGTTATTATAGTTGTTTTCAAGCTTCACGTGGACTGTGTCCTGTGAAGCCTTCGCTTCGTCTTTAGGCAGATAACGGAACAGTTATAATGATCTCCCGCATTGTGATTTTCTGCGATGTTTCTTCTCTTCTTTTATCCATTCTCTTTATATTCACCTGGATGCCAAATTTCCATGTGTGTCTTTTAGTTGTTTTATGTTGCTGAAAAATTCTTGATGTTGCAGTATCCAGGAAATAAATCCAGCGTGTGAGGGAACAAACACTCTCAAGACCTGAAATAACATGAGCTTTTTGGCTGTTCTATTGGTTACACATGACCTGAATCAGCCTTTTATCCTTCAATCTTTTCCTCTTTGACCTGGGAGAGCAGCCACATTACTGCTAGATAATGTTGAAAAAACACTGACTCTTTCTCATAGAAGAGGATTGTTAAAAATCATTGACTAAAGTCTTATAACTCTTCGTTGCTATTTTAATTCAAGCAACACTGTGGCATACGTTGTATTTTAATTACTAGCCAGTTTCCAAATGTAGACTATAATTTGATAAAATATTGGTAATGTAGGCAAGCTACCATAGCTAAATACTCTCGCCATTTGCTTATATACATATTGTATGTGTACATGAGTACCATATGCACACATATGGTGACTTGCTATATGGCTGTAAGATTTGAACCTGGAGTTGCAGCAGGTCCATTTTTGGAGGTTCAGAATGATGTTTATAGGAGTAAAAATGAGAGGAACAGGAATGGCTTTGTCAAGAATCAAAATCTGGAAATTTTCCTCCTCAACCATTGTAAGGACATGCATCCTACTCTTGACTCTGGTAATAGTTAACATGGATATAGTGCTTTGCCGTTTATGAAACACTTGCATAATTTTCACCGGGACCATGAGGCACTTAATTGTGGGAACAAAGCTAGTGTAACAGCAGCATGTGAGTAATGGGGAGGAGGGTATGGGTTGAGTCTGTGACCTAGGCAGCACCTAGATTGCAGGGCAACTATTTGGTGACAAGGGATTTGACCTTTATTGTATATGCAATGGGAAACCACTAAAAGGTTTTAAGCAAGACAACAACATGAATTAATTTACATTTTTGAAAGTCTTCCAGACTGCCACATGTAAATGGATTACAGGAGGATAAAGATGAGCACGGAGACCAGGCAGGAAGCTAGTAAAGTAGCTTATCTGAGAGGCAGCAGTGGTCTGGGGGAGATTCACCTTGAAACTAATGGAGCTTAATGGAGCTTAAGCTTCTGGGCCCCTCGCTTGCACTTCTGAGGTTGGGGCAGAGTCTGAGCAATGTATTTATGAAATCATATATTTTCGTGATATTTGCAAAAATAAGATATTTGCAAAAAACAGTTGATTGTTTTTTATTTTATTTTTTACACTCTGAGCTTCTATCCACTGTATTTCTACTTGAGCAGTGTGATACTGGAAATGCTTTGGGCGTTTTTAGGATCTTGTCAAGGGGAATGTGAGTTGGTTATATGTTGTTTTAAAATTTGGAAAGGTAGTTTTGGAGTGCTTCCATTAAACAAATGAGTCATAGTTCTTTGATGATCTTTACTTATATTGGAGAACCAAAGAAATACAGATTAAAAACTGAGATATGAAGCAAGAGTGACAAAGATTAACAATAAAATCACTAGAAATTATTCTGACACCCAAAAGGATATTGTGTAAACCCAAAATTTTCAAATTTCATTAATTACTTAAGAGGAAGAGACAAATTTTGAGTAGAAGTAATTGATAGTTCGTTGATTATTTGATAACTCAATTAATGAAGAGGAGTGAGTGAATCATAGGAATATATTGGGAAAAGATTTAAATTTGCTGTTTTGACAAGATTAAGATAACGTAAAATTCATACTACATCATTCTCAAAGAGAACAACAAACTGCTTAATGGGTTTCACTGATTCAAAGAGTATTTAAGATTAGTTACTACACAGCAAACTTGAAATACTCTGAAATCTAGCTCACCTACAAAAGAAACTAGAAAGTGGTCTTTCCAAATCTGACAAAAATCTCCAACATTTACATGGCATTACAATAACATGTGGTGATAACATGCAGAAATAAAAATTTTAAGCTATTAGTACCGATCTTCAACTTGCTGGAGGAAAGATTGAATCATCAATTATTTTTATCAAAAACTATTTAATGAAATTGTTGTGTGAAGAGGTGATCAAAGAATATACAGCCAAAAGGTGTGGGAAAAATTACAGATGCATGTAAACATGCTAATTAATAAAAAATTAAAAACATGTTAATTAATAAAAATAGTGCACCATTTTTCTGGGTTTTTATAAGCTTTGCAGTATTTTTCAGATTCAATTTTTTTTCATTTAATTTCTTTTCTTGCTCTAAATATGAATTCACTTTAAAAATTTACCTAGTTTTGTATTCATAGCTTTGTATACCTTTTCCTCAAATATGTTCCCCAATTTGGACAAGCCTTAGGTCCCACAAAATTTGGATCTGTCCCTTGGCCTTGGGTTGTGGCTGTGCAGATAGAGAAAAGTGGACACCTTTAAGACAGATTTAGGAGGTAGAATGAGTTCTTACACGATTGTCTTATTAAAAGGCTAGAGCCCATTTCCGAGGGGTGAACAAGTTAAAACTGAGAAATAAAGTGACTCCTCTAAAGTTATACAACTTGGAACTGGCTAACTAGGACTTAAATCTAGATATATTTGGCTCAATGCCTCTGATCACTGTCAAATTCAAAGCTTCAGTTCCTTTAGGGTGGTTTTGAGGATTCAATTAGATGATGACAAAACACTTCATGTGGTGTCTGACAGACACATGGCTGAGTGTTCTTAAAAGTGTTTCTATTAAGATTACAAGAGGTTTATTCTTTAGATACACAGAGATTTTTAAAATTGGGAGGCATTTAATTTTCTCTGTCCACTTGCCAATCTCTCTGCAAGAGTCAGCCCACTCTGCTGGAGATTTCCATTTTTTTTTCCAAGGCATGAAGGCATCTCTCTTTATTGCTTCCTACTTGTCGCTTGCCAGCCAGCCAGCACCTAGTGCTAGAAGTGGCTGCTCAAAAACAGCAGAACCCTCTGGCTGACCGGTCTATGAACATCAGTAGCAGAACTACTTGGGGAAACCTGGACATGGGTCAGAAACTGCTTATGCTTCCGTAGAAGGGTTTGGGGTATCCTCGTAGTTTCAAGAGGTGGGCGAAGAAAGTCACACATTTCCTAATAAGACAAGAACAGGGCAAACCTTGAGGACTCTAGAGAGTGACTCTACAATAATTGGATTTAGCTAGTTTAGATCATTTTAGGCAGATTTAAGGTAAGCCATGGGATAGAATGAGTCTAATTTTTAAAGATTCTGCATAGCAGGAATATTCTTTAACTGAATCATTATGGAAGTTTGTTTCAGTGTCTGACAACCCCTTTAAGGTCTCTGGACTTCTCAAGCACTTCTGTAAAACTTATTTTGTCAATTGTTAACTGGGAACTAACATCTTATTAATGTTTTTATTTTTTAAGTGTTATCACAATTCCTGCTTTAGTTCCATAATTAGTTCACCCAACAAGTTCCTAGTCCCTTTTCTATTTTTAGTTTTAATTCTAAGATTGAGAGAATTGAAGGCTTTCCAACATGCAGGCACATGCTTAAATGCATGCACAAGTTGTGTTTGTTGGGGGAGAAGAAAAGCTCTAAAAATGGTGTGTTTTTGCAATGTTCCATTTTATCTCCATGTAACAAAGACTACTGCTTCTGCTCTCCCAGGCCACCACACCCTTAATTGGTCATAATAAATCTTGTGGGCTCCTAGCAGTTTGCCAGGAGAGATAGTAGTTACTCTTGTTTTTTCTTTCGTTGGCTGCTATTCTGCTGGTTGGACTTCTAAATTAGGTTAGCAACTGATAGAGATTTCATCTTTAATTTGAATTCTGCACCCTAATTACTTGTTCCTCACCTCCTCCTTAATGACTGTAGCTGGACAAGGGCTGGAGCAACTTCCTTTTCTCTGCTTTAGTGGATCCACCACCAGAGCTTCAGTTCATTTCTGGGGAGTAATGCAAACCAGCTGTGACTGCTTTCTTTCTGGGTCTCTCCAGTGTGGCACTGTGTAAGGGGTGGGCCAGTGAAAGAGAGGGAGACCTAAGGAAAAGAGACAATTCCTAATTAAAGAGGGAATTCAATCAGGATTGAGTTTCTTTTCTTTTCTTCTTTTTTGTTCTTTTGACAATACCCCATTTCTTGAGTTTCCCCCTCTCTGTATAATTTTGTTTGACATATGTGATGAGATCAAGCAACATGTGTTTAACAGCATTAAAAATTAAATATTTCTCATTCAAACTTTACAGTAAGTACATAAGTTATCTTAGGAATTAAATAGTAAACTGCTGTCTTCAGCTGAGGGACTGTTCGATTGATGAACCAATTTTTATATGAGCCTTTTATTTTTGTAAGTGAAAATAATTCTTACTCTAAATTTTTAATGAGATTATGTTTTTTTCCTATCCCCATGCTCCTCTCTAAAATTACATATACACATACATGCATACACACACATATATATTATATATGAACATCATTCATGCACGCCCTCATAAATATGCTTATATTTACATAAACAAAGTATGTGACTTTTTTATATTTGGTGTTGTAGCTACAACTGAATGAAAGCCCCACAAGGTCAAGAAGTGAGGTCACTTTCCTTTCCTTACATGGAATGTGCAGACCCTCCTACAGCTCTGCCTGCAGTCTCCATTCTGGTCGGTGAAAACACTAGGAAAGTCAGAGGTCTAGATCCCAACAACAAACATCTTCCCTTTCACTGTGATGGTCTTGGCTCAGCGTGATCACTCCAGGTGAATGTGGAAGGGGCAGTAGGGAATCGTGGAGCCAGCCTCTCAGACTTCACATCATTTCCTCATAGAAAACAGCAGCTTTCTTTCTCCCTGCTTTTCATCTGAGAAAATGTGAATAGTTCTAGATTAATATTTTAATCTCTTAACCCCAATAGAAAGAGGAAGGATTAGCCTGATTATTGCATAATTCATTAGTTATTATGCCTTTGGCTCCGTCTCCCTCCTTCCCCTCTTAGCATCCTCAGGACCAGCTCCTCCTCCTAAACTGCCCTGTCCAAACATTTCGAGTCTGACCTACTTACTGAAGAATGTGCCCAGAAATTTGATGCGGTGATTACTCCCAGAATTAGCAAACTTGTTCATTCTACACCCCCTTGTAGGACCTGTTCAAAGCAGAAACAGTAAGTAGCCTTTGATTAACCATTAAGCTTTTTTGTTTAAACAAAAAAATAAATATTTCATTGCCACTTCATCATCAGTTGATTTGGTTTCAAAGTGAATGCAGCTACATGCCTCAAGTGATGGCTTTTAATCAATTAAGTCCCGTCTCCACCTTAACATTTTATTCATTAGTCACTGTTGAACCTTTGTCCTTACTTGTCAGTATCTGAGAAAAACATATACTTTAGCTCATGATGTCTACTCATTCTCTCCATCACTATGATAAGAGTTTCCTCACTCCTGGCCAACCTGGCCAGGATGGAAACTCTGTATCACGGAGGAGATTGAGAAATCTCACTCAAGCAACACCGTGTGCCTTCAGTCAAGATAAAAATGGAAAGTGGAAATCTGGATGGCTATAAATGATGGGATTTCCCCCAAGTATCTGAGTATTTGCATCTTTTAGATGAATAGTCCCTAAATTCTCAAATTCATGATCCAGAAAAAATAAATGAATAAAAAATTCGAGGAGCCTCCATAGGGCCATCTACTTTTATTTTCTCACTTAAAAAAAGTAACAAACCTTGCCTACTTTTGCAAGCTATTTCATGCATGGAAGAACACATAAACACCAAAACAGGAAAGGTTATAATCTCAGATTAAATGAGAGTTCTTTTAAATAAGTCCATTAAACTTTGGTGAAAACACAGCGCCTATTGTTCTCCTTTCACACCAGACCTGTGCACACTCTGTGCTCGGGCTTCACATGTTTTGGGGACATAGCTCAGCATTTGTTTAGATGCCCAATGTTCTGACAGTACAGACCACAGGTGCACGTCAGTGTAGGAGTTTTACCAATGTGCTTTTTTTCATCATTATACTGAGACAGTTACTTTATATCTCAAGAGTTCTGTCTAATGGGTATGTACTCCTGTGGATGGCTTTTAACTTCATGTTTTTTTTTTTTTTTCTCTAGGAAGTTGTCTCAACTGTGCTTATGGGCTTAGTGAAGATTACTTGTTTTGAAACAGAATCACCCCTTACACTTATATGGAGAAGGCAGTGGCACATGTGGCATGATTTACGAGGTGTTGAGAAAGCTTGAAAATAATTCTTCCACTCAGTTGCCACATAGTCTGAAATTCAAAACAGAGATATTTATTTCTTTGGGCTCCCCAGGAGTCTCTCTTCTCTCTTTTCTCTGCCTTTAAGTCATTTCCATCATTTAAAAGGCTTTAAATACCATCATTATTTTGATAATCTGTTTTAAAATGTACCTAGATTTTTTTTTTCCCAGATATGGTTTAGTTAACAGATCAGGAACAACTGCCATAGAAAGGTAGTTCGTTACTCATAGTTCCCATGAGGAAGGACATGCCATGTGATACAGGGCCACATGGGGAAGCACCGGGGTCAGTTAAGAGGCAGAAGGAGTGAGGGGAGAACATAGGCAGCAGCCTTCATTGTGTTTTTCGTAAGAATGAACCATGAGGTAGGGTAAGCCAGTTAAGCAATAGTTTGAATAATTAGGTGGGCCCTGTCCTACAGGGGCCGTCCTTAGTTGCCCCGTGCCTGGCTATGGGTTGATTAGGGAAGGGGAATATTGACTGGAAATGTGAGAGCTGATAAAAGAGGTAGTTGGGGGTGTGGGCTCTGGATTGGTTGCTTTGCATCTGAAAGGTATGCTCACTGGAGAGGTTTGCTGTCTCTAGATATTACCTAGCCCTGGTAGGGGTGGTCTTTCTCTGGTCAGTTTGGCTTCAGACGGCAGAGCATCAAGTATACAGAAATACAAGAATATAGTTAATATGCAATCTCCCACGTTGGTACCTGCTCCCAGACTTCCCTTTTAGGCATATTAATCTGTCCAGCTGCTCCTTGGCATCGTTACCTAGATGCCTTGGAGCATTTTGGCATTAACCTGCCTAAAATGAAGTACCAATCTGCCCTCAATCCTGATCCTCCCAGTCTTCACCATCTCCGTAAATATGACCTCCAAAAATAAAGCTCGCAACCTGGACGGCACCTTTCTTTTCCTTGCTTCCCATGTTCAATTCACCTGCCACTCCTTTCAGCTTTACCTCCAGAATATATGTTATATTGGTACACCTCTCCTCATATCCACTGCTGCCATACTAGTCTAAATCACTACTTATCAGATCTTATAACTTCCAGTCTTCTGGAAGTTAAAATGTGTAGAAGACGCAATAGATAACAAACCAGCAATTATTAGACAACCAAGAAAATCAACAAATGAACATAAATGCTATAAAATTGTAAATGTTCTTCTATTCTCCCATTCTTTTCAACCCCCCATCGACATTATCCAGCAGCACAGGATATAATATATTATCCAGTCACATGTTAGAGTAAACTTTTAAAATACTAAGCAGAGTATACTTAAAAGTCTCTAGTTATAAGATTTCCAGCCTGCTCTAAATTAAGCCCACCTCCAACTACGGGCTTGAATTACTGCATGATATGATCACAGTCTATGATCACAGTTCATTTCATGCCATCTTCACCCTCACTCCTATGCTTTATGGCTTCTTTGAATTTCTAGACTATTCTAAACTCCTTTCTGCCTCAGGAACTTGTCAGTTGCTGGTAACCTCTATCTGAAAGTTTTTGTGTGTGTGTGTTGTGTCTTCCTGTCCCTCAGAGGCCTGCTTTTCATCGGCTCCTTAAAGGGGACTTCTCTGATCATCCTCTCTAACCATGACCTCCCCTCCTCACTTCACATCTGTTATTCTTTATTTTATACTATTTACATTGATGTTTGGTTGTCCATTCATTGTTAGTCGTTGTTCATGTTGTCTCATGGATGTAAGTTCCACGAAGCCAACTGTCAACTACCTTTTCTTTTTACCACTATAACCCCTGCATATAATAGGTACTTGGTGAATATATCTTAGATAAATGGTTTAGATGGTGTTTTTTTTTTCATTATTTCATTCAGCTTTATAGAGATAAAATTGACAGATAATATTGTGTAAATTGAAGGTGTACAACGTGATAATTTGATATAGGTGTATACTGTGAAATGATTACCACATAAGGTTCGTTAACACATCCATCACCACACACAATTACCATTCTTTTGTGTGTTCTGAGATCATTTAAGATTTACTCTTTTAGCAACTTCCAAGAACACGATCCCATTGTTAACTATAGTCACTATGCTGTATATTACATCCACAGAAATTATTCATCATGTACCTGAAGTTTGTACCCTTTGACCAAAATCTTCCCGTCTCTCTGACCCTTCAGCCCCTAGAAAACATCTTTCTACTTTGTTTCTATGAGTTTGTGATTCTGCTTTCAAACTTCAAGGCACAACTCTTAAGACATTAAAGCCTAGTGAAAATTAGTTTATTGGTTTGTTTTCCTCTGGGTTGTATGGGAACAGTACAGACTCAGGGAACAGAAGGTAAAGAAAAAAAATGATAGCTTGTTTTTATAAAAGATGAGGAGAACTTGGTGTCAAGATTAATAATTTGTGGGGTTTAAGTTACAATTTTTTTTTAAAGTATCATTTCTTAAGGACTTACTAAGTGCCAGGCTCTGCTATTTTTAATAATGATCTTATTTAATTATCACAATAACCCTATAAAGTAGGTATTATTATTCTGATATTACAGATAAGGTTTATGAGGGGGTTCTGTAAGATGATGCTTTTTACTTGGTTTCCAGTTTTGCGTTATTTAATGGCATTCCATAAAAACAGGAGAAAGTGCGTGTGTGCTCTGGAGCCCTGTAGGGCTGAGTTTTCATTTCATGCAACACCCTTACTAGCTGTGTGACCTTGAATATATTACCTAAGCTTCTTAAAAATTGTTTTCTTCATCTAAAAAACAGGGAAAAATTAGTGCCTACTCATAGAGTAGTGGTGATCATTAAATTAGATTAGATGATGGCTGGAAATTATTGTAACACAGTGTCTGGCACATAGAAAATGCTCCCAAAATATTAGCTGTTATGGTCACTCTCAACTTTGTAGCATTTAAGAGCATAGCACTAAAAAAAGAATTGAGTTGTCCTTGGTGTAAGGGAACAAGGTGTCCTAGTTTAGGAATGTTATAAAACTATAGGAAAAATTTCTGTACTTAAATGTCTTTGAACAAACTTGTCATGCATGAAATGACCATTTGTATTAAAATAAGATTAAAAAGGTGATAAAATATCATATAAAACACATACAAAATATGGCTCGGATGTAATTTCTGAATATGCAATAATACATTAATAATTAATAAGAGATAATAAGTATCAATCTCATTTGCAATCACATTTAAAGAGAAATATTCTTCTCGATTTCTGTTTTTCTTTTTCCTGAACTTTTTATAGTATCATTTTGGTATTAAAGTTAGAAAGCTTTGAGTTATTCTGTTTCCTCTTTTCTGTCACCCCCACTTCTGTCTGCCACTGTCCAAGTCATCTGGAATTGCTCTTAATAATCTACTTCCTTAGTCTTTGTCCAAACTTGTTTTATGGGATCTCGAGCGATATGGCTGCCACCCCACTTTGGAAAAGCCAGCTCCACGGCCAAGTAGCTTACTCAGCTAACAAGGATTACCTGACGCTGCACCTTCATTTTCTCTTCATAATACTATGTTATTACTTGCAGCTAACACCTTTTGCATTACCCAAAGTAATTCACTTCTTTCCTTGATGTTTGCACCCTTCAGGTATTAGCGGGCTGTTATCATGACCCCCCCCCCTTTAATTGTTACTTAGGTAGGTTTTACATATTTAGTTCTTTTCATCTTTTTCCATAAGTCCATTCCCCTAGGCCTGTAATCATTCTGTTGCTCTTCTTTGAGCCCTTTCCAGTTTGTTTGCCTCCTTCTGGAAATGAGGCCCCCAGAAATGACTGCATCACTCCAAATACATTCTCTGCAGAGCTCTCTGTGGTCACAGAGCTGCTCGGTTGGAAGAATGATGTGCGCTGAACCAACCTCGCAATGAGATCGTACGATTAAAGCATGTGTGGTTGCATTCTGCTTTATATTTGCTTGTGGACATGACTGATCTCCTTGCCTAGACTTCAAGTTTCTTGAGAGAAAAATACATGTGCAATTTACTGTTTTCAAATGGATAAGTGTCTTCAACCTTGCCTGTACATTGGTCGTACAATTCCTTGATGATCTTCAAAAAATACTAATGCCTGGCTCCCATCCCCAGGCATTCTGAGTTAATTGGCATGGGATGTGAGCTAGCCATCAGAATTCTTAAAAACTCCCTAGCTGATTCTAATCTGCAGCAAAGTTTGAGAACTACCACCCTAAACAACAGGAGCTTAGTAAACATTCGGCAAGTGAGTGAAAAATGAATCCTATATTACTTACCTATTACTCAATTAATATCTCCAAGTATCTCCAGGGGTAATTGTCTCCCTGTTTCTTGCTACTCCTATTTATCTGTGCTTTGTATTGATACTTCAAGTTTTCCAGGTCTCTACTCATAAATAATTTTTTGTTTTGCAAGAATTTCTAGAAGCCTTAGAGAAATTGTATCACGTGTCCACCTTTCTGTTTTCTGACAGCCTTCTCAGCTTAATAACACTCATATTTAAGTATCTCATTCTGCGTTCTTCCATGTGCCTGAGAGTGAGACAAGTTGGAATTTCCCTTCCCCTTTTGTTCCCGTTCATCCATTTCTACAGCCCTTGTCAACCCAAAGAACGCTTACTTTATTTAAATGGCTACAAGTTTTTGGAATAATTTTTCCTGGCAAATTTTGGTTCAGAGGCAGCATGTCTCTCCAGAGGAAATTAAGCAATTCATATTAAATAAAATTTCAAGGTACAGTTTAGCATATTCATAAATACTGTGTCAATTCGGTAGAAGATTTTAAAGAATTTAATAGACTTTATATTTTTTTGAGAGGTTTTAGGTTTACAGATAAATTGACTAGAAAGTACAGAGAAATCCCATAGAATTTTCTGCATGTTGTTTTATCTGGGATTAAAACTCAAGCATCATACACAGGGAAATGTCTTTTGGATTTTTGGCTAATGCTTTAAACAGTGAACATGACATAGGGAATTATTAAACTAGATGACAAGAATGTTAAACCGTATTGTGCTAGAATTTTAATTATAATGCTATAAAGAATGGGATTTATCTGGCTTGGTTGAGAGTTTATTCTTCTTTACACGAACTTTCGAATATATTTTACTTTTAGCACAATCAGCAGGTAGACAGCCAAAGCGCAGCTCCCACAACAAGACCACACCAAACCAGCACGCTTATGCTGAGAGGCCTTTCTTTTAGTGACAGCCAAGTTTCTGAAAGACCAGGCTCTAGAATGTGAGGCAGAGAGAGCATTACCCGCTTGTCGGAACAAGCAATTGACCTTCAGTAATGATACATTCTTGTCTTTAACATCGTAGAAATTCTTTCCTTGGGGTTTGCGCAAGGTTGAAAGGCCTGCAGGTATCTCTAATTCATGATTTCTTTGCTGCATCCTGCTTTCACCAAACACTGACAGCCTGAAAAATCAAAGAAAATAGTATACTTATCAATTTTCTTAGTCAGTTATAGTAATGCATTTGAGGTCAGAGGAAGGTCTAGGTTTTGATTAACCCTGGTAATGAACAGAAGAGAGAGAAGCAAGTCCAAAGAGATTCTTACTCAGCTGCCCGGATAAATGATTTTTAGAGGTTAAGTCTCCAAGTAATCAAATGTCCAATTACCTTTATTTTATAAAAGAGGAATAATATAGTATGTGAGAATGACATCTTTATTAAAACCTCCATAGTCAGTAACTTTGCTGTGGCTAAAATTCAGTTTTCCTGACAGTTTTCATTAGTCTGTCAGGAATATATATCTATATGCTTTTATCAAACCACAAAAGATACTAGAATATATATATATATATATATATATATATATATATATATATATATTAAAGTATAGACAGTGAGAAACCTTTCAAAGACACTTGCAAAGAAAAACATCATAGTAACCTCTCATTTAGAGGCCTTTAACTAATATAAAATTTGTTAATGATTAGAAAGAGACTTGTCTAAAATATTTTTGTTTGAAAGCAATAGAATGGAGCACAATAAAATCTCAGGTTTTGGCAATTGGCTATGGTAGTTAGCTGTGTGATACAGAAAGCTGAGAATTGTTGGGAGAGCACTTTTGGGTTGCATTTATCTAGGAAGTTATCTTCCTGACAAAAGCAAGGCTGAGTTAATTAATCTTTGCTTACTAACCCAGCGAAAGTAGAAGCTCATGTCTGGCATCTTTTAAAGTGTGGCCCAGGGACTGTTTTCCTGGGCTGGGGAGCACCTACTGAATGTAAATCCCTGGGCCTAACTCTGTATTGGTTGTAGTAGGGTCTGTGGGGTGGGACCAGAAAGCTCCATTTTTAAAATGATCCCTAGCTGATTCTTCTTACACTGGACTTAGGTCTATTTGCAGAATATAGAATAGGATGGGTCGGAAGGTGTTGAGCACTATGCATTCTCCTCATTATGCTTTGCTAATTATAAATCAAAACAGAAAATGTAAACTAGTACTATGGAAATTCAAGTGATGAATTCTTTGCCAACAACTCAGCTTAAAATAACACAAGTAGAAAAATCCTAAATTTATTGCCCTAATATTTTAGCTTTTGAACTAGCATACATCCAAGACAATGAAAACAAAACAAAACAAAACAAGAATAAAAGGAAAATAGCCTGGATATAATCAATCCTTTGATGTGAAAATGGAATGAAATTGAGGTTCGATGAATTTTACAGTAAAAAATTGCTTAGTGATTTTGTTTATTAGAGCACTTATGCTCAGGATAACAGTCCAGTTGTGTCATTTGTGTTCAGTCCTTCTTAGTCAATCTCTCCCATTCTCTTTTATAAAGGTCTGGTTTTCAAAAGTTTCAAGTATTGTTAAGAGGAGATATCGCAATTAGTCGGACTTAACTAACTTTTTTTTTCTTTGAAGTTCCAATTCCTAGAGTGGTCAGAAAAAGAAAGTGACACTCCTGCAGAATCTGCCTGAACAAGATCTATTCCTGTCAGAGTGTATCATACATTATACAAAAATACAAAGAATGCAGGGAAAATGACAGGAGTTTATTTATTCTCATTTAAGAGACAAAAAAAGAGTTCTAAGCAACTCAAATGTACAAATTATGAGACTAAATATATCCATTTCAACCACCTGACATTGGCGAAAAAAGTTCTGGAATTTCAGTTTTGGAACGTTTTTGTTAGAACCAAGTTATATTCCTTTGAGCATCTTCTTGGGGTGGTAAATCTTTTTGAGAGTGGCTTTGATTTGGGGGAAATAACCTGATTACGTGGTTATTCATTTGGGCATTTTTATTTTTGCTGGTCAAAATTAAGTTGAGATTCTAAAATAATGAAATTTATTTTCCTGGATGATTCATAAACAGGTTCCAGAAATGAATCCAAATGTAAAATTATACTAACATTTAGAGCAAGAACAGTGTGACTATAATTGACAAGGAATTTGCTTTTCTGTAGGTGAAATAATCCTGGTCTTGGGTGTAAGAATCTGTTTTAAGTCATAGTTTTGCAAATATTGCCTGTGAAACCTTAAGCAACTTGCTTGCTCAGAGTTTCCTTTTCTTTGTCTTTACAATGGAGATTAAAAACAACCTATCCCACAGGGGTTACGATAAGAATTAAATGAGACAATAGGTGAGAAAGTGCTTTCTAGAATGAAAACACAAATATGTTGTTATTGATAAACCCGTCTATTTCCGAACTGTGTCTTCTGAAGAGTAACAACATTTACATGAACAAGTTTTTTTTTTTTTTTAAGAGGTTTATATTTTGGTGCAACTACTCAGTTACTTATTAGTAATTATGTTTATTCTTTAAAGCAGACTTCCAAAATTTTTTATTTATCAGGACATTGGTCTCATCTAGAAGACACTAAAAAGTAATGAAACTATTTTAAAATACAGAACCTTCATTTTTCCACGTTTAAAAAAATACAAATAAATTGGAATCATTGATATTTCCCTACTCAAGAGTTTGAGGAGCTGATGTTTACAAGAACTGGTAAGTTATTTAAATAAAAAATATGAGTATTTTTGATGAAAACATGCCATATTCATCACTTTATTCTAAATTTCAAAAATAGGAAGACAAATTTTAATGACCTTAACTTTTATTATCATCTATTTTTGAGAAATGCTTTCCATATATGATAATGGAAAAATGATATTAGAATTATAATCCACAGAAAATCTTTGAAACATTTCAGACAATTTTCTTCCCCAATATACTTTTTTTAAAAAAATAAGTGAGATTAAGCAGAATTGATTGATGTAATACGAATCTTTGCTTCTCATTTCCATCACATTAAAGTTTTCAAATCCAGTGAATGAAAAGAAGGAGGTCAAAAGAGAGGTTTGTTTCCTCCCCAAGTAAAAGTCTTAGCCCTGAATATTTTGCAGGCTCTTCATGATATTGAAAAGATTTTGATCATGGTAAATATAATTCTAAAAGTCTTAGTATATCTCTTAATTCTTCATTTTTCCATCTTGATGGTAAAGGTCTGATTAGGTCCAAATTTGGGGTGAGAGGTCAAGTGACATGGTTAATCTCTTAACTCCCATTAATAAAAGCTTTCTAAGAAGGATCCTTTGACACTGGCAACAAGCCATACTTGATTAAGGTAATGACCAAACAAACAAACAAACAAACAAACAAAACCAAAATAGAGCAGGGGAAGCGAGTCAGACCACAGGTGAGGATAATGTCATACAGTTAACGCATTTCAAATGCTCATAACCGCTCCCCTTCTGAAGTGTAATTCTTTATTAGATCTGTTTTTCAGCCTTGGCCATAAAGTGTCTCATTTTTCAGCATTTGTTTTCTCAGTCTCCAGGTCTCTTCTACTTATTTCACAGGAACCAAAGAGACTCTGTGTGGAACCCATGCTTGTATTCCAAGTCAATGTGACATGTATCCAAAATATTATTACTTATCTTTGAAGGAAGGAAATTATCATTTTGTACCAGACATTTAAAGAGACTTATTTTTTTCTATACAATCTAAAACCAGAAATGAGAAAATGGAATTTTCTTTTTAAAAAAATTACTTCAAAAATTGGTCAAAAGGGCCTGCTATATTAAACCTTAAGTCTTAAATTCCAAAACAGGGTTTTAGTTTTTCTCCAGATCGAAATTTGTTACATAGTTTATAAACCCATTAACTGTGTTTTAAAGGGTTTTCAGGAGAAGGAATTGTATTTTATTATGTTTTCTCTTTCCCAGCACTGTGCCTTGGCCCAAAAAGACACACAATAAATGCTGTTCTTTACTTGCAATCTACCTGTTAAGCTTTGAGAGGCGTGGACACATTTCCTGCCCTCGGCACTCATCGAAACACCTTATCAAACAGCATTTTCTGTCAGCTCTGGGAGAGATGATTCATTAGGCCTCTGTTCGTCTACAAATTTACTTTTGGTTAAGAATTCTCTTGATAGCAACAAAATGAATATTCATGTATGTACTTTGTGTATGCCACAAAGTACATGCTAAATTCCTCAGGAATATTATGTTATTAATTCTCATTAACTCTTTGAAATATAAAGCACAAGTACTACCCCCATTATTCGGAAGAGAAAACTGAAGACTTGATTATCACATTCAAGTTTACTCAGCCAGGCAGTTGTGGAGCCTGAGATAATCTGTCTCCAAACTTCCTTCTAATTAACCATTGGCAGATATAGAATATAAGTGAGAACGAAGATGCTGATAAGATGATTAACAAAGTGCCAAAGATATTAATCTTCATAGTTTTCTTTAAGCCACCCCCAACACCCCCACACATACCACATCCCATCCCTATGATGAGAACTATCAGTGAAAACAAGACCCATCCTTGCCTGGCCTTTTCCTGTCTTACCTCTGGAAGCCCCACCCTGCAGCGCTTTGCCCTGGGCTTCTGCTCCCAGGCTTTTGCTCCGCTGGCCCCCTGAAGGCAGCTCCACACAGCAGTGATGCCAAGACTCGTGCATCTGATGCTCTTCCGTGTTGCTATAAAACTCTAGAACACTTGTATGTAGCAGACCACGACGACTTTGATCTCCGTGTTGGGCTAGAACTGGACTCTCCTACTCTCTCCTTCCTCTTCTGCCATTTTAAAGCTCTTTAAAAACAACAACAACAACAACAACACAAAAACCTTAGCTCCATCCTCTTCTCCCTATAGACCTTTCACCCTGCCCCCCCTTTTTTTTTTACTCATCTTGATGCCAGCTACTTCTGTGAACATGTTCCCTATGGTGAAAGTGGAGCTCCCCCAACTTCTGTTCTGATAGGCAATTTAACCCAGCAGTGGTGTTCAGGCACAGAAGAGTTTAAATGGTACTTAACCTAGGGTTATAACACAGAGCATACAGTGCTTGCCTGCATCACAGGCTGAATAACCCGTCACATAGAAACGGCTTTGTTTAAGGAACAGCAGATAGCATCTTTGCTTTCTGTCGCCATTCGCCAGGGCTTCCCCCAGTATCTCTGAAGTACAAATTCCCACTAGGCTGAACTCTTGGAAAGAAACCCAGATATTCAAACCTGATTTTTAAATGATTCCACTTGATTGCTTGCACTGTACATTTAAAACACAGACCTTTCTGGAAAAGAAACTTTATGAACACTTCCTTCCCTTTTGCAGATTCAAATGCCTCATTGAGTGGCTCTGCACTTCACTTACAGAAAAACGAAGGAAAGCTGACTGATGCATTCCCTCAAACTGAACATGTTCTCTTTCTCTTTTCTTTCATTCTCTTTTCTTCTTTCCCCTTCTCTCTCTCCCTCCTTCCTTTCTTCTAGCTTGCGTGCTTACTATCGCTCTCTCTCCCCGCGCTTTCTCCCCTGCTTCTGTTTAACTTCTCGTCCTCCAATGTGTCAGCTCTCTTTATTCCTTGTTCTCTCTGGAGTTCTTCCTGAAACCAGAGGCAATTTTGAATGATTCTGAATTTAGGTTTTCATGCTCAGCAACTCCAGACACCATATTTTTCATATATAAGGTACAAAAAAATTCTCTGAAAGTTCTCTGTGGAGTAAGTACTATTTCATTTAAAACCTGAGCACCAGGTTCATGTCAGTAATGTCTGTTACTGTCACATTTGCCATAGAAGTTCTGACAAGTTTTCCGAATGGTCGCTAGCCCATCTCTGGGTGGAACAATTCTTGCCTGGGAATCAAGTGAGGCACTTGGTCATCTTGGTTTTTCCTTCCTCTCATACTTGGGTAATTCTTCATGCTCTAACTTCCTTCAGTTTTTACTGGAAAGAATAAGGTTAAATAGAATACCACAAACAGATATGAAGGAATGAAGAGATGCTTAGAAGTTCTCCATTCACATAGACTGTGGGAGGGCAGATTGGGGTTTTATGAGTTCATCATGTGGTTGAAAGCTTCAGGACTTTGTAGGACAGGCTCCCCTGAGTTACTGCCTGGTAGGGATGCTTCTGTTCACTGCAGTGTGACAACTTTGTGTTCTTTACCTTATCCTACAAAGCCTCTTGCCATTCAGTCATCCCTGTGACAGTTTCCAAGTGCTAAAGGATCTGATCTTGGCATAGGTTCTCAAATCAGGTTTTAGGGAACCCTCGTGGTGAATGAGATGTGGCCGCTAACACCTCTGACCCTTCAGTCTTGTAGTTTCCCTCTCGTTCGTCTATGGTCAATGGGCCTGGGTAGTTCGATTTATAACTTTAACCACATCACATCTCTGCCCAGATTTCAAACTAAGGCTGTTTGCATATCCTCAAAGCCCTTCATGCTCTGGTTGGTGCTTGCTTCCTCTGTGACCCGTTTCCACTCTCCCACACACGCACTACTACAGCCTCTACTACATTCTTGTCAACTCCCAAGCCTTCGAGCATGGCTCCACAGGCCTTTGTGTGTGCCATTAGTTTGCTCTCTTATTCACACAGGTCTCAGCTCAATGGCATCCCTTGGAATGGCTTTCCCTGGCTACCAGGCCCAGAAGAAGACCCACCTGTCACACTTTGACCTCTTATCCTGGTCACCTTCTAACTCATTTGCTTGCTACCTACAACAAGAAAAACATTTTGTATCATGACCCCATTTGATGAAAATTAATTTCATGAAAGATGCATTCCAATATCTCCTATTTCCTTTATCCTATTCATTTCATTCCATTCTGATTATTTTATTAAAAATCTTACCGGCTGCCTCCTGTTAGGTTGATTTCACACCAACTGAATGGTTACAAACTATTTTGTGTTATAATACTGCCTAACCCTGTTTAGTTTTTCATAGCAGTTGGATTCTGTAATGTTCTGTTTGTTTGTCATCTACCTTTTCTGATAGAGTGTAAGATTCATGAAGGACACCAAAAATGCAGGACACCAAAAAAATGCAGGACACCAAAAATGCAGATTGTAAAAGTTTTTTTTCACTGTTGTATCCACAGTGTTGAGAAAAATGTAATAGGCACTGAAATGGTATGTGTGTAGAACTGACTAAGTGTATAAGGAATTTGTGGGGAAAAAAGACTTCATTTTTAAATAATTTGGGGAAAGCCTGTGTATTCTGTATCCTTCTAAAGATTCATAATACCCACTAGAATATTCAGCTATCCAAAATATTCTCTAGTAAAGAAACCAGTTTGGTTTTGTAATCCCAGGATTCCAACACCGAATGGACTCCTTCAGAATCCTTTTTTTGAACCACCTATTAATGCATCGTAGGATGTCAGTGATAGATCACAGAAAAAGAAGTCTAGGCGAATGCTCCAGTAATGAATGTTGAGCACAAGCTACCGTGGGATCCCAGAGCCATCACTTTCTCCTCTGAACGGAGATGTTAACCATTCAGTTACTGGATGGTCGGAAGGCTCGAGGCTCCTCAAGGAGGAGCTGAGTGGTTGAGCAGCAGGTGTGGGGATACTTGGATCAACTGGAACAGCAGTGGCCATATTCCAATTTGAAGGAGATGTTTAAGTGTTTTAATAACTGGGATAGTTGTTCTTGTCAATACCCCTGAAGACAAAACCTTAGCAAAGAGGTACTCTACTTTATTTCTCTAGTTTTTAGTTATAGATCTATTGTTGGGTGTAAAGACCCCCGTAAGGTGGCCAAGGGATCAAGAGAGGGAGCAGAAGACCAGTATCACTTCTTCCTTCTCTTAGTCTAAAGGAGATGAACATAGAAACTCCTTGAGAAGCAGGAGGACGAGGCAGAGAGTCATTAGGTATTGCTTTGGCTGCTGTTGTTCAAAGATTTGTTTTTTAAGAGGAGATGTTTAGAAGGGTCCAATCTTTGGATGATAAAATATCAGCCCCTAAATAAATGTTAGCTGCCATCATCATCATCATCATCATCATCATCATCATCATTTTAATGATAGCCTGGGAGACTGTATGACTTATGTAAGAGGTACCTACATTTGTTACTTTAATTCTAGAAGTAGCATCTCAGCTTTTATGACTGTGATTTTAATTCTTTCCTAATCCTTGGTCCTACTTTCTTCCTTTCCCTCCTCAAAGATGTAAATTGAACAGCAGAGTTCTGTCTAGGGTGACTATTTGCCAATTATGTCCAGGGTCATGAGGTAGTGCTGCACTTCTTTCTGTCACTTCAACCTGATGGGACATTAATTTTATTTGCCGTGTTTCTGCAATTGCATGTTATTATAAAAGCGTGAGCTCTCAGATAATACTCGTTTCTAAGAAGGAGATTTTGGCAGCACTATAACACAGTAGATATTATTTTTAAATCAGAAAAAAATATTTCAACATCCTGTTCAACAGTTCATCAGTTATTAAGAAAGATGATTACTGTAAATGTTCCAAAGGAATGACTTATCATCTTTATTCACTTAATCTAATGTGAAATAAAAGGCACAAAGAGTGACAGCTATAGGCAGAACATTTCTTCAAAGGTGACACACTTAATTGTAAAATGTGGGGTGCACATAGTATTTATGAATAGAAATATTAGCTGTGCAGTGATCCTCGTGAGGGAAGGTGTCTGAGGAGGTCTGAGAAGAGCTGGAAGATTAACACCTCAAACAAACCCGAAGAAATGGAACAATGTTCCAGAACGGTTGCAAACACTTGGAGCCTTTCTCAGTGGAACAAGGTTGTGTGAATCTCTGATGGAAAGTGCCTCAAAGGTGTCCAGGAACCACCAGGAATTCTCTTTATCACAAACACCAAAGATTAACAGCATGCCTGGCATTGGTACGACAGAGTCAGGGCAGAAATGCAGTTCTAGCTCTGCCCTGCCTCCTCACGTGATTGTCTTGGGTCTTCTCTCTGCTGAGATGGCTCATAAGTTAAAAGGGACAGATTTCTTCAGACAAGACCCTTGCTTCTCCAGCACTTAGTATAACTGGCCTTTGATGTAGGACAATACAAGTTCTTTTTGTTTTGCCACTTGTTGACTGTTCAGGGAGAGCTACTTAACCTCTCTGTGCTATTGTTTCCACATCCGTCAAGTGAGACTATGATTTCTATGTACCAGGCTTGCTGTGGTCATTAAATCATAAGAAGACATATTCTTGAGCTTGGTAGCCTCTGTTCAAATCTCAGTTCAGCTTGTCAATTGTATGTGATGTTGGCAATCAGTGCAAAAGGAATAATAACTCAGTCTGCATCATGTAATTATTGCAAGAATAAAATATAACAATGCAGTGAAAGTTCTTAGCCCTATAACTTTTTCAGTGTTCCCTAAATAAACATCTGCCATTATTAACACAAACAATATTAAGTTCTAGTTTCATAATAGGTGCTTGATAAATCTTAGTTCTCCCATCCCATTCAGGGGTTTATTGCCTCATTGCCTGCTAACAAAAACTTTTCTGATTAGGAGAGTTTTATGGATGTTAATTTTGCAATTCTTTTTCCCTAAAAAATTTGTGCATTTTATTCCATGGGCACCTCTCAGGTCAGAGTCCTGAGACAAAGGGACTTTTTGTCTCAGATAATCTTGCACAAAAGAGAGGATGAGCCATGACTGATTTTAGCAGCAGTTAAAGATAGTTGTCACACAGATTTAGGAGGTATGACTGTGAGATCAGATGAGTGGGGCTAAACCCCAGTCCAATTAACCTGCTTCTCAGCTGTAGCCTTGGGCAAGTGTTTTGGTTCTTTTTTAAAAATTATTTTTAATGTATTTTTTATTTTTTAATCCTGGACTTCCATCTCTTCATCTGAAGACCTATAATGAAAATAACTCCTGCACGAAAGGCTGATCAAACGAGATCACTGATGTGAAAAGTGTCTGTTTTGCAAACTATAAGGCACCTTACAAAGATATTTGAAGACATGGAAATTAAGGAAGTTATTTCTATTAATTTAATTTTCCAGAATAGAATGGTTTTAGAAATAAAAAGGGAAAAC
This sequence comes from Eonycteris spelaea, assembly GCA_003508835.1. Taxonomy (NCBI): domain Eukaryota; kingdom Metazoa; phylum Chordata; class Mammalia; order Chiroptera; family Pteropodidae; genus Eonycteris; species Eonycteris spelaea. The sequence goes on along the minus strand of PUFA01000077.1, from coordinate 1,097,846 downwards.
AACAATATTGTTTTAAAGAGTTGTGGTAGCACAGCACATTTGCTTGTTTGGTTATTTAAAAGTTTTTTTCAGAAAATACAGGTGAGGATGAGAAAAAATTTGGATTCAAATTATGGTTACCTCTAAAGCTGCTTCTATATTTAAACCTTATATTACAATATAACATGACACATTTTAAAGACAGATCATGGCCAGGTATCTGGAATTTAGTGCAAATCCAACATTCCTATGAGATCATAATATAAAACTCAAGGTATGCAGAAGCAGACAACAATGAATGACATTTTGCATTCATTATCCCCTGTTTTGTGATTCCATCATGATTGTGGAAAAACACAGCTAAATATACCTCTCTGTTTAACACTTCATTTCTTAGGGTGAAGGTATATAGAGTTTCTGTTAATACATAAGCTTTGGGAGTACAACTGATGTTTTGATACTTGCCAAAATTTTCAGGATTCCATCTCCTGGAATCCTGGTAATTCCATGGTAAAATCACAATCCCTGACTCCTCTGTGTTTGCCCATGTGATTCCTTCTGGCCAGTGAGGTGTGAGCAGAAGAGATGTTTCTGTGAAAACCCCAGAGATGGATATTTTTTTTTCATGTACAATGACTGGCAACAGTGGAGATGGTGTTTGCTCTGTTAACTGGGACCCTGAATGACCAAGAAAGAGCAGAGCCCCCCTGTTGATATGTGATGCGCTTCTTGTATAAAGGGAAATACATCTCTGTAATTATAAGCACTGTGATTTGGGAAGTCATAACCTGGCCTGTCCTGGTACAGAGACAGACAAATCCATGTTCCATTCTTTCTTCTGTTGCATTTCCCTGGACATGTTACTTAACTTTTCTGAGCCTCAATTTCCTCATTTGTATTGTCTCGTTGGGAGATTATACTCACGCTAAGGTCACAGGTTTGTTGTGAGAATTAAATAAGGCAATGCAAATAAAGTACCTAGGATAGAACTTGGCATATGACAGGCATTAAGACATATTGTTATTATTATTGGTAATTTATTAGAATCATTGGCTCTAAGTATTTGAAAGCAATTTGAATGTCTTCTACTCTAACATGCTTTGTTTCCATCCGTGACGGAGGACAGCAAGACAGCAGTTAAGTTTGTTGACTGCTAAAACAAGGTTCTTAATATGTAATACAAGCTTCCCTCTGAGACTGCATGATACACTTGTGCAAATAGGGTTCCATCAGATTCTCAGTGGAGTTCATCTCCAGCCAAACATTGAACACTGCTTCTACAAGGTTTGTAGGGATTTTAATATTTTTATCATTCTAAATGCCTTGCTTAAATCAAGATATGTCTATGTGGTCCTCTTGGTATCCATAATTTAAAAAGGGAAAAAAATGTTAATTGGCATGACCTATTGCACATTGCCCATTTTGTTTAGTTTCCTAATGGCCCTGGGCATAATTTTTCTGGGCCAGGAGGCATCTCTTCCTTGGAGAGCAGCTGTATGACTGCTGCTGTAGGGCATTGCCTCATGGGCATCTTACAGCATCTGCTCTCAGGAGGCAGTAGGATTACAGCATGCTGGGAAAACTGGGGCAATGGTATCTGGTAATGAGCAGGAAGCAGAAACTGAGACACTCTTAGAAGAGGTGACATTAGGGATGCATAGACCATTATGAGGACTTCCCAGTGAGGGCTGGATAACTGTAGTGCAGTTCTGGACTGACATACAACCCAAGGTGGGAAGTTCGAAATGACTATGGAGAGGTATGCTCAGTCATGATGCAGGAGCCCAGATGCAGAAAGCCTAGGAGGACTGGTTTACCTACTTCAGGGAAAGGGCTGAAAGGAAAGGGGATTCAGGGAGCTAGATAAGGTTTATGAGACATGCCCCTCTTCCCGCAGTCTGACAGCCAGACATAAAGACTTAGCGCTGTTGACTTTGAATATGGATAGAATGGTCTTCAAATTGCTGGATGATGATTACATTTATTTGGAGAGAGCTAGGGTTGGAGCAGAGATGGAGACCATTATATGTCAGTGGTCTCTTAATTAGGCTTATCATCTTTTAATTTCTAAAATATTTACTAAACATGAATTATACCCTAAGCACTGTTGTAGCTGGCTCTGGATCCAAAGGAGTGAAAAAAGATTACCCTCTGTCCTCAAGGCTCCTATTCTAGTTGAGGAATACAAATAAAACAAACAAACAAAAAACAAACTCAAGGGCAGATTATAGGACTGAATAATTCTCTTTTCTGACTGGCATCAGATAAGATTACCTGATTTGTTTCGAGATAGAAGTGTTCTCTCTTCTCTTGTTCTCCATGCTCCCAGGATAACTGTTACCATAATTTTATAAGTGCATTTTTGCAAACTTGGAACTTTCTTTGTTCTTCCCAGTTTAAGCCATTTTGGGGGGCCTGTGCTTATTTATAGTCTCCTGCTCCCATCCTTAAAAAAAAATCATTCCTAAGCCCATTAAAGAAAACTTAGAAAATCATTGTTTTCTTTAGATATCTCCACCTTCACCTCAACTTGAAAGCATAAGTGATTATGTTGCTGGAATTTTCTCTTTTTAAAAGAGTCTTTCATTTATTTCCCTTGGGTCCTCTTTCCTTTGAGAGTGTGAACCCAGGCAATTCTATACAAGTTTTCTCTGGGCAATTTAAAATCAGCTCTCCTTAAAGCGAAGGCCCACACTGATTGTCGTTCATATTTAAGCACTCACTGTGAGTACTCTTGTTCCCCTTTGTCCTTGCAGAGTGCTTTATTGTTTTGCAGATTTTATCTTTTTTATGACATCTCAGGTAGGCCATTCTACTAAGGAAGAATTTGAGATCTAAGATAAGGTCTTGACTTTATTTCACTGTGTGGAGAAAGAACAAACTTTACACTCAAGTTTCTTCTGGCTGGTCTAATAAATAGATATAAGACAGATTAGCAAGAGAAAAAAAAACAAATTTACTACATACATGTGTATGGGAACCCCACAAACATTAGAGAATTAAAAACCTCATAAGCATGAGAGATTCAGAGATAGACAGGGCATTTAAGTTATATAAGACATCCTGCACTAGGGATGAGGTAAAGTGCCTTGGTGGCTTCAGAAGGGTCATTGCAGAATGGTAAAAAGAGCAGATGCTTAGTAAATAGAAGTTAATCCTGCCCTATAGATAGGTCAAAAGACGTTATCTCTGATGATCTTGTATTATGGTCAAGATCCCTAACTCAAGTTCTCCTAGGTTTTTAAGGGAGGGGCAGAAGTTTCTATTGAGCCTGTGGCCAAAGTTGCTTTCAGCTCAAAACAGTTTCCACAGAGGCACATCTTGGGGTACCTCATTCTGAACCCCACAGCTGACAACAGTATCATGGATTGCTAAAACATGGTTGTATACAGCCCCAGTGACCTGCCTCAATTTCTGATCACTTTTGTTTATAAATAGCCACTTCGATTTGACACTGTACAGCTTAATGTTTTTGAGAATGGATGTATGAGTTCAGCAGCAGTTATGAGACAAGAAAAATGAAGGACCTATTGCAATAAGTTTTAGTAGTGCCAACTTTGGCGATAAAAGGCAAGCTGGCAGGGTTTGTAGCAAGAACTATTATTGCTCAAGTAAACAAGTACATCTAAGTAATTAGTAACACATTCCTGTAATTGCTTCCCAAATGGCCAAGGCATTTGGTTTTCTAAAACGGGATTCTGAAAGCCCTGATATATGTGCTCTGTGACATATATTTGCTTACATCCTCCTCTCTTCCTGTCTCATCTTTGAACTTCTATAGACAAAAAATTGATCCATTTACTCTGTCTCTCTGTTTTTGGTGTTTGATTTGTAGCTTCCTCTCATCTCTTCACTAACCTTGACATGTCTCCTCTTTTATTTCGAAGTTTTTAATTATCTTTGTCTTGGAGATTTTGCTGGTCAGAACTCCATCCTTGTATAACTTTGTTCAACAAAAGTCCTCAGGTTAAATAAAGAAACATTGGGACATTGTGGGCCTTGAGGTTTGAAGTGGCTTTGAACCTTTCAGGGATCAGTCAGTTTTTTTTTTGTGTGTGTTTTTTTTTTTTTTTTTTGGGATGCACCAAAAGATTTCTATTTCTAGGGGGAGAATGCTTTTTTTTTCCTGTTCTTTTTTCTTTTTCTTTCTTTCTTTCTTTTTTCTTCTTTTATTTTGTTTTCTTTTTCTTTTTCCTTTTTCCTTTTCTTTTTTTCTTTTTTCTTTTTTCTTTTTTTTTTTTTTTTGCACAAAAGCTCAAAAGACTGGGACATCAAATAACTCTTACAAAACATTTTGATGAGTTAAGTGTAAATGAATCAGGAACATATGGATTGAATTTCCTTTAAAATACACATGGGTTTAAAAATTAAGAGGAAAAGTGCTTGGCGAAATACTTTTTGGGTTTGGCCAAGTCTGATTCCTTTGAAAACTAGTTCAAGACATGATGCCAATCTTGAAATGCTTCTGAGTTCACACATCTCTGGTTCAAAGTGCTCTTTTCCTCAGAACCCCGTACTTCCCCACTTTGTTCACTGTTGTCAGGACTGTGTTCCCTCAGTCATTCCAATCAGAATGACTTCTAAGAACAGAAAGTTCATGTGAAAATGTCCCATGCGGAAACTGCGAAAGACCAGATTGAGTGCATAGAATTGGCACATTATGATTCACTTTACTTTCCAATTATTTATTGGATGTTTTTTAGCTACCAGGTACCTAGGTAAGAAAGATGAATCAAGTATGGTCTCCCGAGTCAGAAAACCATAATCTGTGGGTAAACCAGACATACATACATCATGATAGAAGGGAAAGTGATGAATGTCGTATCAGCTAGAGTTCTGCTGGACCACAGAATTCACTCCAGATGGTTTATCTAGGCCTCTTCCCTTCTTATTGGCATTTTGGTTGCTGCTGAATTTAATGATGAATCTACTTACAGGGATATAGATAGGGTTAAGGAAGAATGAATGGAAAAGTCTATAGAAAAAATGGGTAGCCATTGTCACCCTAGATCTGAAACGATAAGAGGAAAATGGAGTTAATGGAACTCAGGGAGAGTTGGAACCAAGAGGAGAGGCCACCATTTGTGCCCTGTGGCCATAGCTGGTGCAACTACTGTCAGAGACAACTTTAGAGCAGGACTGGGTAGGGAGGAACTGCAAGGGAAGCTGAGATGCTGTCAGTGGTACTAAATAGGTCAGAGGAAGGGAGAAAACTGGACAGGAGGGACAGTGGGGTACAAGCAAAGAAACTGAGCTGCTGTGTACCTTGTGTAATTTCTGCCTCTGTGACTAAAGATTACAGTGTAGGAAGAGCTCGAGGCATCTTAACTGCACTGGGGTGGGATTTTTACAAGTGATTTAGAATGGTACAGGTGGAAGCATTTTAAGTGCAAGGTATGCCATAAAGAGAACACAATGCATTTGGGGGGAAGATAACTGATCTGTATTTATAAAAGGGTTGGTTTATATAGGAAATTCAAATAATATACTAAGGAGGTTTTATTAGTCAGAATTCTCCAGATTTATAATAAGACATTGACTCCTGTGATTATGGGAGTTGACAAGTCCTGTAATTTGCTGCCTGGAGCTCCAGAAAGCTAGTGGTTTGATTTCAGTCTGAGCCTAAAGGCCTGGAACCAGAGGGCTGATGGTATAAGTCCCAGTCCAAGGACAGAAGACTGATGTCCTAGCTCAATAGTCAGACCATCTGCTTTTTTGTTCTATTCAGACCCTTAATGATGTACCCAACCCCATTAGGAAGAGTAATCCACTCCACTCAGTCTATAGATTCAAATTCTAACCTCTTCCACTAACACCTTGCCAGGCACACCTAGAAATAATGTTTGGCCAGATATCTGGGCACCTCATGGCCCAGTCAAACTGACGCATAAAATTACTATCACAGAGGTTGAGCTTTATTTACTAAACCAGTGGTCTCCAACATTTTTGGCACCAGGTACCGGTGCTCCTACGAGAATCCAATGCCTGATGATCTGAAGTGGAGCTGAGGCGGTGATGCTTGTGTTGGGGAGCGGCTGCAAATACAGATGAAGTTTCTCTCCCTTGCCTGCCACTCACCTCCCACTGTGCCGCCTGGTTCCTAAGAGGCCACGGACTAGTCTATACCCAGGGAGTTGGGGACTTCTGCCCTAGACAATATGGACAGAGATTTTGCCACGGAAGATTTTGAGCAGGTATATAATAAAATCAAAACAGTGTTTTATTAAAGTTAGTCTGGTAGCTTTGTGTTAAATGGATCAGAAAAGGGAGAGTTTGAGGATCAGGTAACCAGAAGGTACTAGCCGGCTTGATTTACATGATTTCATGTTTTCTTGATTCATCTATTTTACACAATATTTACTGATTTCCTAATGATAGGTGATATTTTAGTCATGTGGCCCCCAATTCAGTTACATCTCTGTTTTTAGTTATATCACATTTAGTGATTGTATCATTATGATTTGTAAATGTTTACTGCTGAGTCAATAGAATTTCATCTTTTTCTTATAAAACTTTTTGTTTTTCTCAGAGTTTCTTATTGAGTCAATTTTTTACTTGCATTATTTGCTAGCCACAAATTTTATGTATTTTCAAATGTTCTATCAAATTTCCCTTTTACTTAGAGTCTTCTCTTTCAATCTGAACTCTTTGTATTTTATGGCTTCATTGAGAATTTATGAGAATTCAGTCTTGATTATTCTTTGGTGGATTTTTGCTTTCTCTTTCTTGGAATTTTGATGGCATCATTGCTGATGAAAAGTCTGATGATATCCTTTTTATTCCTGACCCTTTGTATTAAATCTGACTCTTTTTACTGTAGCAATGGGTATTTTTCATTCATTGTGTCAGGCATTCAGATGGGTCTTTTTCAATCTAGACATTTGTGTTCCTCAATTTCATACTCTTTTCTTGTAATATTCTTAGAATAATTTTCTTCTCTTTGTTTTTTTCCCATCATCTTCTTTTGAAATTCATATTAATTAGATAATAGACCTCTTTAATTGATCCTTTACATCTCATTTTCTGCTTAGGTTTTCAAGTATTTTTATTTCTTGGAAATTTCTTTCACTTTGTCTGATGTCTTACCTTTCAGTTTTTAATGGGATTTTAAATTTCTAGAGTTGTGTCTTTCTAATTGTACCTTTCTCATAGTATTCTCGTTTTGTGTTAGGAAGGAAAAAAAGTTTCATATCTTTCTGATAATACTAATTAAAATTCTTTTGAAGTTTTTTTTCTGTCCTGATTGTTTCATCTTCGCTCCCCTCTCCCTCACCCTTCATTCACAATGGCTTCTCTTTTTAAGTGCAAGCTTTCCTTAAGTGTTAGCTTATTCATTCATATTTAAGACACAGGCCTTTTAAAATGTGCTCTGTCCATAAAGCAGAATACTCCTCAGGAATAGAAAATGAATAAACTACTGGTACAAGGAATGACATCACATCTCAAAACCATTATGCTAAGTGAAAGAAGTGGGGTGCAGAAAATATATACCATGTAATTCCACGTATAGGAAATTTTTGAAAAGGCAAAATTCTAGTGACAAAAGCAGATTTATAGTTACTGGGAGCCAGGAACTGTAGGAAAAATTTGACTGTGAAGTGATATGAGGGAACTTTTTGGTGATGGAAATAGTCTATATTTTTATGATAGTGGTATTAATATGACCATATATGTCAGTTAAAAGTTGTCAAATTTTACACACAAAATTAGAGAATTTTACGCACAAAATTGGCGCATTTTATTTTATGTGATATATCACTAAAGCCGATTTAACAAAAAGTAAATTGGAAATTCTGTTTGTAGGTGGCGTTTGTTGACTTGGGGGTCTTTGAATTGAGCTTACCATATGGGAAGCCATCCAGTTTGCCGGAAATACCTTATGGATGGCAGCACATAGAGGTCTCTACTGCCACTGAATGTCGTTAGAGAAACAAGTGACTGGAGTTCTGCATGAGCAGAGGGTCCTGCCACCCCATATTGAGGCTTTCAAATTATTCCACCTGTTTGAATTATTAGCACTTTTCATTGTACCCATTGTCTCCAAGTCCTTGGTTTTTCCATTTAAATTTTCTACAATAAGCCAATTTGGATCTTGAGATACATGTAGTGTAGATTTTCCAGGAGGAAACAAAAGGAGACAAAAGATATTGGAAGAAGCTCTATCTCTGGATGCATCTTTTTATTCAGAATTTCCATAAGCTGTGAGATTGAGACTTGAGGCAATCTTTTTCAGTCTCAGGGACTGTGAAGACGTCTGCAGACATTTAAGACCCACGGGTGCATAAGAGGCATCGGCAGTATCTGAGAAAACACTTGCCTGTGATCTCACAGGTTCTCCCCCAACCCCCCTTTCCCTGGGTTATTTAAAAAAGAAAAATTGTAAATATTAAAAAATATTTCAAAAATATAAAAATAAAAAAATTATACAGCAGATACCTATCCATTCCTTAATTAATTTTAAATATTGCCATGTTTTAAAATTTTCATAAGAAATAAAAATATTTTAGATGTTGTTGAACTTCTGTCCAGCCCGTGGGTCCCTCTGATTCACTCTCCCATGTCCCTTCAGAAATAACCATCCTCCTGATGCAGGTGTGACATTTCCTTCCTGTTCTGGTATTTTACAATAAATGATTAAAACTCAAAAAAGTAGATGACTATATTATATAAATATATGTATATAATATTAAATATTTAATATATAAAATATATTTATATAATGTATCTTTTTTGAATTTTAAAAATTTACATGAAGATCATCATATTATGTAATCTTTTGCCACTTGAATTTTTTAAACTTTAATTTTGTTTTTGAGTTTTATCTATATTGATAGATAGAACTATTTCATTCATCTTAATGGCTATAAAACATTCCATGGAAAGAATGAACCAGAGTGTATGTATCCATTTCTCGTAGGAGGACCATCGAGTAGCCTACACATTTTTGTGATCACCTGCAGTGCTTTAATAAACCTTATTGCACGTGTCTCGAGGAGCACATTGAGGGGATTGGTTTCTCTAACACAGTGGCTCGCAGGCACTAGGGTGCATTAGAGTCAGCTTGAGCGCTTGTACAACACTGATATCCGGGCTCCACACCTGGAGTTCTTGAATCAAGAGCTATAAGGGAGCCCAAGCAACTGAATTTTTAATACATTCTGAGGTGATACTGATGCTGTTGTAGGGACCAAACTTTGAGAAGTGCTGCTTTAGGGTTGATATCTACAGGTGAATTTTTTTGTCCATTGGATGCGTATATATTTTCCATTTTGCTAGAGACTTTCAAACTGCTAGGGATTTCTAAATGTACAGAGTATTTGTACCAATGTGTACTTCTTTTATCAACATATGCTTTCCTGTGTCTCACTATTTTGCTGAAAATTTTTGTAATTGTTTAACATTGTTGTCAATCAAATTTCTCATTTTATTTTATGATTTTCTATTAAGGATGATCTTGAACATAATATCTAATATTTAACATCTGCTGCTTTTTTTTCCCTGTGAATTCTATATCCTTTGCCCCAATTGGATTGACCGATTTCTTTGTTTATTTCTTTATTTTATTCCTTTGTAGAATTTCTTTATATATTCTATACACTAATCCTTAATCTGATAATGAGCTGGAAACCTCTTCTTTTATTCTAATCTGTAATTTTTCTTCATTTTGTTTATGGTATTTTTATGGAGAGAAATTTAAAATATCAGTAAAATTAATGTCAGTGTTTTCCTTTGTGATTTTGCTTTTATAATATTTGTTTAAGAATTCTTTCCCTTCTCCCATGTCATAAAGACATATCATGTATTTATAAACTTAAATTTTTCTGCTTTTGCTTTATGGTTAGTTTTTCATTTATTTGGAATTATGTGTATTGTGTAAGGTAAGAGGTTAATTTCTTTTTCTGTATGAGGAATTCAGAATTACTACTTCTGTCTTAACCAAATTCATTTTTGTAACTGTTTCCAGTCTCCTATTTCCATTCTATAATCTTTTGTCTATTTCAGAACCAATACTATACTTTTTAATTACTTGAAATTTGAAATGTCTAGAAAATTTTGGTTTATATAGGAAAATTATTCTCATGTTATTTCTCTTTTTCAAAGTGTCTCATCTCTTCTTGGTCCTCCTGACATAGTTTAATTTGTCAAGTTGGGTTTATACTTTTCATTTGGCTCTATCACTTTATTCATTGTTGAAGTTTTCCTCTGTGTGCTTCTTGGGGCTTTATTTCCATTTTATGAAAAATGACAAAAATCAAGGTAGATTTTAAAAAAAGAATCACAATGCAATAGAAATAATTGTGTGTGTGTGTGTGTGCTTGAAAGTAAAAACAGGAAAAGCATGTCAACCATGAAAATAATAAAGATGTTAGACTAAACATAAAACCTTATTGAAACCTTTTCATTGAGGATGAAGACAGATCTGTGATAAATATTTGACTCTTCTGGTAGAAGGAAACACACCTGTTTGTGGTGAGAAAATTATATTATTCTAATACCAAACATTGTCAGAAAGTAACATAGAGCATTTCTTAGGAAATATAGAAAAAAATAATAATACGTCAGCAAGTATGAAAATAAATTTCTAATGGTGGAAGTGAATAACATTTTGATGTTATAAAAGTAAATAGCTTAGGTGATTTACTCTACTTCTTTCCATGATCTAACTTGATTCAGTGATAGAAATGAGAGTGTCTAAGTCTTTAGGTAGATACGTTTTTTGCTCTATCTATGCAATCGGCAACCTAGGGCTCATGGACCTAATCCACTGTATCACCTGTTTTTGTAAATAAAGTATTTTTGTTGTTGTTGTTGGAACACAGCCACACTCATTTGTCTGTGGCAGCTTTCTTGTTACCAATGGCAGATTTGAGCAGTTGGGATGAAGACTATATGGCCCGTGGAGCCAAAAATATTTACTATCTGGCCCTTTCTAGAAAAAGTTTGCCATTCCCTGCTCTAAATTATCATTCCTTAAGTTATTAACTTTATATTTACCCTAGGTATATTTTGAAATCCCCACCTCACTTTTTTTTTTTTTAACACAGAAAGTATAAGCCAAATACATTACAGACACAATGGTTGAGGTGAGGCACTTGGCCAAAGTGATTCGTTCATGTCTTCATTCAGGAGAGAATGTACTCTCAACCCTTTATACTCTTCCCATAAATGGGATTTCATCACCCAAAGGAGAAACAACTTAAAAGTACAAAGATATCCTGCATTCTGAATTAGCGAGCTTCTCTGTTTGCCTCGGCAACATCCTACTTCCTTTTGCTCTGCCTGGAGGGTGGTTCAGCCCCTTGCTGCCCATCCCCTTCTTAGTCACCTAGTCTTGGCATTGCTTCCTGGACTCCCAGTGAGCAGTTCATGGGAACCCTGAGATGGCATCTTTCTCCTCATTTGGGCTCAAGTCCTGGTCAATCCCGTAATTTTTGCAACTTCTTTTCCCCATAGACCCAGTGCTGAATTCCTCTCTACTCCCTGATGTTGTCATTTTGGTAGTTTTTTTTTTTTTTTTTTTTTTTTTTCTTAAGGACTGGTTAACTGAACTGTCACAACTCCAAACTGGCAATATGTTCCACTGGAAAAAGCACAGAATTTACAGCCAGAAGTCCTGTTTTTGTTCCTAACCTTGATACTTTCCACATGAATGTTCTTGGGCAGTTTGCTTAAACTCTGAGACTCAGTTTTTTCATCTGCAAAATGAGGATACTCATAATGCTTGTCATACCTACCTATTAGGATTACTGTGAGAAACAAATGAGGTAAATGAAAATAATGTGTACGTTTCAAAATAAAACATACATGTTCGGTATACCACCAGCTCTCAAAGGCTCCCTCATAGATTTTTTTCTGATGTCCAAAGGCTTTTCTTTTGGGTTCAGAAACCAGTCCACTAATTCTCCATTGCAATCTCCTTGCCAAGGGCCTTGCCATTACAATAGCATCTATTTTCTCTGGAAAGAAATATGCTGCTCTTGGAGGCATGGCCACACTCTACAAATCACTGCTCTACGACCTGACTATCTCAAAGCTGAGCTGTGGTCTTTGACAGTTTGAGGGTGGAGGATCAGGGAGAAAGGATATTCCTTTTGTCCTCCCTAATTCCATGTTATGGCTCTGGACCTCAAAGCAGTTCTGATTGTGCTGAGTCTCACATATTTTTCAATGGACACCACTTGTTCATTTCTTGCCCAGCTCCCTTCTCTGTCTGAACTCAAAACCAGAGGATAGAGGCAAGTATACCCAAATAGTGCCCATTTTCTTCGGCTCTCTGATATCTCCTTTTGGGACCCAAATATGTGCCCCAAGTCCCTTCCTTTGTGAGACTCTCTTTCCTACCCATTATCTCTTTTCTAGCTCCTCCCACAATCTAGAAGGAAGAACTGGCCTTTGGATTCATCCTATTTCATGACCTAGATATGGTTACTAAAGAGTGGGTAGGGTCATCTTTATTAAACAATATCACCATGTGTGAGGTCCTTTATTCTTTATTTTTCTTCTTTGTATGTGTCCTTTTAAGCATGTGCATTGTGTTTTCTTCCATCTCCAATATTAGTGAGCCAGTCCAGTGGTCATATTCAAGACTTGGATTGTGCTCAGGGGTGATAGAGACCCTTGCTAGCTGTTAGGGCAAGCTAACTATCTCAACCCAGCCTTACTACAACGCCACATTAGATGTTGGACTGAACTTAAGATTAGATTTAAAAAAACTGAAACCCGTGTGATCTTTGCTATTGTTCCTTCTGTGGCTATTTCCCCCAGGGCTTTCATAGAAGTGTAACTGAGATGTCTTTATACCACCAGTAGCTCACATGGTTTACATCTGTGGACTCACAAATAAATTCCCAGAGTGGTCACTGGCCCACTGTTTCTGCACATGGCTATTCTCTGTATCCTGGGTTAAGTTCAACTGGGGCACTATGTTACAAATTGCAATCTAAATTTTCTTCAATTTTTAACTAACAGCTTTCTACGGAAAGGAAAAATGAGGATTACCAAAAAAAAAAAAAAAAAAAAAAAAGAAAAAGAAAAAAAATCAACCCAGAAACAGAACCATGATATCTTTGCCAGATAAAACATAATTTGCTTTATTTTCCCCTTTGTACCATTAGGAGATTTATTGTCTCCTATTTATTTTCAGCACTTTTCTTCATTTCTGGGAAGTCTGACCTGCTTAAATTATTATTGCATCTGAACAGAGTTTTGCAGACAGATTTCCAGTAATGGGCTCAAATAATGGGCTCTATTGGCATTTCAATGGCCCTTCAGTGGCAGAGAGAGGGCAGTGCTTCTTACATGTTTCCTGAGAGGCAAACATTGGTGGCCCCAGGGGCCTGGTGACATAACCTAAAGTAGCCCACCACAAATTTTAAAATTCTTTATAGGCATCTTTTATGGAAAATTCTCACTCCCCATCACAATGTATTCGTGTTTCCTTGTGTAGAAAAATATCTTAATGTTTTGTTGGCATTTCAGGTAGGTGTGCAGTTCTAACCCCGGAATGCTTGTGCTGTTTATTGCTTACTGTGAGTGGGTAGATGCACCCCAAATTTGCAATTTGGAGGTTGGGAAGCTGGATTTGAATCTTGCTTTTGCCACTTTTAGACACCTAAACTCAGGCAAGTCACTTATTCTCTTACACATGTAGGTCCTTATGCATAAAACAGGCCGTTGTGGTGGTTGCATCCATAGTTCAGGGAATTCCTTCGTGTTGAGTAATTGTTCAGCGTTGAGAGGGAACATTGGAAACCTATGGGGGAAAGTCTTGATCCAGACCATTTTTTTGAAGATAATTAAGGATGGGCTTGTTCGTAAAATTTAACTGCCCTTATTTTGCAACAGTTCCACTTGATCATGTTAGTTCCTTGGGCATGTTTATAGTGTTTTTCCTCATAGGAGTGCCAGCATTGGGAACAATAATTCTCACTGGAAACTTTGAGACAGTTGCCAGCCCCAGGCTCCCAGACTCACCCCATAGTGAACCCAAATTCAACAAATACTTATCGAGAAACTTTTCTGTGCCCATCACTTGCCAGGTACATTGTGGTCCATACTCTCAAGGAATTAAAGTTCTATTAAAGGAAGCCTACAAATAGTTATAGGAACTCATCAGTAATAATATAAGAATATGTTAAGAGTATAATATCTAAGAATAGTATACATTTGTCAAGAGCCTACAAAATAATGTACTCAGCACAATTCTTAAAACACACCTGAAAGATAAAAACAATTATTTTTGTTTTACTGGATGTGGAAATCAAAGCCCTAGTTCAGACTTTATACAAGCACCAAAAAGAAGTAGATTTAACAGCATTGTATGTTGGCCACCGTATTCAACTGCCTTGAGTTATTCTGTGTAAATGGACTTTTCCTATACTCATTTTTGAATTGGAGTATTTGGAGTCAAATGGAGGTAAGAGTAATAACCTCTGAGTTTCTATAATGAAAGCTGATTTGAGATTTATTCGGTTTTTGCGGCATTGGTCAAAGGAGCTTACTGCTATTAAAAAAAAACACCTAAATTTTAGCACCATGGCTTATAGTCTTCTTTGCCCCTCCCCCACTCACAACACAGTGCCTGATACACAAGCCAACATACAGAAACTATAAGTGCTCAATATTATGCACATGACACTTTATCTTCCCCAGACTCCTTTGCAGTTAGGTCAATCATGCGAGTGAGTATTTAGGCCGAAGAAATGGCTAAGATGGTTTAGAATCTGAAGTGCCTTTCCCATCCTCAGTTCCTCCTGTGCATCAGCTTGATGATGCCAGAATTCTCCTGAAGCCACAAAATGTCAGAGCCACAGATAGAAGACATCCATGTCTCTGAATCACTGCTTGGAGAACTTCCAAGAGCGCCATCTCAGCAGGGACATCCACGTTGGACTTTGTATAAGCAAAAACTAAACTTTTGTGTTAGGGCACTGAGACGTGGGGCTGTTTGTTGTGGTAGCCAACCTATCTGACAGCAGGTTACTGAATAAATACTTGCAGTGTGAGAGACATTTGTGTGCTTCATGTGAAAATCACTTGGGAAATTTTTTTAAAATCCTGATGCCCCAGTTACAGACCAATTTAATAAAAATATTTTTTTTTTTTTGTTTTTTTTTTTTGTGTTTGTTTTTAACTTCCTAGGTGATTCCATTGCACAGCCAAGTCTGAGAACCAGTGTGCTGTATCAGTCCTATTCCAAAAAGTGTGGTCTGTAGATCTTCTTAGAAATGCAAATTCATATATCTCTAGATCTATGGATTCAGATTCTTAAGTTTTCTTAAGTTTGTTAAAGCTTGAGAAGCACTGCGCTATAACATTTTAGGGATTCTCAAGGCAGCTCCTCTGACTGTAATCAGAGTTGCCTGGAAATGCTTATTAAGTGCAGATTTCTGAGCCTAAGCTCAGGCTCTGTGTCCTAGGAGGTGACCTCAAATCTCAGAAAGTGACTGAAACACAATAATCTGAAATACTCAGGTACTTAGGCAAAGAAGACCTTAGTCACATTGTTAGAATTTAGACTTTCCAGTCCCTGGGAGGAGATGTGAGAAGAAGGCAATGTAGCGTGGTAGCTAGAAACTTTGAATTTGATGACAGGTAGACCTACATTCATACCCTGCTCTATCACTTTATCAACTGTGTGGCCTTGGCAAATTGCTTGATCTGTTGGAGCCTCTCTTTCCCACTTCCTGCAATGGTTATAATATACACATGTATACATCTGTTATAAGGTGGTTGTGAAGAATAAATGAGACAATGTCTTTAAAAGACTTAGCAGAGTCCCCAGTGCAGGTTGAATAAACAGTAATTACTATTCCTCTTTATGATAGTTGAAGTTCTTGGATGGACAAAAATGGAAGGCAGCAGAATAGAGAAGTTATGTCTGGGATACTCTGTAGAAACAACGATCAAGGCAGAAGCTCAATTCTTTGAAATGGATAGAACTATAACACACTATAGAGTCAGAAATTTAGTTACCCTACTCAGGTGCCCAGCCAGGGTCAGGGGAGCGGCTAGGGTAAGTGGTTGCTGCCCCACAGCCATGTTGCTGGGACCATTGATGTGTTCTTCAGGGAAGCACTGAGTGTTAGTGAACCATCATGGAAAGTGCATGGTGTTTGGACCTAGGTTTAAAGCCAAACTTTATACTCACTCTACTAGCTATGTGACAGGTTCAAGTTAGTTTAAAAAACAAAAACAAAATCAAGAACAAAAACAAAAAAAGGGAGGGGATGGGGGAAATGAAAATACTTATCTTTCAGAGCTGGAGTGAAGACTAGAGACAAGGACTTAAAAAGTGCCTGGTCCATGGCTGGAACTCACAAAGTTGCCGTTGTCACTGAGCACACTGGAGCTCCGCCTCACAAGGCACTGAGCTGCTCAAGCTACGGAGAGAGAAGAGATTTGGAAGACTGAGAAGCAAGAAGGGTTAACTTTACTACTTAGGAGTTACTAAAAATTAGACATTACTTTTTTACTTCCAGTGACTTCCAGGCTTGTCAATACGGGAGGCAAAATTTGTCAATTACTACATACCTCTTCCTTGAATAAGCAAGCAGCGCGAATTCAGCACCATCATAAAGACTACTTGCAAGTCCCGATTTTGCTCCCTGAATTTTCCACTGTGCACTTAGCTTCGAAAGTGATTCTTTTGAACTACTTCCCAAGTTAAGTTTTCAGTATATCCTATTAAGGGAACTCTACTAAAGAGCATTTTTACTTTCTTTTCCTCCCCCGTTTCCCGAGTCCCCTCTGACACGAGGGCTTAACAGATTCATTTGTTAGTCCTTAAACCTTTTTCTAAAGCCTAGTTCAAGTCAGTGCTCTTTGATTAGAGCTATCTTTTCCAGGACTATACTGAGCTATTTTGCATCTCAGTTTTGCTGGCATTCGTTCCTTAGAGAGAAACGAAAAGATCAAAGAAAAAAAAACTTGTAAAGTTTGCAAGATCACATCATAATGATAAACCTCTTCAAATGTACCTTTTTTTTCTGACTGGGCAAATGTAAATGATCAATTTCCCATATAAGCAATTAATTTAAGAAAAGAATATATATGTGCATGTGTAAATATCACTTTTTGGTGGGTGCTAAAGAATAAGGTTTATTTCAGCAATAGGTTTTGGAAACTTAATGATTTCACAGAATTATTAGTGCAATAAACCCCAGCTGTTTGCTTCAGCATTAACTGCCTACTGTTTCCTTTAAGCTATTAATACATCAGCCATTCATTGCTGGAAACTTACAGTATTCTGAGGATTATTACTAATATTTTTTGCTGCAATTTCTTCCTTCCTTCCTTCCTTCCTTCCTTCCTTCCTTCCTTCCTTCCTTCCTTCCTTCCTTCCTTCCTTCCTTCCTTCCTTCCTTCCTTCCTTCTTCTTTCTTTCTTTCTTTCTTTTTCTTTCTTTCTTTCTTTCTTTCTTTCTTTCTTTCTTTCTGGCTTCATTTAGCAGAGAGGTAGGAATCTATAAGTGGCCAGATGTGTTCTCACATGCAAAGCATCATTGGAATTTAATAGGCAAGAGAAGATTTACTTATAGAAAACATTTCTTTAAGTCAACCACCAGGCAAAAACAATATTCCTCCCTATATTGAAGAAGGAAAACTGAAACGTAAAAAAGTCTTATATAGTATACCATATACATGTTTTCTTCCTGGGTGCCTTGTTTATAAATGCCACTGAGAATGATAAATGGATAAAGATAAAATCAACCTTTCATGAATCTCTGATTCTCCACAGTGCAATTTTCAGGCTTGTCATTTCTAGGAAGTATTCTCCAGAGATATGATCCTCTGAACTGTGGAAATTTTTGTTTTGATGTCTACTTTTATCATACATGTGAATATTTGGTTCTGTTTCTTTCCATACACTTTGTCAGGGTCTCTGTTAGAATAACTTGTAGTTGATGCTTAGCTTGGGGTCACAATGACTATCAAACAGCAAATCAACAGGACAAGAAAAAGGGCTTTCCAGATAGAAGTGACTGAAGCTGGAACGTTGTGTTCAGGGACAGCAAGTGTGAGGGAGTTTCCCCTTGAAGAAATCTTCGGTGTGTGCCCAGGTGCTAGTTCTGTGCTGTGGCGTTGCCTCTCTAAGCGTGGTGAGTAATTAGGTCTGTACTGTTCAAGTTGGAGTTTAAGCCTTTCCTCCTCTGCCTCTTTATTTCTAAGCTTAATTCATGACCCCTAAGGTGGAAGAGGTGCCACAGAACAATTCATGTCTTGCCATGTTGCTAACTGAAGTCTTATTCTCTGAATAATACTAACATCAGCCAGTTGGATGGAAAAATGTTCATCTGTTATTTCTTAGTACTAATGGTTTCTATATCCAGTGGGGTTTAGAGGAGCTACTATAATTTCTTTACACACACACACACACACACACACACACACACTCCAAGAACAGCTCTATCATGCATTTGTACACCCTGAAATTAAAACTGAAGTTAGGAAAAATGAGAGTTTTTTTGTTTGTTTCTTAAGTTAATCTCTACAAAGACTTTTTCTTCTTCATTCTTCAGAGCTCAATGACCCTGGAATGGTTGTGTTTAAGTTTTTTTATTAGAAATATTCATTTGACTTAGTTGGCCATTTAGCTTAAAACATTAAAAAATATTATTATTAATAAATGAAAATGTCCTAAGAAGCAATTTAACTGCTTTTTTCCTGGCTTTTAAATTTGGAATTAATGTTATCAATGGGACAAGATTAATAATAAAGAGTGGACACCAGGTACATAAGAAATCCACAAAGCATGAAACATAATGCTTATGAAAGGACAGCCTATCCACAGCTGGGAGGACAAAAAAAAGAGTGGCGGAGGGAAGTGAAAATTGGTGTCTAGTATCTTCTTAGAATCTTGATGTCAACAATTGTATTTTGATGTAAATGTCTCAATGTGCTTCCCATGGGATGGAATACTGGACCCAACCTCAGAGACCTAAAGGAAATGGCAGGTTGTCAAGGAGATGGTAATGATTTTCAAAGTCGAGGTTCTCCATGTTACCAGAGTTTCTTCTTGAAGGGATCACTGACCCAGTATGATCATTTTGCCCTCCTCTCGCACACTGTGTATCTAAGTTTCTCCATCTATAAGATAAGGGATATTTGCCACCATGTTGAATCTTTGAGAGTGCTGAGTACATTAACTCCATAGCCACAGCCATTATATGATATTGATTTCAATATTTACATTCAATTCTAAGCATCCAAGACTGAATTTTAACCTTTCTAACCATCGCCTTATCCTATCATCATCCTTGAGCTCTTCTGTTATTTTTTGCCTGGCACATATTTTGTTAAAATTGTGGCATAAACCTTAACTGTCTCTTAGATGACCATATATGATATGTCCATGTGGCATCTCTTTAATCATTTTCTGTTTTTTTTTTTAATTGGTTAATTTAAAGTCTGTATTTACTGCACTTATTTTTTGGACTTGAATAATCTGAGATAAACTTAGATACACTCTCTTTAAATCAACCAGAGATATGATTAGAGTTGGCAGAGATCTTCAGGTTTTCAAAAGAGTTTCAAAGATATTTGAATAACTCTGCCATAAAAATGTGTTGTTAATTATCTATTCTGAGCATGTAAGGTATACTTTCTTATGCAAATTTTGACAGAAAGCAGACATACAAAGTAGCTGCATATATTGAAGGAATATTTTTATTTAAAAGTATATTTTGATCATTGCCTATCAATAGTTAATAGTAAGGGAATTGGACAACTAAAGCGAAGGTTTAGGAAAAATTTTTTAGCCTTTCCTTAACCATAGCTACTACTGACTGAATATTTGGTTATGCTATAGCTGCTTTATTCTTTAGCTTCTTTTATATTCACCTTAGTTTACTTATTTTTAATATGTAATCCTATCTTTCTACTTACTCAATTTCAATGAAGAATTTTTTTCTTGAAATAGTCTCCCAAACAGAAAAAATTCTTCGACTTGGTTAACAAGAAATTAAAACAGTGAACTGAAATTAAATCCTCACTCTCAAACTTGAGTTTAATTCAATTATCTTCCTTACTTATAGGTTTAGTATATTTTGGGCTCCCTATGGAATTCTTATCAGTAAGATTATTTTTTCTTTCTCCAGAGTCTGTGCTCTTACTTGTCATGAGTATGTGAATGTGCTATTGTTTCTTATGCATCAATAGTATTTTATTTTCTTTGCTTGAGTTTCCCTGTAACACCCTTCACTTTATCCCTCATAGTACATAAATCAACTTTTTACTCTACTTCCTATCAAGACTCTGCTAAAGTTTTTTATTTCTGCTCTTACTTGTGGCTGTATAATTTGACTGCCTGACATTTTCCCTCCTATCTCAAGTGGAATATACATATAAATGAAAGCCTGGATTTGAATTTTCTTTTTTCATTAGAATACACATAAGCTTTGTGAAAATTCTGGTATGTTTTAAATGTGCTTTTCAGAACTATTAGAAATGAGTTTCTTTCAGCCTATTCAGATTAAATTAATTTTTCACTGACTCCTTATTTCAGACTGATTTTGCTTTAAATGAAAGCATCAAATGAAACCAGAAATACAAACCAACTATACTCTGTAGGGGGAAACAATAGGATTATAAAAATGCATTCATCAAGATGTCAGTTATATATGTTTGGGGAGATTGGGAGCAAGGAGTGATAGTTCCCCTTCTCCTGTAAAAACAGCTGCCCTCCCAATCTTATTATATTAGAAAAGATTTTTAATTAAGTTTTAACAGGAAGTTACTGGAAATTGAGCATTCAAAACCCTAATTGAAATGCTCAACACTAAATTTATAGGTCTTTCTTTCAAATCCATAAATTCTATTTTTGGAATAATTTGATTGCTACTGTTGGAAGTTAAGTCTGTTGAATACAAAAAAATTGAAGCCCTACTGTAGAGACTCAATTGTTCATCTTTTTATTACCAATAACATGAAATCACAAGACCATGCACGGAATCATGAGACATAAAGAATAGATGACAGAGTTATAAATGGTATACAGAAATATAGTCTTATATTCCCCTGAATGCTTTGAGGAATAGTCACTCAATTTTATAAACTGGTACATGATAACTTGTTTTAATATCCTTATGGGAATGAGAAAAATGATGATCTAAAAAGCAACATTTAATCAGAGCTACTCAAATATTCATCTCAATTAGGCTGCTTATCCAATTGGGACTCATTCCAAGTCTTTAGAAACAATTTATGATAGAAGTTATAAGTATCTCCAGATACATTAATTCCCAAACCTACTCATCTTTAGCAAATGTCACCTCAGGTCTTCTAGTTGTTCTTGCCAAAAATCTTGATGTAATCCTGGACTCCACTCTTCTCTTACACCCCAGGTTCAATCTATTAACAGATCTTTTTTTCTGTATCATCAAACTACATCTGAAAACTTCCCATATTTCACAACTTCCCCAATACTTGGTATTTTAGTCAAAGCCCTTATCATCTTTTCCTTAGATATTTACAATAGCTTCTTTATTGCTGTCCCAGCTTCTACAGTTGCCCCCTTATTCTCAAGCCAGAAATCAGAACAATGTGGTTAAAAATAGTCCAGATCATGTCTTTCCTTAGCTAAAATCCTTCTACTTGCTTCCCATCTCACAGAGTAAAATCCAATCTTTATGGAGCCTTTGTGACCCTCATACCTCCGCCGCCTCAGCAGCTCTCTGATCTGTTTTCTAAGGATGTCTCCCTCTTTCACTTTGTTCCATTCACTCTGGCCTCCTTGTTATTCCTTCAACACGTCTAGCATACTCTGATTCAGGACCTGTGCCATTGCTGTTCTGCTAGTCACACACTCTCATGGTCAAAGAAATAAAAATTCTCTGTGTCATAGCTTTCATATTGAGAAAAAGCTACCAATTCCATCAGTTAGTGATTATAGTATAACAAACTACTTCAAAACTCATTGGTATTTATTATTATAGCTCACAGCTGTGTTGGTTGGCTGGGTTTCAACAGGTCCAGGCTAACCTAGGCTAGGCACACGATTCAGCTGCAGGTTGGGTGTGGATTCTGCTCTGGATTGGGTTTAGCTGGGTCAGTTCTAGCCCTGGCTAGTCCTTCTCATGCTAATGGCAAGCAAGTAAGAAGGAAGTAGGGATATTTTTGTAAGATGATATAAGTATTTGCTGTTAACTTTTGTTATCATCTTAGAATAACATCCTTTGGTTTATTAGTAGATCTCAACTGGAAGAATGCTCTGAACAAAATGGCAGCAAGCTGGGGCCTAAGTGAATAGTGACCACCAATATATTTTCATGCTGGGTCACCAAAGAGCTTTTAAACCTTTAGCAAAAGTTTTTATACACAACAGCTTTGTGATGTGATAATGCAAAATTTTTAAGGAATAGAAGAAAAGTTGTTGCCTACAAAATGTGTGATATGGTGCAGAGAAAAGAATGGCAAAGAAAGGACTCAAAATAGAAAAGGGATATTAGTTAGGGGAAAGCCAAGTTCAGAATGAGAGGTTAGAGAAATGTAAGATGCCAGCTTTCTTTTTATAGCTCTCTAATTCTCAGAGATTGTGGAGATCACATTGGCCTTCTTTGCCATGTGAATGTTGGGAGCCCTGGTCATGTTTTTAGGTGTAAAGGAAGGGCTAATCCAAGAGACAGAGGGATTGGGTTCTTTGAGTTTCATATCCAGCTTTTAAGACATTTCTTTTCATAGCTGAGATGGAAATACTCTACAACTCTCCTAAGATTATATTTTTTACTGATAACTTACTGAGCTTGTCTAATTTATTTGATTTTGTCATCGTTTGTCATCTAGTCAAATAAAATCTTTTTCTTAATATAATTAGGCCCATCTCTTCTTTGGCTACTCTCTGATTTTATTACCTGTATGATATCCATTTTTTTTTGACTTATATATCTTGAAGTGAATAATGTATTTAATTAAGGGTCCGGTGATTCCTTGTGCCAGGAGATTATTTACAGTTGTTGCAAGTATCTGTTTAGGGTTGCTGTGGACCCTGGGCAAGGACAAACCACAGAATTCCCTGCGTTCGGAATATACTCCTTTCCATCCCGAATGAATAGCAGCAACTTGAGCCCAGGGGGTCAATCCCTTTGCCCATGTGGTAGCTCTCTATTTATCTGTTTGTCTATCTACATGAGGAGACCTAAATGACCATAGGGTACTCATAGTGTCAGGTTAAACCCTTGCTTTGTTCCCTCTTAGAAAAATTTCCCCCTGGGAACTTTGACTTGTAATTCTATAGAATCTAAACTATGATGAGATAAGGAAAACAGGTTGCTCCTGAAGCCCTAGAAGTGATGGTGAGAGGAATAAATCCCACTTCTACTCTTTGGTTCTCATGCTCACACATTATCCCTCCTGGAACGCAGCACTGTTTGCGGCCTGGTTGTTTGCTTCCCGTACTGCCTCCTCCAGATTGTATGGCCCCTAAGCTGAGCCTTTCATTGGCCATTTATCTTTCTATTAAGTTGTTTTCTTTCTGAATGTTGTGTTCAACTATAATTATAACCTAGGCTTCTTGATCTGAGTATATGTTATGAGAGATCCTGGCTTGGTAAACTAAGCACTCCATATGCCCTTAGGTGGTTGTGTTACCAGAGGCACTGTTTGCAGAGCAGGTAAGCCTATAAATAGATAGATTTAAATTCTACTAAGGATGAATTGCTGTCCCCTCTAAAATAGAAGGAGTCTGTTACAATTGACCTTCCGCCAAATGACTAGCTAGTTTTCTTGAGGGATAATGTCATATTGAATGTGTAGCTGTTCAGCTGCTGGACATTTCATCAAAAGCAGTACTGAAATTTGTCTTGGCACAAACTGTTGGATCCACACGTAGTCTCCATCCCTGCGACCAGGGATATTCTGTTCATGGACTGGTTGTATTAGCATTGGAGTGGGAGAAGAGATTCTATGGTGGTCATTGTCAAAAGATTAAAATACCCTTGTACTTTGTGCCTATAAACAAAAGTTCATCCATCTGCTTCTTCCCCAAATTTTCTTGCCTCACAAATAACCAAATTCTATTCTTTCCAGGTCCCTTACAAATTAGCTAAGTGATTTGTCACTGCTGTGGATTTTATGTATCTGTACACTTTAAGCCACTTTTACTGTCGTGAAAAGGGAACAATTGACTAATGCTTGCCGCTCTGCTAATTGAGAGGATTTCCATTCATTACTGTCTTTCAGGATCACCACAAAGAGGGTCATAGTGAAATTACAGTCCAGTTTAGTTCAACATTAATACATGGTGATCCAGAATTGAGTTTTGTTTTTCCTGGGTTAGCTAGTTTTAGGGAATCACCCATAAGCTATAGGTTTAAATGAAAGGAGAGTCTTCAGTGCAATGTAGATAGGTGACTTGGGGCCTAGATTACCTGTTTATGCAACTAACTTATGCTTTCTGGATTTGCTTATATCCTATCCATCATACAATGGGTTGCTGCTGTGCCCACCTGTCCTTAAGACTCATTATATCTGATTATATCCAGGTCATGGTAGCAGCTCTAGTTGCATAGGCACTCCATCTAGGGTCTAGAAAGATACCAAGAGCTTCTTTTAAAATGGCAAGTTATTCTCTTGCTGATAGCATGGTCTTGTGGCAGAACCCTTTATGTCTGTATGACACTTGCATCAGAACTTGTCAGAGACTCTACACAGCATCCTAATCTACTATATGTACCTCTAGTACCATCAATTTTCTGGGTCAAATATCTTCAGTGGCAAAACAGCTTCCATGATTGCCTAGACCAGTTGTACAGACCTGTCTTGTTCTAGGCCGTGCTCAGCCTTGAAAGCTTTTTGAGTCATCTGATAAATAGGTTTATCCTTGGCTACTTATATCATAATAGCTCTACTCTGAAAGTCTGGGAACCATCTGAAGATTATTCCAGGTACTATGGCTATTCATCACAATTATGCACCCAAGGACCAGGAAGGCACATTTAGGTTCTATCCAATTTACGTTCTATCTATGATTCATTCCATTCCAGTGCCAGTGCTACCACATAAACCAGTGTTTTACCTTCTGCACCTCAACGCAATTCACCACTGGTGAACGTCTTATAGCATTAATGACACATTGTGCCAGGAGTTACCATCAAAGAGGCCCAATTGCTATCTGACCAGGGAATTAAATTCCATTTATTTCTTTGATACTCAATTACTGAATCCCATTCTGATGGTCCAATTTTCCAGGGCCACTCTTTGTAACAATGATTTTAACCTAGATTGTCCAAAAAGCAGTCCCTGAGAAAAGATTTGTATGCAATTAGTTTACTTTGGGAAGTGATCTGGAATGGAGTTGGGGAATAAGTTGAATAAAGTCAGGAAGAAAGGGAGGAAGGAGGGAAGGAAGGAAAGAAGAAAAACAATCAAAGAGTGTCCTACCAAGCTCATTACCACTGTGGGTTTCTAGGTCTTAGTCTCATAAAGGATCTTCTGAGGAGCAGTGGGACACACTAAAACATCATGTATCATAAGGACTAATGGGTTTTAGGAGTGATTCCTGTTCTGGAGAGAAAATTTAGTAATCAATATGATGAGATATAGGTTGAACAACAGTATTCTTAGGTAGACATGACAATAATTTGAAGACAGATTGATGTCAGTCTTGAAGGTTATCAGTTGCATACCTTAAGACTTTGTAGTATAAACGTGTTTTGAAATTACTATATATATATTTATCCAAATTAGTTGATAAATAGGCTTAAAGACTGAATCAAGAATTAGGATGGAAAAGTCCAAGCTCTCCAAAATTTCTTATTGTTTTATTATCCATCCCATCTTTGCATATTCCTTTGAGAGCAATACTATCTAATATGCAGTGACAGAAATCTAATATGGGTGGTGAACATACAACGAAATATATATATGCCTTACTATTGAATTGTACACCTGAAACTTATTGGATTTTATTAACCAAAATCATCATAATAAAATAAGAATAAGTATAATCTGAGCTGTATAAATAATTTTAATTTTTTTAGTAACCATTTTATAAATGTAAAAAATAAACCGATGGAACTAATTTTAATGATGTACTTTAAGTGTATTCAAAATATGATTTCAACATATAACCAACAAAAAATTGATATATTTTATATTCTTTTGTTACTAAATCTTCAAAACCTGATGTGTATTTTATGATCAGAGCACGTCTCAAGGGTCAGGCTGCATTTCAAATGCTCAATAATCAGATGTAGCTAGTGGTTAATGTGTTGGACAGCATGGTCTAGAATGTTCTTTATCTGTTCTTGTCCTGGTTAATTTCTACTTCAAGACACACACAAAAATATCACCTCCTTGGAAGAGTCTTCATAGTCCTGCCTTTTTATTTCCCTCCCTTACAGATTTCTACAACAACAGCAAAAGTTCATGCATTTCTTCCATATGTTATCAGTGTGCTTGGTATTTATGCCAATCGCAACACTTAACATGATTTATAATTACTTGTTAAATTATTTATCATCACCACTTGACTCTGAGTTCCTGGAGAGCAAAAATAGTGTCTTTCATCTCTATAGCCCAGAATCTCACTTATTTTTAAAATTAAACAAATAACTGGAATTAAAATAACAAGGTGACATTAATGTAGATATTATATATGTGTAAATAATATATATATAAGTAATATCTATTACATATGTATATATGTATGTGTGTTTATATACATACACACACACACACACACACATATATAATGAGACCATGTCTCTGAAACAAACTCTGTAAATCCCAGATGGGAGAAATGTGGTTTGAAGCAGTCCACTTAGATTTAAGGGCCTTAGATTTAATGATTAGTTCAGGAGAAGCAAATGTTAGTATTTTCTGACCAAAACATGGATGCCTATTAAGTTTGTATTAACAAATACAGAGGAAAAAGGGAAAGAGAGAAGCTAGGCTTTTCTTTCTACTGGTCAGACCACATATAGTGCAATAATTTCAGTGCTATTGTTTTGAGAAGAGTATAAACAAAATGGAATGGAGGAGAAGACATAAAACTATGTCACATGAGCAGTGGATTCAGGAACTGGAGATGTTTACATCACAGATAAGAATGACCAAGGAAGATGGCATTCTCTTCAATACTTGAAAGACTTTATATAGGGCATGGATTAGATGATGTGTGAGCTTCTAAGAAATAAAAATCAGATTTACTAATGTAAGCTGTAAGGATTCAGATTTAAACCTTACATAAGCAAATAATTTGTAATAGTCTAAAATGAAGCCCGGACATCTGAGAGAGACTTTAACATGTTTGAGTGAATGAATAAATGACGTGAAGTGAGAATTGATCACCTTGGCAGGTAAGAAATTTCTATTTCTGCAAGGTCTTCATGTACAAGCTGAATAACAATGAGGAAACGTTGTAATGGAGGGTAGATGGTGAGAATAGATATACTGTATGCTTCTTTCCAAACCATGGATTCTTCTTTTTCAATAATTCTATTCACTTTAAACAGCATTACTTTTACTTAAGTCAGTGTTGACAGTGTACATAGCTAGTTATACATCAGTCATCAGAAGCTCTCCAATCAAAACAATAATGTCATTTTCCCTTGAGTAATTCTCACCAGGTTTCTGCTTTTGGAAGACTCAGTTGGTTAAAGGAAGTTCATAATCAGTGTTTTCAGAATACATTTCAGGACATGAAGCAAACCTCACACCAACAATGCATTATTACTTATTTATTTTTAGCAATTAGTCATGGAACAACACAGGTGCCCAGAATTTCCTGGGCACATGGACATGAAACCTTTGCCTCTGAAAGCTTCCAATCTAGACTGAGAAAATGCAAAACAGGAAACCCGAGCTTTACCGCAAGAGGATGAATGGTCATCATTGATAACTTCATGTGTGGCCTCTTCCAGACAAAAATGCTTTATTTATTCAGAAAGTTTCAGCTAGAAAATCAGCTCAGGGCGTCTTTTAGTTTTCTAGAAAATAGAACAATCAGTATCACTACAGTCATTTTGAATCCATAAATTTGCTTTGAGAATTGTGAGTGGTCTTTTCACCTTCATCTTCAATGTCATCAGTCAGAACTTTGTTCTGAGCCATTTCTAAGTTCCAGGCACAGGGGATATGCAGATGATTAGGACATGGTGCTTGCTCTAAATTTCACATCTAAGAAATGCAAGTTATACTAACATGAAATGCTGCTTAGACACCAGCCACAATGCTAGTGGACAGAATATAAAATTTGGTTTCAGACAGAGCTCAGTTTGAAACCTATCTCCACTATTTGACCTTGGTCAGTTCTCCTAAATTTTCTGAGCCTTTGTTCCATTGGTAATATAATGCCTAACTAGTGTGTTTGTTATAAGAATTGAGTGAATTCTGGTGCAGAAAACAAAATACCTGTACAAAAATTTAGGTATTGTTTTAGGTATTGCTAAATGGGTAGAATAGGTCAGGATTTAGCAAACTTTTTCTATAAGGTCCAGATAGTAAATATTTTAAACATTGTGGTCTATACAGTCTCTGTCACAACTACCCAAATTTTCTATTGTAACA
The DNA here is from genome assembly GCA_003508835.1 of Eonycteris spelaea. Classification (NCBI taxonomy): domain Eukaryota; kingdom Metazoa; phylum Chordata; class Mammalia; order Chiroptera; family Pteropodidae; genus Eonycteris; species Eonycteris spelaea. Next base: position 1,069,362 of record PUFA01000077.1, on the reverse strand, counting down.
TGAAAGAATTCATAGGCAATATGTAAATGAATAACCATGCTGAGTCTAATAAAATTGCATTTATAAAAGCATGGGTTACTGATCCACCAACCCCTGGATTAGATAATAAGTGCTCTAAGAATTAAGAAGAGATAAATGACAACCAGGAAAGTGTCTTTCAAGAGAAGAGGGAACGTTTTGTTTATTTTGTATTTCACTTTTTATCTAGGTTAAACATGCACAAAAGATAAAAAATTAACTTGTTCTGCAAGATATACTATGAAAAAACAGCTCCGCCCCATTCCCTTGTATGAAAGCCAATCATTTGCAAATCCTTTAGCTGATGCTTCTGGTATTAACCTTCAAGTCTCTAAATTATATAGATATATATACATACACATATATACACACATATATATACACATACATATACATATACATACATACAGATATATATATATATATACACATACGTATATGTGTGTGTGTGAAAAAATATATCTATATGTATATATGTATATATAATATATATATTATATATAATATATATTATAATATATATATTATCCTAATTGGTTTTAAAAAATTTTAGATACTATCTACAATCTTTCTACTATGGAAGATGGAAATGCCAGTTTTCCCCCACCAAGCTCCAGCCACATAAGCACACTTTTGGTCACCCACACTGTTTCCAAGAATAGTTGCATTGTAATTTTCTGAGATCAATATTTAGTATGTACACGATTATAACTATGTTTGTGATTCAGATCTGAATTATATAGTAAACTATGGTTACCTAACCTTTGTTGTAAAACCTTTTATTTTCCTTGGATTTAATAATATCCTTTTTTAAAAAAATCTTTTTCTTAGTTCCCTTCATATTGTACTTATCTCTAATTCATCCTCAAGCTCTTTCACAATTGTCTAATTATCTCCATAAGTTGTTCACATGCATCAGATGCAGTAACAATTTTATCTCTCTAAAGAAGAATCACCCAGAGAAATATTCTCAAGCTTGCATATGCATCAGAATTACTTATACTAGTAACAGATTCCTTGGCCCCAATCCCAAAGACTTGTGTTCTGAAGGAGCACTGGAGAATTTTCATGTAACTAGTTCCTGGGTGACAGTTTTTCAATCCCTGTACTTACTTTGAGGAGCACTGGGAAGTATTAGTCAAGGTCTTTCTGTCCTGTTATGATCTAGACATGACAACCTTTACTTTGGATGTGGCCAACAAATCTGACACTGCCACTTACCATCATCTTGAGGATTTCTATGACTTTTCTCCTGTGTTTCTACTGAAAAGTCCAAAGCCCTGTATATCACCTTTAGATATAGTGCCTAGCACTGTCAGATCAGCTTATCGTATGTTAGTGTTTACTTTCCTTCTATGTGAGCTCACTTTAGGACACAATAATGTCCTATTCATCTTCATATCTCCCATGCCTGGCACAGAGCAAACCTTTACAACAACATGCATGGCTGATGATTTTCTCCTAGATTTTTATAGAAATGTCTCTTTGTTCTCAGCATTCCAAGGAGGGAGGTTGTAGCTCCACATATAGAAAACAGATTTAATTGATTTTTGCATCTTCCTTTTGATCCATTAAAGCTTCCTTATTCAAATTTATTTATGCGCATTTTCCTCTTTAAAACTCCCTTCTGTGTGTTACTTAATTGTTGAGGATAATGGGAGTTGATAAATAATTACTGACAGTTTTGATAGGTCTGCATTCATAGATATATATTCTTTGAGAGACCTGGCACTACATCTCCTATCCCAGAGGAATTTTCTATAAGGAGTTCACTTTCTCCTATGAGAGGAGTTCAAGTTTGTTTGAAACTGATATAAGAAATCAAATCTTCAGCCTTATTAATTTTATGCACTCTAAATGTCACAGTGTCCCATGATAAAACACGGTTGTCTGCTGGAAACTATACAGTGAGGGATTGTACACAATTTGCATGTAGAGCAAAAAAATTAAATGCTATTAAATAATTCATTTTTTTAAAAAATAATGAAATTAATGGCAAGTTCCATAGGTACCACACAGATCACCATGTGTCTCTTAAAGGAATTCTGTCTTATGTCCATTCACATCAATCTCAAAGTTTTCTGGCACATTCAAATCTATAATAATAATTTAAAAAAAAACACCAGTAGGAGATTAATTATATACAACATCAACTTTAAGGTTTAATTCAGGAAACAAGTTACTATATTTGCTTTCATTTTCACGTACAGCTTATGGAGCGTGTCAAACCCACTTTGCATAGAGAATGATAACGTCGTACATACCTGGAACCTGTACACAGGAGATAACTAGGGCAGGGCACATGATTAACGTGGTGATAGAACTGTGATTACCTTCCTCAAATGGAAGATAAATCAATGAGTGCAAATGTCATATGTTGAATAAATGAACCATTATTCAGTCATTCATCACTGCCAATTCCTTCTATTTTATCTGGGCTGTATTGTGGCTGAATACATCTTCTGAGTTTTATAGCAGTTTCTTAAAGATGAAATTCTGTGTTGCAACAGGCCAAATGTGTTTGCTGTAGGCCCATCTGTCTCAGTAGTTCTCGTTCACACGCTAGCTATTTTTTTTTCATATTTAAGGCTATTTATTGCATATAAATACCCCAAAGCACAAATAACAGGCAGGAATATTTTAGACAAACCCATGACATATATCAAAGTATTAAAAGAGAAGCAAATAGTAGGGCAAAACTCTCTGTTCAGTGTCCATAACAAAGGTCTTTACAAATCACTTACCCAATATTTTAGTGGATGACAATTCAGGGTTTTACTTCTCTCTTAAGTCAAGGTGTTGGCATGAAATGGAGAGACGTCTGAATATAGACCTTCTTTCTATGGGGTGAACTACTTTGCCTTAGAATGTGTAAAATCCCAAACCTATAAAAACCTATAAAAATTTAATCCAGATAAGAACTGAAAACATAAGATTATAGAATACCAGGATTGGAAGGGGCTTTAGGCTTCTTTGACTATAAATCTCTTATTGATGTTTGAGACCTCCTGAAGTATGGAGATTTAGGGTTTTTCTCAGCATTCGTTTATATCTCTCCTTACATCCAGTGCTTACTAAACGTGCTTGGAAAGGACAGATGAAAAAATGAACAAACAGAAAAAAATTTCCAAGTTAGTATATGAATACTTTGGGGGTCTGATTAAATTTTGCATGACTCAAAAGTTGATGCTCTTTTTACTCCCCACTGTGTCACTGCTCTGTCTGTATATAGTTACACAGCAGAGAAGCAGAAGCAACAGCAAGTCACAACGTAGTGTGTCAGGGTTGTGATAAAGGGCAGGACAAAGCTTGTGAATGCCTCCACTAGGAGGCCTAAATTAAATGCTTTAGAAGTTTTCTGACCAGAGTATGCCATTCCCTACAGACTAGTTATAGATGGTATTGAACAAATTTATAGGTTAATTGGGGGTGGGGTGGGGAGTGTGTTTACAAAGTTTTATTGTCATCAGTTTTTTATGCTTTTAAGTTTATATCCCCAACAAAATGAACAGTACTAAGGCTATAGTAGAGTAAATTGTACCTTTTATTAATGTTCTGATTCGTTTCTTCTGATTTCCTTTTCTTTTTAAAAATAAAACTGCATTAAAAATAAATTACAGCAAGTATGGGAACTATATGGTAACATCCGTAGTCCTTGCCTCAAAAAGTGGCCTAAGTTAAATAGAGTCCATGATGTTACAAAGCTGTGAATGAGCAAGCACAAGCTACAGTGGGAGCTCCTTCGCACTGTCTGTGGGAAGGTGGGTTACAGAAGACTTTTCAGAGGAGCTGACAGCTGAGGAATTTACAAGTATTAGACAGGTAAAGAAAGGGACCTACTCAACATTAAAGCTGATTTATGGTCATGGTATGAAATTATGAAAAAAGACCTTGTACATTTATTTCTCATCCTTCTTGACCTGTCTTAGAATAAACCATGCCCCACTTGGTATCAGCAAGAAAGCAACAATAATTAACCCATATTTATTCTGTTAATTGAGAGAATAGAGGATTCAAAGAAACTGGGCACTTCCTGAAGCCTGGTCTGTGGTCAGCTTGACTAGATAGACCAGTGGAAAGCGCTTGGTCTTCAGAGTCAGAGCGGAAAGATTCGAACCTCAGTTTCCGTGTTGCACATTCCATTCCGTCACTTATTTTTGTATGACTTTGGGTAAATCATTTGGGAAAAAAATCTGCAGATTTATTTTTGAAAAAGGTGGCTCTGTGTATTATATAATCTGAATTTCCTGTGAATAATCCATTTATATGATGAGATCATATTAATAACATATTAATAGCACTGCCCTCTTGAATTTATTCATCCAACAAGAAGTTTCAGTGCTCAGAAAGAAGCCCTCAAGAACTGTAAGAAGTCCTCCTGGGGCACAGTTACCCCAGCTTACAAAGAAGTTCCTTCGTGGATACCGAGACAAACCCCAAATGGACCAAAGATAAGAAGCCACCACTGGCGGGATAAGCAAGAGTTATATACTGTCTTTTGCATTGCTATCTATTGGAAGCAAGCTTAAAACCCTACAGTTTAGACTGAAATATTTTACAGAAATTTTAGTACATCAGATAATTTAATCTTAATCCTCTCTTCTAAACAACAAAAATTAGCTGGGATTTACTATAAATTAGTCCTTTACATCAATTCATTCATTTAATCCTCATGACAGTCTACCTAGTACTATTATATCTTATTAACCAAATTTTACAGATAAAGGCTCGAAAAGGTTAAGTAACTTGTCCAAGGTTACAGAGCTAATAAGTAGAAGAACTAGAATACAAATCCAGGCACCTGATCCCAAGGTTTTACTCTTAACCTTTGTACCATATGCTCTTTCTTTGATTTCATGGTCTTTGTTTTGGTTGTATATGATAGCAAAGGTTTGTGGATATTAACTTGTACCATTTTTCTTCAGTGACTGTAGCTTTGTTTCTGGGTCAAGATGATTAGCTCTGACTCCTTTAAGACATGTCCATTTTAGGAGAATCCTAAGGAACATACACAAAGAGATTTCTAGGGAAAATGAGTGTTGCCAGCAGTCCTACCAGTTGATTTCATATCTACACCTTGGCTCATGGTCCAGCTGGAGCCCTTGCTAAGTGATGTATAGCCTTTGAGCGGAGAAGAAATATATATCAGTGTCTACATTGTGCCTAGTTAAACCTTTTCTACATCTGTGAATAAAAGAATAAAGGAAACATCTTTTAAATTGGGTTTATAGAAGTGTTACCCATTTACTTGCGATACTAGTTATTTCTGGTCTTGACCAGTGTTTCCTAAAGTGTGAACACAAACCAAACCTTTTTGACTAATGCTAGGATTAACCAGTTGATCCTGGTCTTTATCTGTATAGAAATGTATTGTGTATGCATAGAAACACAGCTGAAAGGTGATGGAGACTTTGCCTCCTCCTTTGGCATGCCATTACACATCTGTTCAAATCATACTACCCTAAAAAAATCTCACGTCCTCAAGGAAGTCTGCTCTAACTCTTCTAGCTCCCAGCATTTTCCTCTCTCATCTTGAACCAACTATAGCTTACGCCAAGGTTTTGCAAACTCAGTGCTGTAGATATCTGGGCTGGATAATTCTTTGTTGTGGGAGGCTATTGTGTGCTTCAAAGGATATCTCACTGCACCTTTGGCTTTTATCCACTAGATGCTGATAGCACACCCCTTGCTCTACCATGCTCCTGCACAAGCCTCCAGCTGTGAGAAATCAAAAATATCTCTGGAAATTGCCAAATGTTCTGGAAAGCAAAATGGCCGCTAGTTGAGACCACTGGCCTATGCCAAACAATTTAGTTTAAAGCGTTGTGTTACAGGATTCTCTAGTTTTCCTTGTTTATTTTTTCTTGACAAGATGGCAGATCTCTGTGGCAGAAATCATGCATTATCATATGCCTTCTGTTCTTCTAAACATGAAGATAAAGTGAATATGAAAGTTCGTTAGTGATTGTTGAGTGCCAACCGTATGACCGAACTTTTAAAAGTACTTTGCATATGCCATTTCATCAATTCATTCCATAAGCATTTATTGAATATCTACTTACTTTATGGTACTTGAGAGGCAACATTCAAATCTGCTTAGTGTAACCTCATCTGCTTGGAGATTAATTTATATAATCTCTCAGTGACTCAGTTTCTTTGCCTGAAAATTGGAGCATTAATGTCATCCATCCCATGGGGTTATGAGGATTACATGGGTTGAAATGTGCAAAACATTTAGAACTGGATCTGGCACATGTAAATGTCTGCCGAGTATTAGCTATTACTGCTACTGCTTGTCAAGCCTGGTTTTGGTGTTGAGTAATCAACAAGGGACAGGAGATCTTATTCCCATGGATCTTATATTCTAGTGGGCTCTCACATAACCCTTATAAAAACTATATGCAATATCATTGTCCCAGTTCAGCTCAGTGAGAGAAGATAATCAGCCCAGGGTCACACAGCCAAGATGGGAACTCAGTTTTCTCTGGCAACAAAGCCATATCGAGTATTTAATAGGTTCTAGATGTACTTGCTGATATCGAGACTGAAAAGGAAATTATTTTCTCTTTTTCTTCATTCTTTCCTGTTTTTGTTTTCTGGTTTTTTTCCCCCTAAAGACTCTTAAAACCTTTCTTTTGAGTTTTACAATGTATGTTCCTTCCCATTTCATAATTAAAGATTTCTTTTCTTTGTGACCGCCCTACTATCTCTGCCCATGACCCAGTCCTCGTCTTCAGATAAATAAAATTTCATTGAAAATGAAATGTCCACAGTGATTCATCTTTGCAGCAAATGGGTAATGTGTATTTTGGGGCTTAAAAATAGAGATGAGTCAAGAAAATCATATGTTTCCTGTTTTAAAAAAAACTTTTCAAAGATTTTGGTGCCCCCTCCACCCCTTACCATCATATTAAACATGACGACCATAATTGGGGTACACATCCAAGGAGGACCTAAAAGAGCTCATTCCTTTCCAATTTTAACATTTAGAAATACTATTTATCAAAATAATAATTTCAGCTATTTCTAGCCACATTTCACATTAGCTCAGAGACTCTCCAGTGTGTCAGTATACACCATCCAGGGCCTATCACCACATGAAATGTGGTGTGTGATTGGACGATCCTATAACTCTCCTGCTGTCTCTCTGGACGTGGGTAAATGAGGCAATAAGAGCATGGGCAAGGACTGCCTTCCTGGTAAATGACTCTTTTGTTATGATTGTCCCAGGATTCCGCCCCTGTGTGTTTGCGTGTGCTACTTCCCAGTGGGTGTGGAAGAGGAGCATCGGCCAGCCTGGTTGGGCTGTAATCTGGAAACTTGGAGGGAAAAAACCTGTTTTGCACCTCTCAGATGAGTGCTTCGGTGGGAAGGCCAGCCTGTTCCACAGACGCTGACAGACCACCCTAACAGATTTATGTCATGGCAGGAGAGCAAATGAATCCGTGATCCTGGGTTCCATGTCCTTGGTTCACACTGATGGCAATGAGAAGTTGATTCTCAGGTTGATTGGAAATAGTTTCCCCTATTTTAATAAAATCTAATCAAAGCATTCTGAAAGAACACAGTAGGCAAGAATGTAGCTCTTTAAGGTGAAGGCATAAGAGATCAAGTTTTCAGACAATTCCTTGAGTTAAAAAAATATGCTATGTATTTCCAATAGAATTGTTTTCCCAGTGACCTTACATGTCTATGTTTGTGAACAAAAACCGTATCCAAAGGAGAAAAAAAGGAGGGAAGTAAAGAAAGAAGAAAGAAAGGATGGAAGGATAAATGACAATGGATGACATTAAGGACAGCCAGACTTTGCAGCTGCATTTCTGGAGGCCTCCTATCTCCTCTCAGGACTGGTCTTCTCTCACTCTAGGGACTTTGGAATGTCCTGTTGGTTCTCTGTGTGTCCATGTCTGCTTCTCCCTTTGTGCTGACTACCAGGTTTTGAAAGTCACAGGTTTCTTTCAAGTCAAGGTGTGTGACACTGCAGTATGGCAGATACCACATGACTCTGCAGTTGAGTTATGCATTTACGCTCATCCCATGATATAAATTCTATAAGGTGGTCTGTCAGCTGCCAAAACTGTTTAGAGAAGAGACAGGCAGTATTGTTCCTACTCTGCTTCACATAGAGAAAACATAATCTTGTCTTTCTCTTTACCCTGCCAAGTCTCTGTATGTATTTGGCACATTTAATATGTTTACTATCAGTTAACAACATGAATGATCCTGGATTCCCTACTCTACACACACACACACACATAACCCGCACTTAAATATAACAAGAAAACACCAAATTTGCAATTGTGAGCAGTAAGTTCTATGAGAAATACACTAATATTTAAGGGTGCAGAAGCCTCAGAAGTCTGATTTAGAAACAATACAGCCTTGCTTTGCTTCAGTAGAAATTAGATACTGCTAGGAAGGGATGCTAGAGATTGGCAGTGAGTGAGGCACTCGAAGCGGTGAATGATCTCACCAGTGACAGTACCTTGCTTGCAGTGACCCAGATTTTGCTTTTTATTTTCCTATCATTGTGTCTTTGATGTGTCTTTCTTCTCTCATCTTTACCCGTCCTTTAGAAATCCAGCAGGTCAATTTCCTCCAAGATGGTCTCCTAATGGTTGTGGTCGTCCCCTTCTCTGAACCACCACTGCATTTTGGGCTTCTTCTGTAGTAGTCACGGCGCTCTTCCCTGGGTTTCTGTGTGCTGGACATATTAGCCTAGAGTGGAGGGCTGGGTCTCACTTGCCTTTCACTGAACCAAGTAGCCTAGCACAGTGATGAGAATAGTCACAGTTGCTTGATAAATGTTTACTGAATGAATGGAATGAGAGATTGGACATTATATTTGAAATATGAGGGATCAGTATGTAGCCCAAAAATACATATATTGACACTCAGAAGATCTGGCTTCAAGTTTATGTTCTGCCTTGTACCAGCTCTGTGAATTAGGGTTGTGGGGAGATCATGTAAGTTTTTCCCCAGAAAAACTGGGGATAATAATCCTCCCCTGTGATATCCTTAGGATTCTTATGTGAATCACATGTATTGATGAGATATTGCTGTTTTTGAATTGTATGCTTAAAGAGATTTTAATTAATATTTGACTTAATATTAAGTAGGCCTCCTTGCAATCCACTCTTCTATTCTTCATCGTTACTTCAATGCCAACAAGAGTTTAGTTTTTGGTATAGGAAAGGCCTATGGGCTTACCAATGAGTGCATGATTGATTCGTGATGAGATGGATCAAGGCCTGTTTTTCCTCTTTGGCTCACCAAGCCTGCGGTGGCCACTGAGACATCTGTGTAGGAGTGCAGGTTTGGGCTATGGGTGTATCCAATGACTCTGTGAAAGAGGATTAAAATATCAATCAGTATGTATAGGAGTAGAACTGGCAATGCTGGGAATGTGCTGCACTTTGCACAAATGCATAAACCAGTCTTACAATTCCCTAACTCTACTGGGTCCTCAACATGGTCTCGAGTTAATCAGTTATTATATTCATGGAATAATTTCTTTTTGTGATTGCTGAAGTAATTTATGGTGTTTCTAGTTTGGAAAAGAGTAGGTTCAGCTTCTCCACAGGGTATTTTTGAGAATTAAGAAGAATAATAGAGTAAGTGCTGAAAATAATTGTTGAATGAATAAACCCCCAATTAGCCACATCATTAGGGGCCAACTTTTCATTACTGGAGCAAATATTCTCTGACATCATTTTCAAGAGTGATCCAGGTAACCCCTAAGTTGAAACAAAAAGGGGAGGAAATAAACATCTTCACAGAATCCATATACCCAGGATTTTTCACTGTGTGTTAGTTAGGTCTTATCGGTACTATTATATTTTACGATGTTTGTAGCAGTGATTTGCAAAAAAAATTTAGTTTTAAAAATAGAAATCCAAATACAGAGGGCAGAGAAAAACTCTCCATTGCATCAGGATGAATGTTTTTATAGGATTTTTTTTTTTTTCTTTTGGCATTCTGATCTCTTTGAAAATGTTCTCCTCTCTACTTATGGGGGAGAAAAAATACACCTACTAACAGCCTGGAGGAATTATGCAATGAGCTTTGCACAGTTCCCTGGGGCTTCAGGTAACAATGTAAATGAACCTTATTAGACAATTTTTTTCACTGTGGATGTGAGAAAATTATTTTTAAGTGAGATCCCCCCTCCCCTTTTAGATTCAGTAAAACTGCTCCCCTTGAATGAAAAGGAGCCGCATGAGAAGGAATTAGGGCATGTTATAATTCAGCTGTTTGAGTCAAATGTGAAAAGAAAAAAAAAATTGGCATTTCTGAGGTGGAAAAAGCTAGGTCTTCCTTCTTAGGAATCACAAAAATAACTGCTGAAAACCCTTACGGTTTCAAAGAGAAACTTCTTTAAAAGTTATGTGTAACTAAAAATAGGGAGATTATAATGGAAGTCAGTGTGCATGTCCCAGAGCAGCGTAGCAGGCCTGTGGGCTGGAAACTCAGGGTTTGTAAATCTGTTGGCTGGAGGAGCATTTAACCCTGAGGAGTTATCTGAGTTCCTTACCTATGAAATGAAGATCTCATTGAAGTCTCAATGAAATGAAATTTAAGTTGATTATATGGCTTCAAAGAAAAACCCACTAGCTACAGAAAGGAAAGATAATCCTCATTTTAAAGGATGGCTGAAAGCTTGGCTTGGATGACTGTGGTGGTTTAGAACCATGTAATGCATTGCCAAAGTGGCATTGACTTCATCTTTGGGACCATTTGTTTCAAGACTCGAGATCTTAATTGTGGTCAGACCTTGAGAAATCCCGTAACCCAAAGTGAGTGGGCAGTCTTGTAACAGGAATAGTGATACTTACTCTACCACGACAAAGAATCTATGAACAGACACTGTTCTATAATCCATGGTGACAGAGACTAGGGGAAGGGGATGGACAGTGATGATTTAATGGTTTTCCTTCTTGGGTGATTAAAAGCCTTTCAGAACTAGATAGAGGTGGTGGTTTTACAACATTGTGAATGTGCTAAATGCCACTAATTATCCATTTTTAAATGGTTAATTTTATGTTATGTGAATTTCTCTTCAATAAAAGAAGAATACATTTGTAAGTCAAGAGAAGGAGCTCACTGCTGACAGCTATGTGTAAGGGTCTTTTAATGATTTTGGATAGGAGGGCTGCTATTTATAATAATGTTTTTACAAAAAGAAGGCATTAACAACCTTCATTGGAAAAGATGCATGGATAAAATACATGTGGAGTTATTATTCAGAAGGGGAGTTATTTTGAAAATCGAGGATTTTTTAAAAAAATACAAATCAATACAAATTGTTTTCTGACTGATTTTAGTTTTCAAAAATGGGGCTTAGCAGAGAGAAGGAACAAATGGGTGAGTTATAGTATTATTACATGGGGCTTCAAACTTGACCTTCATTGTATTGATGACACACAGCCCTTCCCAGGCATCTTGACTCATCGGCATTTCAAAAAGCTCTCTATAGAAAGGAATGTGGACTCAGGAAGAATAGAGTATGACCGAAAACTGATAAAAGAGAGCTCAGTCAGCTCGCCCTACATGCCGGGACATAATCACCTTGCTCTAAATCGCCCTTTCCTAGGGCACAACCAGCCTTTTTCATTTTCCAGTTTCCCTCCCTTCTCAGGTTCACCTCCAAGCCCTTAAGTAAAATTGCTAATCTCCCTCTTGTACCTCTTCCTTATTTCTTCCTTTCATTGTTCTTGCGTGTTTAGGTGAAAAGATTCCGGATGTGAGATATCACACCAGGTCAGGACCAGTCAAGGACTTAGTTTCTGCAAATACACCATTCGTTTCTAATCTAATGAGGAGGATCACACCCAGAACATTCTCAGTTGCTGGGTTGCTCTCCAGGTGGAGCTCCAGACTCTCAGGTGCCAGATGATTAAGCCTCGCTCCTAGCAAGGGTTGGAAGCAGCAGCTCCCATATCAAACCTCTTTTTCTCTCAGCCAGTTGCAGCAAAGTCTACGCCCAGCTGTGACTTCGAGGTGCCCACTGGCAGCTCTCATCTCTCCCGACAACCTTTCATCTCCATCCTCTATAAACTTTTCTTAATATCTGCTTGTTAAACCTGACAGAATGGCATTAAGAACAAAGCTAACCTGGCTGCTGAAATGCTGGCAGCATCATCTGTCAGGCCTTTTTGCTCTTCCTTTGATAAAGTTTTGCTCAGCTATTATTGTGGAGACCTTGTTGGATGGTTCTGAGGCCTCGGAGCAGAAAGGCGTCCATCTGTTGCAGAAAGCTCAAAGGACAATGTGGTCCTGGGGCGTATCCTGAGTTGAGTCATGTATTTCTTCCCCCAGATTATGCCCCATGAATACCAAATCGAACCTCCTCGTTATAGCTTATGTAAGTATTTTAAAAACATTTCGAAATCAAACTTTTAAACTTGGTTGTTCTATATAAAAATGTTAGGAAGCAATATTTTAGGCAGTTTCATATAATGGTTACAAGGATCAGTTGCTTTCTTGGGTCACAGATTAAATGATCATCAGAGTGAAAAAAGGAAAGTTAGATCTCTACATAAAGAGCAAAACAACGTGTGTGTGTGTGTGTGTGTGTGTGTGTGTGTGTGTGTGTGTGTGTGTGTGATAATACGAAGTCTCCATCCCTCCTTGAAATCCAGGTGGTGCTTAAATTGACATCACCAGAGATTAGAGTGTCTGGACAATTGGAAGGGCAAGCTTTGCAAACTCATATTGCTAAGAAGAGCCCACTGTTTCTTCAGACTGATTAAGAACCACTTCTAGAAACAGGACATGCCCACTGAAGCTAACTCCAGCCCAAAGCGTTCTCTTCAGGAATTGGTCTCTATGTGCAGTGTTCATATGGACCTGGCGAAGGTAGGCTCAGAGCCGTGAAAACTGCCCTCTGACACTTACCTAGCACAATCTTTGCTAGAAGACCAGGTTCTCAACAAGTGCTTTTTCACATTAGAAGTACAGTTAAATTAAAGGGGGTGATAAGTCAATAGTATTCTTTCTTCAGAGGGGCAGCCATAATTTAGTTTGCCAGATTTCTCCTTTAAACTTCTGAAGAAGCTTCTGCCCCACCCACCCCTACTGGCCACTACTAGCCAGGAAAAGTTGGTGTGGTAGTTCGCGTAGCATCTTTATTGCTGTAGTCCTCTCACTTTTTTTTTTTTAATAGCTGAGTTTTCCATATTCACTTATTAACCTGTGTAAAGATAAGTACTAGATTTGAAATATTCTTGGTGATCATCCCTGCTTTCCCTGCAGAACCTAACTGGTCTAGATCACAGTGAAGCCTTCATGAATGACACTGGCATTGTGTTCTTGGCTGAGGGAATCTTCTGGAGCTGAACATTGAGAGCACTCTTTTTATCTCTGTCAGGGCTTCTGAATAGATGGTATCTACTTGCAAGGAAGAAAAAGGCATTCCTCAAGAATGGTGGGTCATCACTTTGGGAACAATGCTATGGTGCAATATTAGTTAAACTCAGTTAATGTCAGCTTCAAGTTCAAGAACAAACACATGAGATGTCTGGTTCTTTGCTCCCCCACACCCATACTCTCCTCCTTACAAGCTATGCCAGGGAGGGTTCCCATCTTCAGACTTCTCTCCTTATAAGGTGTGGTTTCTGCCATTAAGTCTGCTTGGACATGGAAGACTTCAAGCACTGAGTTATGTCTCCTGTTCCCTGCTCACTGGCAGCAACTCTGCCAAGGTCCAAAAGGAGAACAGGGAGGGTGTGTCCTAGTAGAAGACAGTGTTCTTCCTCTAATTGCTGTAAAAGCTTTGAAGCCATTGTCTAGTGGATCTAAGAAGAGTGATCCTGAAGGTGTGAGCTCAAAGCTACCAGTCAGGAGCTCAGAGCTGTAATTCTTCGGTTGGCAATGACTCATCGTAGGGCCTGCAGCAAACTCACTGATCTCTGTGCACCAATTTATTTATCTGCCAAACCACGGGAAATTAACACACAATTTCCTGATGGAGATATTAGATAGTGTGGACTCTAATAATAATGGCAAATAAGTTTGTTGGAAAGTACCCTCAAAAGTTTTGCCTCCTTAAAACCTGTATGAAATTTAGTGGCTTTATTACTTTTGCTTCCAAGTCTGGACTTTCCTTTTTGGAGGTCTTTAAATCCACAGTGAAGAAATTCAAATTCCCTTGAAGTTTTGTTCTACTTCTGGTTAACACAGATGATTTTCTTTAAGGACTGTGTCACATGGTGAGTTTGCAAAAGAGATCTCACCTACTACAAAGACCTCCCTACTACCCTTTGGGACCAGATGCCACGCAGGATAGGAACCAACTTCTGTGGCGGGACCACGTCACTGTTGAGCCCATCTGTGTAAAAGCCTCCTCGTGGTCTTGGCAGAGCTGTTGAGTCGACCAAGAAGCATCATAAAGACATCCTCCTTTGTCGATGGCCTTCTTCCATGTCTGATGAAACAGCCCTTTTGGGGATAAAAAAAAAAAAGACAAAATGAAAAACGATGTGTCAATAAATGAAAATTAAATGAATGTGTTAGTATTAATTTGTTACATTCTACATGTGCTCCTCTGAAGAAGTGGTGTTAATATCCAGAGCCAGCTGCAGGCTTCCAGTTTGGTAAAGTAAGAAAGAACCCAAGGGAAATCGATCCATCCAGCGGCCACCACATGGCTTCTAGCTCAGCTGGATCCTCCCATGCTTTGCTTACTCACTTCCCTCTTTGCAAAGGAGTGTAATTCCTAAGTGTTTTGTTTCTGGGTGGACTGGCCTCTGCTCTCTGCCTTCCACATTCTGGGTCTCTTGAGGCCTGAAGCATATTTCTGTCTCATCTACTTAACTTTGCTGTTAAATCTCTGCCACCATGCCTGTCTCTTCAGCTCACCAGATTTCACACTTATTTGCCAGTGGCTGTGAAAGGAAATGACAGCAAAATTTCTCATGGACTTGGCTCCCATCCAGTGTGGAAAACTCACTGAGTTGATGTCTCCCAGAGCCCTCTCTTTAACTCAGGTGTCCCCATTTCATTGGGCTCAGCAGATTTCCTACATCTGTGCTGTATGACATTGTAAAGAGTTCAATCTGGAGACTTGTTTTCCCCTTATGTGTCCCCAATCCACGTTTAAGCCAAGGAGCCTCCCCATAGGTCTGAGACTGAAAAAGTGCAGATTGAATCAGTCCTGCTTTTAGCAGTGCCCTGTGGAATAAGGCACCTCCTGTTCAATGTCCCCTCTACTGCTTTTAAGGTGTGAACAGACGAGCAGGATCGATGAGCTGACAGCCATGCTGGGTGAGTACCAGAGATGATGAGCAGAGCTCTGGCAGTGGCTGGGGGCCCTGGAAGAAAACAGTGGAATACAGCCATTCCATTCTCATTTATTCATTTACTCATTCTTTCATTCACCCAGCAAATAGTTACCGAGCTCCTGTTGTGCTGTGTGCACCAGGCTGGCCAATGAGATATGATCTGATAGCTGACATTTATCGAATGCCTATTATAGAGCAGGCCCTGTGCTAAATGTGAGTCTTCCACAGTAGTGAGAGACAGTACTGGGGTTTCTCCACTTTAATAAGAAAAAATTGACACTTAGAAGTATTAAGCAATGTCACACAGCCAGCAAATGATGGGACCAGAATGTGAATACACACAGTCTCACTCAAAGTTCTGCGTTCTTAACAGCTACCCCACACAGCTCAAGTACCAGACTCCTTACTAGACATCATGGGAGATACCAGAACAAATATGAAATAATTCCTTTTCTCCAGGAGTTCATGAAAATAGAGGGAACAAACACATGTTGTACCCCACGTACACAGTGTGATCTTGGACTTGTTACTTCTCTGTGTCTCAGTTCCCTCGACATTAAAATAGATGTGATAATATTTTCTACTTCTTAGGGTTATTGTGAGGATTAAATGTGTTGAATATGTAGAATAGGACACTGATCTGATCACTTGAGAATTGTTAACTATTATTGTTTTATTATTAACTATTAATAATAGTTAATAATTATTAACTCTTGGATTAACAATTGGATTTATGCAAATGCTTTGATTCAAAATGAAGCAATATTTCAAGCAGGAGATAGGAGTAGGTTTGAAAACTCCTTTGAAGATCTTGAAAGTGATTTTTCCTTGTTTTGTTGGTGGGAAGAATCCTGGAGATGACCATGGTGACCAGAAATGATGAGATGACCACTTATTCTTGTTACACTTCCACAGTGATATGTGCCTCAGTTTCTGCAAAGAGCAGCTGGAGATTCAAGGTCACCTGAGTCTGAGGCAGCACTGCTACCACTAGCATGCCCTGCTTCTTCCCCCTAAATCCTTATTCACCTTGAAAACGGGCTTCCCTTTAGGATTGGAAAATACAGGGTATATCTCCCCACCCCACCACCCTTTTCCATGTAAGGCACAGTTTTCCACCTCCCACAGCGTTCTTTGTTTGGAACTGTTCATTCTTGGAAGTGATATTCTTAAACTAGGGAAGAATAAGGAAATTTCACTGTCTTGGTGAAATTACCTCATTTAGGAATAATTGGTATTCACAGAAGAGATGCACATTTTCATCCACCTAGTAATGAACAAATTAACAAGACACCTACTGAGTTGTGTTAACAAAATTACCAAATGTAAAAGGAACTAATTACTATCCACTTCATCCAGACAAACTCAAAACTGCATTCATAATGGGCTTTGTGGCAGACTTGCTATAGACTGTGGAGAAAGGAAATGAACAGGTGCCTGGTGATCAAAGACACTGTCCTTGGTGATTGTTTTGGAAGTGATGCCTGCTTCTCAAGAAGGCCGAGATTGCTTCTAGAAGCCTGTCTCCCTAGCTGGTAAAGATGTTTGCAACAAGCATGATTATTTTTCCAAGATAACTGATTTTTATCCATAAAATATCAACCAATGCATACAGTGATGAATTTTGGAAATAGTAATCTTTTGTGAAGAGATGTAGGCAGCAAACTACCTCTCTGATTATGGGGTAACTGGCCAAATTCACAATGGACCTCTGGCCCAGTGACTGAAATGATTTAGTCTTGGGGAAGATGTCTAATACAAACAAAAGTAGGATTCTCTAATGTATACTGGAGTTTGGGTGTTTACCCACATTTAATATCTTTTTTTGAATATATCTAAAATAGTCTGGTGGCAGTTTTTCAGACTAGACAATTGTTTGGTCCCACCTTGATGAATTAAACCTAATTGCAGTGAAATATGTTTTCCTTAGAATTTATAATAGAGTTTCAAAGGAACTTGAAGTAATAATTGGACTAATTAGTTTTAACTAAATATCTCAGTAATTCAAGTGGCAAGTAAAAGAAAAAAAATAGGTCTTTACAGAGATTGAGATGAGGTGGAAGAATAGAAGAGGGCTTTAGGCACTTCATGCCTTCATTCATCCCTTTATCCATTCCACAAGTATTATTGGTTGGCTACTATGTGCCAATAAAGTTCTAAATGTTGCGGGTAAAGAAGCAAGACAAGTAAAAAGAATAAGACAAAAAAAAGCAAAAGAAAAAAGGTGACTTTCAAGGATGATAAAGGGCATGCAGTAAAGGAAACGAGTGATATGGCAGGGTAATGGGGCATTGACAGGACAATGACGTGAGGTAGGGTGGTCAGGAAAGAGCCATGTGTTCTTTCAGTGAATCTGGTGTTTGCTAGCCTAGATTTCATATGGGAACCAGTTCGAAGAGTCAGTTTCTAAAGTCCTTACCAACTACACATTCTTTGATTAGCTTTTCTGCACTCTTTCATGTTTTCATTGCTTAGCTACATGTATTAGAGTGCTAATTTTATTATTTGTCCTGTTTCTGCATTATGTAGTAAATTTCCCTTAACCAGTGTGAGGGGTGGGCACTCTTCATTTGTTTCTAGGATACTGGCGAGTTAACTTCGATGGCTAAATGGCAATATGTTGAGTAGTTCTCAGCATTAAGGTGAACGTACTTGAGCAGTTGCTCAGAGGCACTACAGGTGAAACAGAATCTGGACTTCTGGAAGGAATCTCTTAATTGGAGTTCCTGGCATCAAAACATACCTTCAGGGTGGAAGTATGGTGGTACTGGGGCTGGGATCAACCCCTATGCATTTTGAGAGTTAAGGCTCAATGAATAGTGATTGGCTAAATTGTAAGTGAATGAATGATTGATGAATGAATAATAGAATAATTCTCCAGCTCTTGGAAATGATCTCAGACATTGAGGTGGGAGTAGAATCAAGGTGTGTCAATGGAAAATCCAAACTACACACACATACACTATAATTTCCCAAAGCAAATCTGTAAAAGACACAGAGCGCCTTCTCTAAATTGATCTGATATGGGGGGTTTTATGTTAACATTTTTCTTCAGGGGAAGTTTGCGTTTGAGACTTAAGTCCAAGAGTTTAGCAACCTACTTCTGAGAACATGTAAGATACCTTTTCTTATCCTTCATAGCTAGGACCCTCTCAAAGTAAAGCAAATATAGAAACATTATATTTTCTTTGTAATAAAGCATAGAGATGAAAATAAGAGAAGGTGGTATTATCAGGATTAGAGAACCATTTAGAATTTGTTGACTATAGCAAGGCAGTGAAAAGAGCAACAGACCAGGATCAAAATAGCTTGCTGGTGGCTTTGGATGAGTTAATTAATCTCCTAGAAAGGCAGTTTTTAAAATATAGAGCATGCTTTATGTCAATCTTCAAAGTAAAGTTGTTGTAGATAGACTATACTACATACTACATTTTTATGCCTTTATCAGAGGCTTATGAAGACATTGGCATTTAAAGACTCTGAAAGTCTTATAATAAAGATGCTTGTTTCACTTTGTTTGAAAGAACATTTTCAAAACTTTTTTTTCTTTTGCTAACTGTTGACGTTGTGTAATTTTTCCAATAAACGTGATCTTAGAATACTCTTTCAAGACTCTCTAGTTGATATCTGTACATGCACACAGCACACAAATACACACACACAACACATTGAATTACACATCTTCTTTACAAACAGAATAGGTTTCTTTCTTTCTCATTTCTTCTACTTTACTGACCCCTTTTAATTGAAGCTCACTCTAAGTTCAATCCATCTTTTTTTGTAAGAGCTTGTTGTAAGGGAAATCTACCCTTTATCAAAACTCTTAGCAGGAGTCATAGCTTTCTGAATGTTCTAAAGAGCCATCATCCCCAACCCCAAATCAGGTTTTTAGGTAGAAAGCCAGGCATAAGGGCTCTCATAGCCCACAGGCCTTTTTGTTAATTTTCCTGAGATGGAGTTACTCTGTCTCTGATTATTCTTTTATTCATATATGGAGGGATGTAATGTAAATAGGTGCCATTTGCTGATGTACGGAACCCATCCAAGGGTGGCACAGTTTTTAACACTTTCCTTAAATTTGTTTGTTTTGATATCTGTATAGAAATCTCGTTTCCCTTCTCTTTTATCCTATTTGACTTGATCACCACTGAATTTTCAGTTCTAAGTGCAGTTTCTGGCACAGGATTGATAGATTTTCAATAAACATTGTGGATTAAATGACTGAGGCTGAGAAGGAAGGGAGAAAGGAAGGGAGGGAGGGAGGGAGAGAGGGAAGAAGGAAAAAAGAAAAACAGGGTCTCTTATATTCTGTACTATTATATTCTGAGTGATCCACCCTGATTTTCAGCAGTTGCAACCCCATTTTACATTATGTTATTCTACACCCTGAAATATATCTGTCATCATCTTAGTGAATGCTTTTACTTCCAATTATCCTATAGCATCTGCTTTTTAAGCTGGTGGTAGCCACTTGTTACTGAGACTCTCTAGAAGTAGCTAAAGGCCCATCAATAATATGCTGATAGTTTGGGAGAGATTCTGCTCGAAAATATAATTGTTGGAAATTTTATTCTATCATTTGTCTTGAAGCACAGCATGTAGTTGTCACAAAGGGGCATTTGCTCTGGGGTGAGTGTGACATTGATAGTATCTAATTTCACACCCAATACAACAGGTTGAAGAGCATCACTACTTTGCAAACCTTGAGTTTTTTTCTGCTGCTTGGTGCCTTTTCATTGCCAGTTTGCATTGCCAAAACTGGCAGGCTAGCAGCTTTTCAAAAAAATGGGCAGAAGATAGAATTTTCTGTAGCATATGATGAATGATAGAAATAAATAAAAGTACTAAAGAGTCTTTATAAAATGCAAGGACTATAGGAGGTTGGCAAGAAGATAACTGTGCATCTGAGTGAAGGAGGTTATAACTACATTTAATAAACAAAATCTGCTGAGATTCTGATCATTGCTAAGATGCCATATTTAAAAGATAAATACCATGGAAGGATTGGATAAAGAAAAAAAAGATGAAGAGGTGGCATCTATATCAACGTGTTTTTACAAATATTAATGGGGCCTGTGCTTGGTGCTCTGTGTTGAGATAAGCAGCAAGTGGAATTGTGGCCTCTGAGACAATAGTACACAAAAGCTGTACAACGCACTGCCTGCTTCTAAGGTGCTTCTAATTTTATAGTAGATGCTATATTTCTGAAAAATGTTTTAACACCAGGCTTTATTTCTCATACTTAAAATTATTTGGATTTATTTTCGTATCAAATATATCAATTGAAGATACAAAAATTGCAAAGAATTGATGTTGTTTCAGTCCTAAGGAATTTTGTAAACTATCAGAAGATTCACAGGCAACTCTAACAGGAGGCGGATGTGATACTTACTAAATAAATTGTGCCAGTGAATTTCCTAGGAGTTCAGAGGAAGGAAGTGTCACTTTTTCCTCATTTAATCAAAGCAAGCCCTTTTGTAGAAGGTAGCATTTGAACTGGGCCTTGAAGAGTTGAGAGGATTTCAGGAAGAGAAGATATGTCTGAAAAATTAGTAAAAGGAGCAAATGGGCAAAGATGAGAGGACAGAAATATCATCTTTAATAAGTTCTCTGCTCTTTTCCCTATCTCTGCTGTTGGCATCTTTGTCTCTACCTGAACACCCAAGCTGGGAATCTGCAAACCATTGATGACTCCTAAGTTTCCCTCACTCTTTAAACCCTATGAGTCACTAAGTTCTATTGGTTTTGCTCCTTATACAGTTCGACCCTCCTCCTCCATTATCACAGGATCAACGTTAGTGAGGGTGTTATCGCCTTGTCACTTAGATCAGTGCAGATGCCTCTCTTCACTCTTCTTGTTTCCAGATCGTTATCATAATCAGATCTTTATAGGGCTTCCTACCAAAGAGTTGGTTCTAAACCCTAATCTCGTGATGTCACTCCTGCTTAAAAGTTTTCTGAGACTCTCTAGCACCTACAAGATGAAGTTCAACTTCTCAGAATGGCATAGGTGTCTTCCACGAATTGGCCCCTGCTTACCTCTTCAGCATAATGGTCTTTTCATAATGTTTTTTTTTTCTTACATAATGGGAGGTTAGCATTATTCTTACAGGGAAATAACATAATCACAGAGAAAGATTAAATTAGTCTCTCTTGGCAGAAAAGATTGAAGAGTAAGATTAATATATACCTGATTTGAAGTCAATAGACATGAATTTGAACTCTTGATTTGCTCCCTCATTGTTGTGTGACGTTGGGCAATTTATATAACTGCTATAAGTCTTACAAGTTCTTAGTGAAGGTTAAACTCAATGATGCAAGCAAAGTGTTTGACAACATCGCTGGAATGTAGTACACCTGTACATGTTCAATAAACGGTAGCTTATTATCCTGTTTTTTTTCCTCTTCCCTCTCTTCCTTCTTCCTCTCTTCCTTACTCTGTTTCTTTTCTTTTCTTTCTTCTTTTTTTCAAATTCTTTCATTTTCTTGGAAGCCAGAAAATAAGAACCAGTATCAGTTTGTAAAAAGGGGGTTTTGTAATAGATTTCAAATCCATGTATGAGCAAGATTCATTGCAAAACCTTAGAAGATAATGGAATAACAGAATCAAAAGTGAAACTGCATGAATGACCTATAACGTGGATGCAAAAAAAAAAAAAATAAGAACACCTTTATGTCAGATATTTGCCTAATATCACTATATATTTAATGTATAATTTAATATGTAGTTCTTTACTGTGAGTGTTGGGGGTTGTTTAATGTTAAAATTAATGCACCAATGGGACATTAATTAAGTTTCTAATATTTCCAAGACAGAGCTAGTGGGCCATTATGTTTATTGGACACAAAAATGTATAATGCTTAGGTCCTGTAAACTTTTTCAAGTACCTGAATGAAAAAGAGTTTGCAATCTCAGAAGCTATTACATCTTTATGAAAAACAATTTAACTGACAATAGAACCCAATGCATGGAAAGTTAGTGTAGTTGACATTTTGTGGAGAACTGATGCAGGAAACTGTGAGATAATAATTTTAGACATTTTCAACAGTGCCTAGACAACTTGGAAGAATCCAAAGAAATAAGGTCAAGATACAGGCAATAATTGACTATGTCAGGCACATTCTGTTTTGGGGAAATATGTAGAAACCTAGACTTATTTGAGAGAGAGAGAGAAGGAATATGAATATGTATAAATTATTCCTTATAACAGCCCTGCGAGGTATATACTATTTTATTTGTATTAGTTTGTAGAGATAATCGTTTTGTCACTCTCTTTGATTGGTATGTCTTTTAAAAAGTTTTCTTGATGTATATTTATCATAGTTGGTTTCTTGCAACAGGCATACATTACTTTTTTACCTTAGAATAAAAATTTTAGATTAAGACATATATCATGTAGCAAGAGGAAAAATATCTCTTAAATATTAGAAGAAAATGGGTACTTTTCTTAAGTAAAATAGTTGTAATTCCTCTTGAAATTAATGAAGGAAAATGTAAGATTTTGTGAGACTGAACTCTACCTCCTAACATCAGGGCTTAATGTATTGGCCAGCTGCACACTGCTTACAATGCGCCCTGACATGGCACAGGCATTTGTCATGCTTCCTTTAGGTAATTAAGTTCTATTATCTGATGGAAGGCCATTGACAATCTCTGAGTTTAAACATTTCCCAATAGAGCTCAAAAATCTTAAAGCCAGAAAATTAACACAAAATCCAAGATTTGACTGTAACCATCTAATTTCCTGATAGATCTTGGCAGAAACACTAGGAGGAGCCTTTCAGGGGCATAATATGCTGGTATGGCCAACTTTAGAATCACACTGTTAAGATTTGGATCCCAGTACTTCCTCCTTGCTATCTAGGTGACTTTGAACAAGTGACTTAATCTCTGTAAATGGGGATGAGGGGATTAATAGGCACCATTTCAGAGGATTGTGGTGAAAATTAAATTGTGATGTGAATGCTAGTGATGATGCAATGATGCTGTTAATGGTGGAGATAATGACAATGACAACAACTAAGAAATATGGGAAGGAATGATTTGTCTGTTGTTGGCACACACATTTTCTCTCTTCTTCCTTCCCCAAATCCAACTGCTTGATATTCAGGGTCTCTATACCATGCAACTTTCCACTTATTCTGGTTCATCATGCCTATCAACTTTGAGCAAAAGTAATATGTGTTAAAAACCAATGAAAATCACTATTATTCATTGAGTCCATTATGGCCCAGTCACTTCTCTGGGCTCAAATTATAATGAAATGTATTTAATCCTCTCAAAATCCCTACTAAGGGGTTGAGCCCCAGACAATTGAAGAAGCAGCTAGAAACAGGTGAGAGCAAGAATTTGAAATCTTGTCTGTCTGACTCAAAGCCCATGCATTTTCACTTTATTCTACAATAGAATGCTGAGAAAATATAAACTACTGCATAATAATTTATTGAGTACACAGTGGGTACCAGGTATGGTAAATCAGGATATCATAGACTGTACTGTCTGCCCCTCTCTGCAGGAACAGTGACAAAAGATGTGAATGCACTGTGAGTGGAAACACAAAATTTCTGTACATGTAAAATAATCTTTTCTCCTTTTCTTTTGATATTTTATTCATTTCTTTAAATGACCCTAAATTTAAAGTTTTGGTACATT
Organism: Eonycteris spelaea; assembly: GCA_003508835.1. NCBI lineage: Eukaryota > Metazoa > Chordata > Mammalia > Chiroptera > Pteropodidae > Eonycteris > Eonycteris spelaea. Next base: position 1,045,410 of record PUFA01000077.1, on the reverse strand, counting down.
GCTTATTAATTGTGAATGCTGCTGTCCTTGAGGTGTGTAAACTTCCACTTTTTATTAATTTGTATATATATCCTTCCTCCCTCTATAGAAAAGCTTCAATGTTGAGTGTCTCATTCTTCAGATTGATAGAATTTGGAGAACCCTAAAGAAAGATGGCAGAGGTCAAGATTCGTTCTTAGATGTTTCTACATTAAATGTCAATTACAAATACATATTTAGTTTAAGAGAGCACGTATTACAGTCTTCAACTATATTTACCATTTTTCACTATAGGCTGGGAAAAAAGAATTATAAATAACACTGAGAATTTATCTGAAATAAGAAAATAAACAATGTATTTTAAATAATTGCAAATTCATAGATGAGTTACAAGAAAAGTGCTCATGTTACTATCCCATTTACCCAGATTCTCCAACTGTTAATTGAAGCATTTGCACCATCATTTTTCTGAGTCTCTTTTTTTAAATCTGTCTTTCTTTCTCTATCCCTCTCTCCACACACCACACACATGCACACACATGGACTCATCCCTATACATCTCCATTAACATTGGTATTCTAAACCACTGGAGACCAGTCAAAAACACAAAACTCCAACAATTCTAAAACTCCAGTGTGTATTCCAGTGTGTATATCAAGGACGTTCTCTTACATAAGCATCAAACAAAACTCCAAGTCAGGTAATCAACAGCAGTATGAGCCTACCAAGCAATCAGCAGATCCAATTCAAATTTTAGCCATTGTCCCAATGAAGTTCTGCCTTTCTGGTCCAAGATCCCATACAGGAACACTCATGACATTTAGTTGTCATGTCACTTTGTTATCCTCCAAACTGGAGGATAAACAGTTCTATGGTTTTCCTTTGTTTTTTAAGGTTTTCACCAATTCTTAAAGAATTTGTGTCTTAAATCAGGTTGTTTCCTTATGACCAAGCTCAGATCATGCTCTCTTGGCAGAAATACTACATGAAAGGTGCTGTGTTTTTTTCATACATCATATCAGGGGCACATAATATCAATCCATCACATCTGTGGTTGACGTTAAACTTGACCATCTGGCCATATTGATGTCTGGCAGTTTTACTCATCATAACGTCAACGTTTTCCTTTGTAATTCTCAAGTATTTTGGAGGAAAATATTCTGAGTACACAATATTCTGGCCTAAACAACCCTCTACCCTGTACCTGAATCAATCACCACTGTGATAGTTACTTAACGGTAATTTTCTACTTCCATCGTGTCCTCTACTTTTATTAGTCAGTGTTTTAAGAAAGTGTTTTGCTTCTCCCACATTTATTTATATCAGTAAGGACTCATAGATTCTAACTTAATTTAATTGGTTGAATTTTATTATTATCATTGTTTAGTTTGATGTTAAAATTCTTCCTGATATGGCCTTTCCTGTGTCCTTTTGACATCTTTCCATCAATGTTTGAGCATTTCCCTAGTTTTCGATCACAAATCATTCCAGTTTCAGTTCGTACTTTCCCTATCCTCACTCTGAAGTCATTTGTTTCTCAAAAAGTCCTGGGTTTCTTTTTGTGAAGAATATCTAGAAACCAAGATCTGGGTATTTAGTATGAACACTGTTATTGAGGTACTGTTGCATCCTGGTCCTCTGAGTGGATAAGGCTAGAAACAAATTTATTTCACATGTTTATACAAATATACATCTATATGAATCACATGTACACTTAAACCTATAAGTATTTCTATATATATGTGCAAATATATGTGCACATATATTAAAAAATAGAGAAGCAAAATAGTGAGAAAAAGGGCAAAGAAGAAGGAGATAGAAAGAAAAATGTTAAATAGGACTTTGTTAGTGTATTTGGTTCACACACTTTTGACCACATTCAAATTCCACAGCAGAAAAAAGATTAAGAAAGCAATAGAGGCAAAAATATAACCTCTCACCTTAATGCTATGTGAAGGCAAAGAAGTATCAGAAAGAGGAATGTTTGGTATATAGAAAAAAAAACTCCTCAAATAAAACCTAAGGCCAAATATATACATTAGATCAAAGTCTTTAAAGAGGTAAGAATTTTACCCATTAATTTAGATTTCCAAAGCCACTTGTTCAGTTTGAGTAACTCATTAGAAAGAATTCACTGATATTTTTTCCTTGGATACAGTTTACTGTAAATCTTAAGGGAGAGTGTATATATATATATATATATATATATATATATATATATGCACACACACACATATATATATATATGCACACACACACATACATATATACATATGTATATACACACACACACATACATATATAATTTTCATTAAATATGGTGACGGTATCAGTCCACAGGGGAAGTCTGTGTTTTCTAGAGTTCTTACCTAGGTCATACAGGTTGTGGCAAGTTAGAAAGGGCTACATGATTCATTTTTAAGGTATAGAGGTAAAGCCATGCAGAGAAGCCATATGGACCGACAGGAAAAGGCCCTGTAATGAAAATATTAATAATAACACAACAACAACTGTGTTTTGTGTATGCATGTGTTCTAGAAAGATGTATGCAAATGTAAACAAAACACATTAATTTATTTTCTCTAAAGCATAAACAAACATTGCCTTTTTTGGCAGATTCTGCAAAATGCATATTGCTCCCTGTGGCTTTTTTCTTTGCTACAATAGAAGTATGTTTTGTATTAAATCCATTGTTACTACAAAATTAATCCCAAAATACGCTAGTGTGGCTTTCCATAGTATTGAGGATCTTATTTTTTCTGAAAAAAATTCAGCCTTGGCTAAATACATCAGCCCCTGGAAATTTAAAAAAAAAAAAAAAGTAAAGTTTTCCCTTAAGTTGAATGCAATAGACATACAAGAAGATGCTGGAAGGCGAGAGTTCTTTGAGTACCTTATCTTGCTGGGGGCAGTTAGTCAACTAAGGAATATCAAACTGCATGTGTATCTAGGAAACAAATAATGAAGTATCACAGCAGGGGTGCTTTGCTTCCAAAGTTATAGAAAGGAACGAAAACAAGGACTCAAGTCACCTACTGAAGTCTCTAAAAATAAATCTCAGACACACCTGTTTTTTTAGTTGAGTAATTGAATTGGTAGATAAAGGTAGTATGGGTGACACAGTCAATCCTGATTTTAGCCAAACAGTCGATAAAGTGTTTTACAGGAACTGGAGTAATCATTAAGTGTGAACGTGCCAAGGCAGTCACCTCCTGATTAGCCTCAGTGACGGAGGAGTGAAGACACTGGGATGGAGCTCAGGCTCTGAAGGAGAATGCAATAAGTGACCATGTCATTCCTAGAGCAAAGTCCAGGCCCCTTCAGTCTTTCAGGTGCCTGGGCCGTGACGTGCTTTATGTTAACTTCAAACCTGAACACTGTAAGAGATCCTATCTTAAGGGATCTTTTGGCCAAGGTTTAAACAGAAGTGGTTTGGGATGCTTCTCTATTAGAACAGTAAGACTGCAACTGAAGTCAGAGAATTATTGCAGTTGTCCGGGAAACAAGGGCTGAAATGCTCAAACTTTTATCATTGAGATGTTGCAGTGCATTTGGCCTGAGTCGTTGGAACTGGCTAGTTTTCTCTGTGGAGTTCTGAGGACATTTTTTCATCCTTTCCCTACCAAAGACTGTAAGTCCCACAAGGGCAAGGGCTTTGTCTGTTTCTCGTGCTGCAGTACCTCAGTTCTGAGAAAAGCATCTGGCAAATAGTAGGGACCCAACAGATTTGTTGACTAGATGACTCATCATCACAAATATCAACTAAATGCTTATTATGTATTTGGCGATGACCTATGTGGCACTTTTTTTTCTTCTTCTTCTGTATGACATGGACAGAGGAAAAAAGAGGTATGGGAACTCAGCTCCATGTGGTGGTGACTTCTTGGGCAGACACACAGGATTTCTGCCTGCCGTCTCTGCAATGAGCAGTTAGGAGCATAAAAACTTTTCTGCCGCCCCACCCTCCACTCATGTGGCACCAAAGCCCCTGCATGCTAGGGTCTGGGAAGTAATGTTGATGACGTTTTGCCTTAGGAAATTTAGCCTGGTAAATGACATGCACATTGCCCTCATGCTGTTCACATTCCCAGACAGGAGCTTCAGTGATTCAGGACCAGAAATTGATGGGTTTTGGAATTAATGCTGGGTTGGATAACATAGAGCTGAAATGATTGGAAATTGTGCAACTATTTTGGTAAATAATCCGAACAGACCTGGAGGCTCCTGAGAAGGGTTTTAGAGGTTATGGCCGCAGACATCTCCCCAGTGAAGGAGAAACTCATCTCTGACATTGATGATCTGGAAAACAGTAAGAGCAGTCAAATTTGAAAATGAGCTGACGTCCTTAAAAGAGCAGAATAGGAAGATAGATATTTTCTTACCTTCCAGACTGCTGTGAGGTTCTTGGGTTGTTTGTTTGCCTTTGAACAAAAACATTCCCCTAAATGAAAAAAGCTGTAAATAAAAATGCTACAGTTTGGGGTACTGTGTTAATTATGGTCTAATAGGATCCACTACCAACAGCAAGCCAGAAAGAGATCAGATCACAAGCATCGGCATTCCATTGCCCAAGTACTTCCAGACAGTGTCTTAGCATTGGCCAAACTCTGAGATTTTGGTAAGAATTGAGAAAAAAGAAATATTCGTAGAGATCTTCTTTTAGAGACTCCTCTGTTATGATTCCAGCTTTGATTCTTCTTTAGCACCTTTCATGTGAACATCTTGAAGGATTTTGTGAAAGCCACTTAATTAAGTCTCATAACAGTCCTGTGAGTTAGGAATACAGCCCTGGAAACCTCAGGTTGAATGAGGTGAGGAACTGAGTAGAAATGCATCTTATTACCTGAGAGAGAAGCTTTTCTATTTCTAATTTCCCATGAAGTGTTAGTAAAAAAGAGAGAGAGAGAGAGAAGAGAGAGAGAGAGAGACAGAAACTACCTTGGAAATCCCTAAAATTGTACAGTTAGATTGGAAAAAAAATTTGATCTCATTCTTGTCATTGTGTTTAAACTTGTAGGAGAATGAGCTTGGAATGTAAGTCTTAAAACTATAGAACTCTCCTTCTGTTCTTGATAAACTCATCTACGAATCTCTTTTTCATATTAGCTTTGCTTCTCCTGATCATTTATTTACATGTCTTTGACCAAAAAGAAAAAAAAAAGTCTCATAATTTAATATATTCTGTTGTGTGGCCACATCTAATGCCAGAGGGTTAAAACCTGGACTTAACTTCTTGGAGAATGGAAAGTTGCGTTTACCGGGCTGGGCTCCAATCAGGATTTTTTTTCTTTCTGTGGCCATGTGTGCTTCGTCCATCTACAGGATTTTAGACCCAAGTAAGTAAACATGGTTTGGAATAATTTATGTGGAGTGTGTTTGGTAAATGACTAAAATTCACTCCAGATTGGAGAGATTTCTTAGGAAGACAACAACCACTCTGTGGCCGAAGCCACTCCACCGAGCCCTTCACAGGGGAAAAACCATTCTGCCATCACATACCCCAGTAGTCTGAGACCAATGTCCCTGGTGAATGGGCTGGCAATAAGATTGTTCAAGCCTGCCTGGGGAGTTTAACTTCAGACCAGGACACGATTTTCTTCTTCATTACAATCCTCAGACCCTCACCCTGTGGGCATCTGCAAGTTCTTGACTAGGCAGGAATCACTGACTAGCCTATGCTTGACACTTGTTGAATGAAGTGGTGACATTTGAAAATGTAGTCAAGTGCTCTCAAAAAGTCTGAGAAATAACTGTCATCATGCAGTCCTGAATAGTAATTCCCAAGAGTTACTTTCTTAGGGGAAAAAACAAAACAGTACTTCTCTTTTCTGTGTTCTCTGTCTTCTCTCTCTCGCCTCTCTCTCAATCTCTCTCTCTTCTCTCTCGTCTCTCTCTCTCACACACATGAGTTTGTATTTAGTTTTCAATCTTGAGATGCTGTGAGATCACAACCAAATGAATGCCCGTCTACTCGAGGGTGCATTATTTTTGTTAATAGTTGAGATGAAAGCCAAACAAACCTGCACGGAACTCAGCCTTTGAATTTAGCTGCCTCCTTTCAGCCTCAGTGATTCTTTCAAAGCTTTCAGCTCTCAGTCCTCTGCCTCCCAGTCTCAAATCCTCTCTTATTGGGGATCTCAAGGAATCAGACAGAAAAACTCAAACCAGCCCAGACGATGCTCGAGAGAATCCTAAAGTATTGATTCTAGAAGATACTGTGAAGACTTTCATGACCCAAATTTTATCATTATGTACCATATTTGTGTTTTTGTTAACACTCTTACAGGCTACTTTGTTCTTAACACGAAGAGTTGTGTTTTTCTACCAGGGCTTAAATATTTCAACCCTGTACTAGAAAGATTAAAGAGTTAAATACAGCTGCAAACTATAGATATTTTAATTTAAAGTCATTAATGTGAGTGGACAAGATTTTCACATTTAGAGTAATTTCTGTTAAGGTTTACAGTACCTCTGGGTAATAGCTAGAGTATATCACCAAAAAACTGATTATAATATCAGTTTTAAACCTGGTACTTGGGCAATTATTTTCAGAGAATACAAAGAATAAAACTCACAGACAGTTGTCTTAGTTATATTCATTTGCATTTAATTTGTTTTGTTTTGATTGTTCTTTTTTATGAACTGTTTTATTTTCATGCTGACATGTACAGTTAATTCCATTGTCCAAATTCCTTTGACTGAGACCAGCCAAATTACATTACTATGCTATAACAAAGCATGTGTCGCTGGCCACAGACTATCTTGTTTTGCTTAGAAACAATATAGATAACAAACATGTCTTTCTCTCAGTGGTAGTGCTTTCACACACCCAAGCCAAGGCCGCCTGTGGGTCTGACATGCTTTTAAGGTGCAGAAGTCAGCACTCAACTAAAACTGCTAAAATCAAAAATGTCCTCAAAGATCCATTCAGCTTAATTCTCTTCTAACTCCAAAGGGTAAAACAATACATTTTGAAACTAGAGAAGCAAAAATGCATGGCTCTCCCAGTGGGGAACACAAGCATTCTATCATTTACTTGCAAAGGGAAGGCACAGGTCAGAGAATAGAATACATTTCTACTTTTATTAGACTTGTAATTGGAAATTAAAGGACCCCACACCTTCACATGAGAAGCGGAACTACACGGTCAAGAGTATGGACATTGAAAGCAAAATCGCTTGGTTCAAATTGTGGTTCTGGCACTTCCTTTCTAGTAAGATGAATGAATTACTTAATCTTTCCATCTCTCAGTTTCTTCATCTATAAACTGAGAATAATTATAGGGCCTAGTCCACAGGATTGTTCTGAGGATGAAATGAAGTAATGGTACAGAACATAAAATGTGTCCTGACACATAGCACTATGCAAGTTTTCTTAATATAAAGGGACAGAGATACATGAGTACTTACTAGCATCTCTCCAGATGGTTTGAAATTTTGCCCAAGGTTTGATTTTGATAAAAATTCAGACTAATGCTTAATGAGTCTGTTCAATCTTCATCTTACTAATTCAGGATTTTAGCCCTACAATATCTTCTAGTAATATCTTTTACCTACCTAACTTCTAATTTAGCTAAAATTTAACAGAAGCACATACTAACAGAATGTTTTCATGTTATAGAGTATTAGAGAATACAAGAACATTTTCAGTGTGTTCCCTTTGAAGTCTGATAGATTTTGTTGTAGTCACCAACTAGAAATATATCATGTTTTGCATTGTAGGGTCAGTACAAAGCATAAAGCACACACACAATAAAACAATAAAGGAAAACATTTCTATTTCCCTTTACTTAAAAAAATAATCCCCCAGTGCCCTTCCTAAGTTATCTTGACAACTGCTACACATTATTATTTTAAATGGCTGGTTCTGAATGTCTCAGTTATGGAATTCCCATATGCAACTTCAAACACACACTAACACAGAATAAGAGGAAGCACAGGCTCACCTTATCCTATCTGAGTGAAAAAGCATTTTCTGATTTTTTCCTTTTGCATTGTATTTTATTTTAGTCACCAAAGGGAGATATATCATGCTTTGCATTAATCTATAGGGTTGCCATAAGCATAAAAGATGCCAGAAACATTCACTCAAAGCTATATTTCCTAGCAACCAAGTCTCAATTTTAGCACAGTGTCTTCAGTAATTAGAAGACAAGGCAGTGACAGTCACTTAGCTTCTAAATCTAAAATTAGCCACAGTTGAGAGGGCAGTAATAATAGTGGCCATTGGGTGTTGAGGAGGGTTATAACCAGTATTCAAAATCAAATCAAAATCAAAGAAAAAAAATTAATTAGAACATAAATTTTGTGTTGGAAATAACATCTGTTACTTTATCAATTATGACAAAACAAACAATAAAATTTCCCCTTTGATTGGCATTATATAAAGTCTTAACAAGACTTTTTGTAAATGAAGAGATCATGGGCAAGTAGCCCCACCCCTACTTAAATAATCCAAAAATACTAGTGGTTGATTGATCCTATCTTAAATGAGCTTGATGCATAACAACTCAAAAACATGTCTATTAAAATGCTTGATACATTTTACAGCTTAAAAGCTATGCTTTTTTTGTTGGGTTCTCGCTTGCCAAATTTTAATTTCTCTTTATTCATTATCTATGAAAAAAATAACAGGTTTATTGATTAAATCATGATGATGACAATATAATAATATCACTAGCTGTCACTGAGTGCCCCTTATATTTAAGCATGGTAGTAAACTGTTTAGTCATTAACAAATTTGATTCTCATATCAATCATATAAAGAAGTACTATTTTTCTAATTTTATAGATGTGGAACTGAGGCTTAGAGGTATTAAATGACTTAATGATTAGATGATTAGATATCTGATAATGCTAGAAAGATTTGACTGGCTTTAAGGACTCTTCATTTTAAATTCTCTCTCTCTCTCTCTCTGTGTATATATATATATATATATATTATATAGAACATATAAGTATGTAAAATATAATACATTGGTATATTAAATATTTTTATAATGTATTATAATTATAAATATATTAATACAGAGATTAATATATTTAAGAGGTATTAAACTCAAATTCCCTTAATTTTTTTTCTTTAATAAAAAATTTAATTATACTCAGATCACTTTTTATCCATATCTACATTTCATAAAATATATCCTGAGAAAGAGCAAAATTATATGGATTCTAGATACAAAAAGTTAATTTATCCATTATGGTCCATTCTCCAAGTCAAGTCAAGTTTAAAATAACCACATAACTGGTCAAATTTAACATGTGTTAGAACTTGAAACTAATTGCTAATCATACCTCTAGCTCCTCCAAATGTTGATCTAACACATACACATGAAATTTGATAGGATGAAGGTATTATAATTATTTCAGATAGCTTGGAACCAAGGCTAAATACTGGTTTTCTAGTCTTTCTTCTCGACTGGAACTTGTACAACTTGCCGTAGAACAGCAGGACAGCGCCAAGCCTGCCAGGCAGAGGTAGAACACACTGGGTAGGAGAGCGGGGGCCGGGCTGCATTATCACCAAGTCAGGTCTCCACCTCAATTCCTCAACCTCACCAAGCAGATGAAACTTCCTTCCTTCTTTCCTCATGGAAGAGACAGTGAGACCGGTGAAAACAAGAGATAATGTTTAATTCAAGGAAAGCCAGGGCTCCTCTTTAAGGGAAAAGCAGTGTCCTTGAGGAGGTAAAACGTCCTCCCCAACAGAAAACAAATTAAAAAGTAAATTCAGAAGTGCGCAATTGTTCATTTCACTGGGAAATAGCTGTATTATGATTAATTGCAAAAATTCTGGGCTCAGACAGTAAGGGTTCAAATGCTGTCTCTTCTCCTTCCTAACTTAGGCAAGTAAATACCATGAAATCTCAGTTTCTTCATCTCTATTCCTCAGAGTTGCTGTTGGTCTGAAGATTAATGAGACTATACATGGCATATAGTATTTTTGATATTGATGCACAATCAACATTCAATACATATGTGCTATTGTGATAAATAAAAGATTATCTTGGAAACATAAGACTCTTGCTGAATTAATTCATCAATTCAACTTCACCTAACATTTATTTTGAATTCCTTTTGTCAAAGACTTAATATTATTTTATTTAATTTTCTCCAAAACCTGTATGCCACATTTTGTTATTTCTAACCTCAGTACAACTTGGAAGCTCAGATACTAAATACCTCATTCAAGTTCACCTGGCTAAGCAGAGCTGGGATTCAAACCCACTTCTTCTAACTCAATCTAGTTAGCACTATCCAATCTCATTCAACTCTGATTATGTTTCAACTCTCAGTCCCTGAATCAATCTTCTAAAAGAAATATGACATAATATATTGTAAATAAGCACTTATAAAAACACTCGTGACTTAGCAACATATTTCCTGAATAAGAAACACAGTCTCCAAGTATTTGTTCAGTCAGGTATGTCTATAACCCTGTCCCAGCAATTGCATTGCTTCTAGGCTACAGATATAACTAAGACAGTCTTCACCTTTGAGGATCTTCAAGTTTAGTAGGTTAAATGAGCAGTAATAAATATTCTAACCCTGTCACCAAACCCATCACAAATGACACTTTCTGAGATTATTCAAAGTGTGCAAAATAAGTATATTCAAGGGAATCCTTAAATCTGCTAAGATTTATTTATAAAGCCTACGAGTAATCTCTCTTTCTAGATTCAAAATCTTTAGGGTCAGAGAATTGGTGTGTTATCTCCAGCTCTGCCATGGCACCATCTCATAGAGTGCTTTCACTGTCTATACACTGAGACCTTCCAAAACACTTGTTGAATTGATTTCAATAAGAGAGACTTCATTCATAAGATCATTTTAGAACTAAGAAAACGACTGCAAAAAACGAAACTGTGTATTAGCTCAAATTTGGGCTAATACAGTTTAAATTAACTTATCAAACTAGGAAGGAAATGACTACACAAATAAAATGATTCATCTGAGATAAAATATTCAACAAATAAAAATTATTAGAGTTTTGGGAATTGACTATGACTTTCTTTTCTTCTCAGGTCTTCGTGCGAAGCCATCTCAGTTTTGCGTTTGGTGCAGGGAGTGCATTAATCATGAAACTGTTGATTAGTTTAACTATGGGGAATGGGGTGGTGATCTCAGTCACTCCCACTGGGAGTGAGATTGCTTCACGAAAGCTAAAGTGAAAATGCGATGATGCTGAATTGTGGGGGAGAAGAGCCAGTAGAGAAAATCAGGAGTATTGTTCTCTAGGTTCTGTGAGGTCCAGCTGCTTTGATAAGACCAGGGGAAAAGCTGTACCTCTCTGATTTGATGGGGAATTCAGGTGCAAGCAGCAACTCTTGGGATCATGAATGAGTTTTCAAATGGGAACTTTAATTTTTCCTCTAATGATTCATGCTTCCTGAGTGTTGAAAACATATATCGTAGCATTCATCTTCATCACAGCTATGCGGAAATGTTCACTTATGGAGTAGTTATGTAGTAGATCATCGTGTACTTCTTTACTATAGGAGTATCATAAGGCACATCCCCAAAACTCATTTAAAAATGACACATAGATTATCCTTTAATTGGGTACATATTTCTCAAGTATCTTTGTAGCTACAGTGACTGACTAGTCCCTGTACATGAGCATTACATAAATGTTTGTTGGTGATATTTATATTAATTAATTGATTTGTTTGTCCATATATTCACACAATTACTGTAATGCCAGTTCTAAATTTAACACTTAGATTTTAAGTGGAGTTTTACTACAATTGATTTAAATACATGTGAAATAAAACAAAACTTGATCTAAAAAAATTGTTTTAAAATAGATAAAACATAGAATTTGCCATTTTAACCATTTTTAAAAGTAACTTTAGGGGCATTAATTACATTCACAGTGTCGTGCAACCATCGCACTTCTATTTCCAATTTCCTATTATCACACGAGAAACTCTGTGACTATTAAGCAGTAGCTCCCCATTCTCTCCTCCCACCAGATCCCAGTTACCTCTCATTTACTTTCTGTCTCTATCGATTTACCTATTCTAGATGTTTTGTGAGTGGAATCACACAACACTTGTCCTTTGGTGTCTGGCTTATTTCACTTAACATAATACGTTAAAGTTTCTTTCATATTGTAACATCGTTATCCTTCGTTTTGTGTTTGACATTATTTGTATAACATTTTATTGTGAAGCATTTTATAATGCATTTGCATTGTGATAACAACCATTAGGAATACAAATTATAATAAACCCATTTCAAGGATCAAGAAAGTGAGGGTCAGAGATATTAAAAGGCTAGTTTAGTTTACCTAATTACTAGCAGGCATAAGTGCATGAGCTCAGGTCCTTAGACTCCAAATCCAGTGCTCTATCTGTTCTGTCATCCTCATTCTCTTCCTTCTTCCTAGATGCTCTCTCTGTGTGTGAACTTATCTCCTCTATATGACACTTATTTCCTCTTTGTACATTTATGCATCATACATTTACTTCCTTCTAGGTATTTAGTCCGCTGTTATAGCTTGAGATTGCCAAATGACTGGTGGTTTCCTTGGTTATCGTCTGAACATGTAACCAATGTTTTTTTTTTTTTTTTTAGAGGCATGGAAGAAAGAAACCAGTATATATTTTTTCTCAATTATCTTTAGAAAATCTGATACAGCTTGCCTGTTCAAAGACTTTGAAGTAAAGAGTCATCTTAACTGGTACCAGAATATAACTTTTAAAACATACATTAAAAGATCATAACAAACATTTAAAAACTGCTCTATAATACCATACATTGTAAGGAAAGTGGAGTTCTAAATTTGCAGGCAGAAACATAAAGAGTATGTTATTACTAATATGTTATAATATATGAGAAAAAAACAAACAAAATGTGTACACATGTGTAGGACTGGGTCACTCGCTTTGAACTCCTCAGGAAAGGCTGACCCCAGCTATTTTTGAAAATCTCACAAGCTATTACAGATTTAAAAATCACATCTAGTTAGCACTCTATTGAAACATATAATTGTTATAATTCAGAAAAGTGCCAAACATAAGAAAAGGAAACTTAAAACTAAGACTGATAGTAAATCCATTGACAAAATTTCTTGGAGAAATTATCAAAATTCATATGGTCAATAGAATGGATAGGACAATGTAACTGATAAACTTATTTGAACTAGGCCCAATGAGAAATGGAGAATTATGCAGCATCCTACCCCACTGTCTGCTCTCTACTCTAGATATGCAATATTTTGTATCTAGCTGAAAGCTGTGTGTGTGTGTGTGTATGTATAAATGTTTGTTTTGTTGTAGGTTTTTTTTACATAATTACACAATACGTGTCCTTTCGTGTCTGGCTTCTTTCACTTGGCATAATGCTTCCCAAATTAGCAACTACATTTCTACATTGGTGATTTCAAATTCTTAAAAAAACTAGATATAAACTGTAGATATGTGTCTGTTTGATGGGGCTCGTGCGAGGTGGACAGGTATCACTGGTGGTGACTAATTGCATCATGGAACATAAGGAAAAAGGAGGAAGAATCAGGAAAAGCACTGGGAGCACTAATCTGTGATTCTAGTTTTTATATATTCCATCTGTTCAGAGCGTTAAAAAAGCAGTGACTGCTCTAAGCTTCTCTAGATAAAGTCTGCTAGGCATCAACAATTGCACATATTAACTTCCAAATAGAATTTAAGAAGACAAGATTATTCTATGAAAAACACAGAGAAGAGGGGGAGCAAATGGGATTGTCTTATAAACTATATAGATGTCTAACCAATGTACTATATACTTGAAATAAATATATTGAAGGAAAAAATAAAAAAACACAGAGAAATCTATGAAGAAAGAGGACATTATAAGCCAAAAAGGAAAAGATATAGTGATAAGGAAGTATATCAAGAAAGCTTAAAATGTGGTGACAATATTTATATCATAATTGATGCAATAAAGAGCAAAATTGACATTGTAGAAAATGAATTGGTGATGGAGGGAATAAACTTGGGATTTTCTCTCAAAGAGTAGAGGGGAGAATAAAGTGATAAGAATAATGAGTTAGAAAAGCAAAGATTGGCAGGCAAAAGACAGATCAACTTAAAGATTAAGTTTCCCTGAGGAAAAAAATAGAACAATTGAAATATTAACAATAAGACAAAAGTTATAACTTTTCTTATTGTTAATATTTCAATTGTTCTTATTATTCCAGGAACTAGAATAATTTCTAATTATGGATTTTGACAAATCTAACTTCATTTTGGATAAAATCAAAGAAACCACATTAAGATACATTTGGACAAAACTTTTTTGAAATATCTTGAAAAGGAAAAATTGCCATACTAATAAAAGTAAAATAATATAATAAAATAAAAAGGAAGACATACTGGCTGATTTTGGACATTTTCTTCATCATACTAAGTGCTAAGACACACAAAAGAAAGGCTATATAAATTTGAGGAAAGTCTATGACCATGCCACCGTGAACACGCCCAATCTAATCTGATCTCGGAAGCTAAGCAGGGTTGGGTCTGGTTAGTATTTGAATGGGAGACCACCTAGGAATACAAAGTGCTGTAGGTGTTTTTTTTTGTTGTTTAAAAAAATGATAACAAAATTGAGGAAAATAGTTGTGCTTTAATGTTGAAAATACAAAACAAGATATTTTACTTGTAAACGAAGGACTTTTTCAGCTATGTAAGGCTGTGGAGATATATATTACTTAGGTACTCTAGTTTAACATTTTATTTGATATCATGGTGCAGATAACTAAGAAAGAACCAAAATAAAGAACTCCACACAGAGGGAGCTGATGTATAAAGGACTAGTGAACATGAAATTAGTTAAAATATAGATTTCCAAGTAATTTTTATACATATATATATAAACAAAATTATTATTAAGAGAGAGATGTCATAATATAAATATTTTAAAAATTGGAGTCTACAATACTAGGTTATATTAAACCATTGACAGGGTAGCAAATAGGAAAGATAGTAGAAAAAATGTGAGAAGGACTTACTCAGAAGTATTCTATATCTGATTTTGCTTCTTCAGGAAATACATGTTAAGGAATTTACAAAAAATTCAAAAGTAATTTTCAGTAGAACCGAGAAGGAAATAGTTACCTTCAAACTCACTAGAAAACATTAGAAAAACACAAGATGATCATAATTTGTATTGAGAAATAAGTTCACAAGGAGAATGAACACATCTACTGTTAAGGATAGTTACACCTGGATTGTGAGCCTATTAAATTTTTTTAAACTCTTCAGTATTTTCTGTCTTATTCAAGAGCATGTATAACATTTATAATCAGAAAAGTAAATAAACATTACTTAAAATATTTTTAGATGGCAACTTCAGAGAAAGACAAAACCTCTGGGCAGAGGGCATGAGCTGAGAAGATGAAACAAAACAAAAAGTTTAAAGTTTGTGTTTTTAAACATATATTATTCCATTGCTTGCCCTTCGTTCATGAAAACCAGGTTTGTGTCGATCAGGATGCTGTGCAATTCTCCTGGACCAAGTAGATGCAGCTTTGAAAAGCAACCAATGGAGAGTTATAGTGACTTGGAATTCCGGAAAATAAATGGGCCTTAGTAATGTGTGTGTATGTGTATTTGCACACATGCGTAGCAAAGCATGTGGGTGGGGCAGTGGTATCTAACTTTTAAAAGACAAGACTTTAAAGCATTTGTAAGACATTAGAAAACTCTCTTTTCTACAGAATGTTAATTTCACCTGACCACAAATTCTGTCATTATTTTACCTCCCTACTCCTAGCATTTTTCAAAAACACTTTGCATCGGAATTGTGTAGACTACATTTATATGGCCTGATTATTTGGACTAGTTTGTTTATTTCTGTAATGGCAACCATTTTGTGGGCTCTGAATTGTCAGTGCCTTAAATAGTGGGATGAGCTCGATAAGGAAACTGAAATGGGACAGAAAAGGCATGGCTCTTACATGCCTTCTAGGCACCTCGTTTTCATGCTGGTGTATTTGGGGTGCTGGAATATAACTCTCAGAGGTGAAGAATTTATGAGATTGAAATGAATTACTTTCTATGCCTTATTCTCTTGAGTTTTCTTTTTTCTTCTTCTATCCCCAAAAATGGTTTGTAGGTAAATCATTATTTCTACACTAAATAATTAGCAAATTGCCATCAAGGCCCATCCCTAAGACTGCCAGAGTAGCCTCAGGGTTTCACAACTCAATCAGTTATCTCTAAATCAACAAAACGTAGCTCAGAGAGAGAGATCTGGAAAGCTTTTCTTTTCGATTCTCTCATGTGTTTTGTTTTAGCTTAATGTGTTTGTCTGGATACTTAGACACCATGGCGATAGGCGTCATAGAAATAAATAGAAGTAGACATAGAAAAGAGCTAAAAAGTAAAATGAAAACTTGGAAAGACTAGGAATGACACTTGTATCTGAGTACTCCTTTTTTTTTTTTTTTCCAGGACTCAGTGAGGGGGAAATTAAAAAGGGACTTTGTGTCAGACAGATGAGTTAGTGAACAATTTTTCTAACAGTGTTATTTTGCTGACACTAGACTAAGGAGCTCATTAGCATGCTGAGACTATTTAACTCTGAAAAACAGTGCTTTAGCTTTTGCTTTGCTGGATACTTCTTACATCTTAGCTCAGCTCAGCATTAAAAGAGTGGTAAGCCAGTTGAAATTGGGCAGTGTGACATGTGGAAAGAAAAGAGTCTTTCAAGTTAGAAAGAGTAGGGTTTGAATTTTAGCACAAACCATTATTGCCTATGTCCTTAATCCTTCATGAGGCTTAATTTCTCATTTGTAAAATGTTTGTATTAATATTTACCTCACATATTTGTGGCAGGACGAAACAAGCCAAAGCTCCTATCATAGCTCCTGGACATTGAAGCTGCTTAATAAATGTTCAGTCCATTTCCCACTGTCTGCATCCTCATAAATCATTTGGTTTCATTTAGTAAAATGAGAGCTCAAGAAGAAAGAATGAGACACCTAACCTACTTTGGGTCTGCCAAATGATGGTTGTCCTACAAACATCAGAATCACTGTTGGCTGCTGCCCTGTCCACTGTCTCTCTAAGGCCCAAACCAAGGCCAAGACCAGTTTTCATGCCAAGAGGTCTGGGGTATGAATCTTCCCATCTGATTCCCACAGATGAAGCCTGGTGGGTCTGTATGAAAATACATAATTAGAACTGATACATCAGATGAGTTAGCTTGTGGAGGAAGCAGCATTGAAGAACCTAGAAATAAAAGGGCCATGCTACATTCTCCAGTAAAACAAAAATAAATAGAAATGCCTAGAGAGGATCCAGCTGAAGGTTTTGATGTGGCATTAGAGGCAGGGAATGGC
The DNA here is from genome assembly GCA_003508835.1 of Eonycteris spelaea. Lineage (NCBI taxonomy): Eukaryota > Metazoa > Chordata > Mammalia > Chiroptera > Pteropodidae > Eonycteris > Eonycteris spelaea. The sequence goes on along the minus strand of PUFA01000077.1, from coordinate 1,028,106 downwards.
AGATATATGTTCCCTTTGTGTTAAACATGAGTCCATAACTGTATGTATTACCTGCTTTTGTGGCTGTAGAGAAAACTAATAACATATTAAATTGTTTTTGTTATTCTAGATCAGAGCGGCATTGAATTCCTGCAGAAAATGGTGAGTAATAAACTCATTCCTTTGTTATTAGTCTGTCAATGTTTTCATTAGCCATCTTGGATGAGGAGGGCTGGGAGAGGTTCTCCTGAAGGGTTAGAAAGCCACAGCAATACAATTCTGTCTCTATCCCTGGCCAGTGCAGCAAAAAGAAGTCTTTCATTTCATGTCAGTCGCTTCTGACTACTGTGATCTATCCACAGACATGGAAGAGTTGCTTTGTTTTTTTCCCCTGATATTATCACAAATAAATTAATAAAACAATAGATTTTTGGGGGAAATATGATAAATGGAAATTGGCGATAGCCACTTCCCGAACTCCCTTGTAAATGCTAAGCTTATTCCCAAGGTGTTAAAATCAATTCATAATCTAACACTCTCAACAAGTAGTTTTCATTGTTTTTTTTTTTTCAAACTTCTACTTACATCTCTAGAGCATCTTATAGCACCACATTTCCTAATGTTTTTGTTGAGAAAGCAAACAAATTTAGATGTTCTCTTTTAACTTTGCACATAAACTTAAACCTAAATCCTCAAATGCCATTTCTTCTTATTCCTAATCAAAATAAGCCCTGGGAGTAATTGGTGGGAACAAAATGCAAGCAAAAGGAATGTTAGAAAAGTCTATTCTGTAAGCTTGGGCTGGTGCTGTTAGCCCCAGGGTAGAAGTAGCCTATTCCAGAATGAGAAGGCATGTGGCCATACAGATTCCTGGTACTGATGTCCAAAACCAGACTGAATGCATAATGACAACAGTTTGCATCTTTAGATGAGCTGACGCTAACTTCTAAACATCAGTCAAATTCTCTTGGCTGAAGACAAATTCAACTGGAGAGAGTTCCATCAATAAACCTATATGGGCTAACTGCCTACAATGTGCTTTTTGTACTGTTCTCAGGAATGTGGAGATTGTCAAATGGGAATAGCATTATCCTGTCCAACACAACTTACAATTTAGTTAGGAAAACAGAACAAACATCCATGAAAAATTAGAGAATAATCGGATGCTAATATATGTGCTGCTGACTTTAAATGTAATAGGAATTCTTAGAAGGGCAAGATCAGTATTTGCAGAAAGAATTGGAAGAGATTTCTTAGAAGAGATTGGAGTTGAGGTTTTTAAGAAGGCGTATAAAGGAGAAACACATCACAAGCCAAGGGAACAATATGTACTCGCATTGGGGCATAACACATTTGGCCGAGAGGAGAAAGTGAAATATGTGGTAGGAGTTGAAATAAAAATGAAAACGTGGGGTGGGATCACACTCTTTGGATTTGATGTGGCAAGAGAGAGAAAGCTACTGAAAGATTTTGAGCTGAGAAGTAGATTGACACAAGACGTACTTAAAAAAAAAATTCTTGCAACTGTGCATAGAATGAAGTTAACTTGATGTTAGTTTTTAAAAGATGAGAAACTACCCCTTCTCTAGAAGTCACTGAACTGGTGAGAAGGGGTTAAGATTCACGTATTCCAATTTAATCAGCAAAGCCCCAGTTCCTCCGGGATGAGAAAAACATCACAGGGGTTACTGTCAAAAGCTTGAGTAGTATGGGTTTAGTTTTGATCCTTGGCACTATATTTCATATATGTTAGGTCTCAGCCAAGTAACATAACTTCTCTAATCAGCAGGTCCATTACTAATTGTGGTAGGCAGAATTATAAGGTGACCTTCAAAGCCCCTCACCCTTCTGTGATCCCTTCCTGTGGATAAGATGAGGAATCATCCCTATCATTATGTTACATTACATAGCAAAGGAGAATTTTACAGATATTTAAGGTTATTGATCAGTTGACCCTTGAGTCAATGAAAAGGGAAATTATGCAGATGAATTGACCTAACCACTTTAACTCTTTAAATATGAAGCTCGAGGTCAGAGACAGAGATATCAGAAAGATTGAAAGTCTAAGAAGGGTTCTCTTGCTGGCCTCCATCAGTTCTACAGTTTCAAGGACATGAGCTTGGAAGAAGACCCTGAGCCTCAGATGAGAACAAAGCTGATGCTGACACCTTGACTGCATGCAGCCTTATGAGACACTGGGCTATACTCTGCCCAGAACTCTTAGCTCCAGAAGAGGTGTTGTTTACAGCCACTGAGAATGTGCCAATTTTGTTATAGACCAATAGAACACCAATACACTAGTGAAGACAGATGTATTGAAGATACTCCATCATGTTACTGAATACTTAATAGAAATGTTTAGTGCTGTGCCTGGTATATAGTAGATGTTCATTAACTATTAGCTAGTTTTATTGTTTTTATTACTACTTTGAGTAGCAATGGGATTAGTAGAAAAATATTCTAAAATTAATAGAACCTGTCTTAAAAGAATGTGTGATAGTCATTACATAGGATAGTGTTAATGGTATTTCTGGATCCCCTGAGTGCATATGCCGTTCAGATCGATCAACCGCTTTTCCTCTTCATGTTAACTAAGTGTCAGTTATTCTGGGTAGCACACTAGCTGACTGTTGTAGTTATAACAATTGAGCACAATCCTGGTTGTATTAAAACTACATATCCACAGCCCTAATATGTTTGGCATCATCAAGAATCGATCACTAGAAATAGCTATTAATATAAGTTGTTAATACATGGCATTGGCAATCTACACGTCAATGACATGTACAGGGGTAAAATCATGTACTAAGGAGTGATACTCAAAATATTTAGCAACTGGTGTAACACGGGCATTGTAGACAACCAGCATGGCTATGCTGCAAAACTAAATATCAACTCTGACTCTACTGTAAAAATGCAATTTGTTCATTAAGCATTCAGTGACAATGAGTCTTCATTCTGGGTCAGCCAGTACACTGGGTGACGGGTGTTCAAATGGACTCTTGCCATCCAGGACTTCACAGTCCATTAGAAGAGAGAGAAGGAAAAAAAAGTTACGATGACAAAGAGTGATGCAGGTCCTACACTAGAAGCAAATGCTGGAAGTTAAGGCACAGACAGCAACGACACAGAAAAGAAGCATGTTAGCTCAGCTTCAGATGGAATCAGACAGCGAAATACTTCATGGAGCTTGAATCCAATCTGGAGTCTCAATAAGTGCGAATTACTCAGACTTTGTTGGAGGGGAGAGCACTTCATACAGAGGGGATGGCCCGAGCCAAGTTGGCATGGGTGAGAACAGTCTATTTGGGATACTCTTGTAGAGAATGGTTGAAATGAAAAAGGTATAGAGGCTGTATCATAAGGGGCCACATTAAAGAGTTTGTTTTATATCTGATGATGGGGCAGGGGGTGATATTTTAAATATGGTCCAGACAAGTTGAGATTTTTATTTTCCAAAATGATCTAGTAGTAATATGGACAATAGTTTAGAGACAGGCAAAATCGAAAGCAGAAATGCCAGTTAGGGTGACACTGTGGTAACACAGGAGAGGAGCAATGAAAGCTTGAATCAAGAAAGCCCTGGTAGGAATATATATTAAAAACAACAATGATTTTAAAATTACTTAGAAATAGAACCAAATGGAGTCAGCACTTTATTAGATGTAAGGCTTGGAGGCAGGTAGACATTAGAATGGCTTTTATATTTAGAGGTTGGCTGACTGTGTGGACAATTGTGCTATTTACCAAGTCAGGCAGTTCAGAAAGAGAGAGAGAGAGAGAGAGAGAGAGAGAGAGAGAGACAGAGAGAGACAGAGAGAGACAGAGAGACAGAGAGACAGAGAGAGACAGAGAGAGACAGAGAGAGAGAGAGAGAGAGAGAGAGACAGAGAGAGAGAGAGGAGAGAGAGGAGAGAGAGGAGAGGGAGGGGAGAGAGAATGAAGAGGGGCGTACTGAGTTTCAGGTGCCTATGGGATAGCCAGGGGGAGATATCCATGAAGTAACTGAAAACTGATTTGTAATGCAAGTATAGTTAGGAGTATATATCTGGGAGTGCAAAAATACGTTTGGTAATAGCCTACCCATCATCAATTGCCTCTTCTTCCCTTCATAAGAATGCTCAGGTTTTATTCACCCCATCTCTATCCAGTCCCTGTTTTTTGGAGGAAGTTGACACTACTTCAAGCTCTAGGAGTGGGACCTGGTTAGCCTAAATTAATCTGGCACATTCTCCAAAAACTGTTCTATTGCCAACCCCTCTCCCTTTTTGCTTCTTCCCACCCTTCCTTTCTTTCTTCTTTTTCCCTTCCTTCTTTTCTTCCATCTTTATCCTTTTTTCTCAAAATAATATATATTCTTTTGTTTTTCATTCCTCCTTTCTTTCTTGTCTTCTATTTATAATCTGTGACATTCTAACTGGCACAGGGGATTGTGAAGAACTGTGACAGTTCTGGTATGTCATCTTACTTTCAGATGAAGAAGTTAGCTTGCCGTATTTTCATGGGTCACGGATACTGAAGATGTGAAACTCCTGGGACCAAATGAAGGAAGCTTATGCTGATGGCAATAGCAGTAGTCAGAGTAGTATCACGATTTGTGCTGCTTCCCACGGCTCTGATTCCTACGGGATGACTCAAGGGGACTCCAGTGGCACCTATCCACTCAGTGGGTTGGCTTATAGGAGTGGAAATGTGAGCTTAGGGAACCCAAATCTCTTAGAACAGACAATAAATATGGCTTCCTTTGTTCAGAAGGGGAACTCCACATCTTCTGAGCCTATAAGTGAGCATGTTATTTTATCCAGAAGGAGACACTATGTCTGTGTTCCAAGGCTGTTCTCTATTAAAATGGAAGTTTCAGACAAATAGCAGTCAGTGCCTTTCTTCACAGAACATGAAAGAATATGAGAGACTCATGGAAAATATTCTCCCAATGGGAATCATCAGCATTTAGATGACATCACTCAGGTTTAGAATACAGAGTCTATATTCGGTCTAGGAACTGAAATCTAGGAGCCAGTAGTGTTTAGAGGTAAATGGAAGAAGAGCCTGTAGGGAACACTGAGAAGGAGCAGCCATAGAGGAAGGGGAAACCAGAAACCAGTGGTTTCTTTGGGGAAGAAATGGTCATCAGTGCCAAAGGCTATAGCAGCCAGGTAAGATGCACCTGTTCATTTTGGCAATTAGAAAATAACTTCAACAAGTGGAGATGGAGTCTGGTTGCAGTGAGTTGAGAAATGAGAACATGGATGCACTGAGGACAGATGCTACTCTCAAGAAGGTTGGCCCACTGAGAGGCAGACACTCAGCCAGGTACATTAAAAGGAGGGTGACAAAATAGGGGTTAGTTTCTTTTTCGACGGTTTCATTTTCTTTCTTTGTGAAAGAAAACATCGTGATTCTCTGTACAGATGGCTCTGAGTGTCATCTATATGGATGCATAACACAATACTTCAGTCAAAGTATACATATGTTTCATACGCTCAGCGTCAGGTACGAGCTGATGGTCTAAGGCAGAATGCAGAAATCATTTCTTATTTAAATACAGTATAGGCTGTGGAAAGGGCATTGGCTCTGGAGTCAGGTTAACTTGTATTCAAACATAGATTCCATAATCTATCAGCTGTGGGATTGTTGCCTGAACCTAAATGTCTTCATCTTTAAAATAGAGCTAATGATAAATAAAGTTCAGGGTTCTTAAGATTGTGCCCAACACCTAGCAGTGGGCCTGCCACGTTAGTAGTAATTATTTTTAAAAAGTAGAACCCCTTAAACTACTTTGAAGGCAGGGACCAAGTTGTTAATGGAATCAGTTGTATTAGCTGTTGTAGTGACAGTTTGGGACTTGACATTTAACTCACATGCTGCCATATTCCCCTGGGCAGTACATAGGAGGAGAAAAAAAATATCCCCACCGCTGGTTTTATACACCCCGTTACTACAGTCAGGCAAGTTTGTGAGTGTGTCAGGCAAGGCTTGATTGTCAGTTATTTTAGCTTTTACAATAACGTTATTATTTCCTGTTTTAAATTCATTAAACAAACTATATATATATATTTATATTTTTATTCACTTTGGATAAATCATCCTTCATTCAGAGAAGACATTTGTAGCTCAATTACCAGAAGTAGAATAGTAATGATTGCTATTCTAGTTTTACGTGTCTTGCTTTTTTTTTTTTTTCTTCTCTTAGGCCAGTGAAAGGACTGTGAACCAAACACAATTTAGAGGCTTATGAAGGCACTGGATTCAATTTTTACTATTTAACATATAAAAGTGATTTATCAAATTGAAATTAAATGCATTGTTATGGGGCATTTATGACACCTCATTTAAAGAATTGCTATGAATCCTTTAGAGAACCCTGGTTTATAACTACCAGCCTGTGTCCATGACTGCAACCTCCAGTGTGATACTTAGCAACTAATTAAACTAAAAAGACAAATATGAGGCTTTTACATTTTTAATTTAGAAGTGTCTAAATATAATTCTTGTTATAATGCTATCAAACTATGGTAGAACAGTCTGCATTTTAAACTTCTTAATCTCATTGTCTTAATTAATTTTGTAAATAAAAAGGTCTGTCTAGGGATAGGAGATATATTATTTGTTTTTTTAACATAAAAATGATACTGATTCCTTCAAAATTAAATAATACTTTAGTGTGATTTTTCTCTTAGATGAATTATTAATTTGCTTATGTCAGTAATTGTATCCAAATATGATTTAGACTTTAAAAAGTTCACTTTGAAACACTCTTGCCAGATATATTTAAAATCTCATTTTATTTCTGCCTTATAATGTTTAAAGAAATAAAATTAGAATTCAAGTGGTCTCGAATCTTACTGAGTTATATGTGGATGTTCTGTTTTTCATCAATCTAAATGCAACATTTCTTTCAAGCCACTATTTCATTGGAGAGGAAACATGAGTTAGACATTAGCCGTCATAATGTCTTCAAAGCCTGGCTTCTTCCTCAGATTATATACAGCCTTGAACTAGCCCCTTAGACATTGTGCTATGAAATGGGGATCCTGGCTCCTAATAGAAGTTCTAACACTTAGAAACAAGAAATGTTCGAGCAGAAAGCAAGCAGGATGAATACCTAATTCGATGCCTTCATTTACAGAAGAGTATACTGGCATCCAGAGGTAATGAATCACCCATGCTCTCACTTAATGCAGAAGAAGGTTTATTGTTGTATTTGGGCTTTGAGTTCAGCACAAACGTCACTAAACTAATGATATCTATGCATTGTCTAAGGTTACATTGAAATTATAGCACAGCATGCTTTAAAAAAATGGGAGAGTAATTAAATCATCTAGAATTTTTGTCCACTCCTTTGTTCCAACATTGGATATATAGAAACACAGTTTTTAATTTATTCTTCATTTGGATGTTTACTGTCACTTAGAATCAGTATATGGTATATAAAGGGACAATTAATAAAGTGTTTAATAAATTAATATCCAGTGCAATTAAATCAGGATGGTGTCTCCTGGTTTTTTAAAAATCTCATTAACATGATGAAAAAGTGTTGCGTAACCTTCTTAAAACTTAGTTCATTTCTTAATACTAAGACTGTTTTTGAAGGAAAAATGCCTCAAGGCTCCCCACAATAGATACTGCAAAGACCTTTTAAGGCTGACGCCAGTTGATGAAGTAACATGTCCCAGATTCCAGGACAACTCTTTTCCAGTGACTGAGGTTCACATACTCTCCCCGAGAAACCCCAAATGTCAACATGACTGTATTTATAGAACACATGATGTATGTACTATTCAGGAATCATTTGAACACAGTGACTGGCAACAGAAAATTAAATATTAAACAATATTTAAATTAGAACATAAAAATAACTATGCATTATTCAGCACCAAGATAAACTGATGTTCAGATCAGATAGAAAGTCACTGTCCCTTGGTAATCGTCCTCTCAAACTCAGTACCAGTTCTTTATAATGAAGTCGGCTCTTTGCAGAAGCAATTTGCATCCAGATAGGGAAAAGGGACACATTTCTGTTTTCAGCATAAGCACTTCGGGCTGGTTTGATTGATCTCTTTCAATGTGCCACGTGGTGAGTAACCACACCGCCTCCACATATGCATATTCAGTTGGCTTTTTCTGGGAATTTCCTTCACCCAGGAGACCACAAAGGTATCTCCCACTTGGCTCCCAAACCATAACCCTTCCACTTTGCCAGTGCAAACAGATCAGGAATGTGCTTCCTCTTATCTGACCTCTCACAGCTTCTGCTGTGCCCTCCCTTGAATGGGAGTAGGAGCCCTAATCTGAATTAACAGCCCGTCCTGAAGTGGGGCATACTGGCGCCGTTAAGCCGAGGTGGGAACCCAGGAGGCACAAACTTCATGACTTGCTGCTCACACGATTTTCAATCAGTTTCCCAGCATACCCCAGCTGCACAAAGTTGCTCCCAGCCCTGACTGATTGAGTGCCATGCATTTCTTTGCAGGCCTCTGTGCCCTGCTTCTAACACTGCTAGTTGGAATGATTTAAGGCGATTATTGCCAGTTTTTGTGACTTTAGTATTTAGATTAACTTTAAGAGGAGGAATTCAGTCATTTCTCCTCAAGAGTGCTTAGATAGATGGGTTTTAAAAAATTGTAGAACTACAGAACTTTTGCTTTATAGCCTGATATCTTCAGTGAATTTGAATATTACAGTCCACGAGTGCCACCCCTAAAATAGCAAGAGTTGCAAGAATACCCCCAAAGAAGTTGATAATGTATGACCAGTCTCGTTTCTTTGGAATTGTTTTTTTCTCTCTTTCCTCCTACAGTAGCAATTATGTGAATTGCCGGTCCCCCAGGGGTAATATGGGAGGTGAATCACTTCTCTCTCTCCTTCTCCCCCACAGGGATGATGAGGCACTTGCCAACTGCTAGCTCTATTAAGTCCAGAAGTTTTGGAGAACTTGCCAGTCTGACAGTAGATATAATATCATTTCCCCTTGATTTAAATATTGATTAAAAAGGTAAAGCCAATAGATCAAGGAGAGCTTACTTTTATAAAGCATCATTTTCCACTTTACAAAGAACTTTTGCATTAGCATCTTTTTTTTTAAACTTAAAATAACCTTGCAGAATACATTTATTTATTTATCAACAAGTATTTATCGAACCAATGCACATGGGGACCTAAGGGTATAGTTGACACCCCTGTTATTTGCAGTATAATAGGGGAGAATGGTATTAATCAAAGAATTACACTTAAAAATAACATAAATTGTGATTGAAACTGTGAAAGAAAATTGCACATCATCTAGTAGGGGGAATCACGTATAACTTAGGAGGAAGATCTCAAGCTTGGGAGAGGATGGAGGAGATTAAACATTGGGTAGAGTGTCAGTGTCACCATAGACTCCCCTCACTGACTCATAACCAGACTTCCCAAACAGAAAAAAGCAAATTGAGAATATGACAGTATAATAGAGTTTCTCTCTTTTATAGTAGTATTTTTAATTGGTACAAATTAATGAAAAAAAAGTAATACAATTTATGAAATAATCCATAATGATGATTTGTTGTAAGAAAATTGCATTTTCAATTTTCCCTAGAAACTCAGAATGATACTCTTGGTCTGTTTCAGAGAAGTACTTTCATTTGGATTGTGATATAAGTAAAATTCTTAAGGTACAATGAGGTATCTTGAGATATAGGGATATAATGTGCAACTACGTTTAATGAAAACATTGTAGAGATTTTGCTGATATTATTGTATGTGTATTAGACCAGCTCCAAAATACACACTGCACATTACTGTATACACAAGCATTTCATAGTAGATTTGCAAGGATAATTTGAGAATTTAAAATTGTTTCATAGTAGAAGACTCAACGTCTATGCAGTTTTATGATTTGTTCTCCTGATTTGCCAAGGTGCTGCATATATGTGTGCGTGTGTGTCCGCACAGGTGTATGTTGACATATTTTTTCTCTGAAGCGGAAACAGTCTAATGAGCAAGTGTGTAGGAACCTGACAGAGTGCTGCTGGCTCTGTAAATCTGGACAAGATTATTTCTCTCTTCGATTCTCCATCTGTAATAGCATTAATTATTAGTTATTACAAAAATTAACTGATAGATGCATGACAAAACTTAGTTTATCCTCCATCTCAGTGATTTAAAGATTTCTCCATAACACGTTCGTTTTATAGTAATCCATCATGAATTTAGCATTCATTAATTTATCTAAACTATTTTTCACCAAGTCGTTGGCCAAACTGCACTGAGACTAATGAGTTGCACAAAATCATTACCAGGTGTGGCTTGTTTCTGCTAGGCAAGATTTTATGAATGAAGTTTGGTTCAAAGATGGATATGAAGAGAGGGAGAGCTGGTTGAGGGAGACACATGGCCCCAGATCAAGGTCTTTGCCCTTGAAAATCTTAGGGCATAAGAAAGCAGTTGTGATTGATCCAGTTCTTCACCTCTCTCCCCATGAAAGAATGGGCTGCTATAGAAGATTGGAGACTTTGAAAGATATTCTTATGAATGACTAGGTCATATGGGTCATACCTGATTTCATCCTATTTCTTCCCATCAGATCCCCTGTTCACCTTAAGTGAGCCCTATCTCGGTTATTGTATCTGCCTTTTGTATAACTCGATTAATGGTACCTTTCACTGGAACCAAAGAAATCGCATGTCCCTCAGACTTCTGTCTCAAGCAACTAGATCCTGAGGCCAGCCATACCTTGAATTCTAATCTATTAGAATTCTAATGTCCTCTAATTGTCCCTTATTGCTGATGTTTAGCATGTTGGCCTTTTTAGCCACAGAGTTGAAATGGTGTAATGAAAGGGATATTGGGTTTAGAGCCAGGAACATTTTGCCAGAATTTGACTATGTGAAAATTATTTTACCTCCCTGAGTCTTGTTTGCTGTTGTCATTGTTTTTAGTTCTAATATGGAGATAATATATATGGCCTCCTAAGATTTTCCTCAGGATTAAATGAGTTAGAGTTTGAACATGTGTTGGAGCAATAGACACTCTTGAGCATTTAACTGAATCTGAATCTTAAGTGACCTCCCAATACACACTCAGACTTTCTTAGGATGACTACTTTGTATTCTATCATCTTATGAAATTTTGTGTTATTTCCCCTTAAACTCATCATCTTAAAATAACCTTTATTAAATAATAATTTTAAATAACGTAACTCAAAATGTTTTAAAAGTCAATCTGGAGGTGGTTTTGCTGAAATTCTTTCTCATCTCCTTATTACTCTAATTGTTTTTTTTTCCCAATAAAATATCTTTTTTTTTAATAGCAAATTTTCAAGGCCATAAATGTTCCATGCAGAAACTATCCAATTATTTTTTATCATAACCTTTCATAATAAATAAGGATTTGGTAGAATTTCCCTTGGTTCATAATGAGAAACACTGATTGTCAACATTTGTAGTGATAGATTATTCCTATGTGAAAAATGCTTATTTAAAAGTGAACGTATTCAGGAAGAATTTATATATTTCCAAAAAAGTTGTCATCTTCAAAGTAGTTGCTTTATAAAATTTTATACTTGTTTCTGACTATATTGCTTTTAGATCTCCTTTGGACTTTTTTCTTCTCAAAAAATATTTCTAACCTACAAAAAATGTTTAATGTTTTATGGTGATATGTCAAGTTTATTAAAACAAATTTATAAGTAAACAATGTTACTTAAACAAACCATTTATTGCCTTTGACAATTCTTGTTCTGAATGATTTTGATTATTCTAAAAGATCAATTTTAATTTCAAAGGACAATGGTAGGCCAATATTGACAGAATCCAGAAGAATAAGTAAGGAACAATGATACTAAAACAAACATTGCAAAACTATTTTCAGCAATGCCATCATTGATGGAATAAGTGCCTAGTTTCCAAATTAGACTATCCTGAAGTGAACAGCACTCATGGGAGTGTATGATTCACAGTGCCCTTGTTTTAAAAAAAAAATTAATCACTCTAAAGCTACAGCTCACAAAATAGTTGATTTCCAATTTTAAGAACAAATTCAATCAATCATATAATCGATTATATTAGAAAGCTGAGCTCCATGGAGTCCTGAGGAACCCATCAAACATTCTTGAGCATGGTCAGAAGTAGAAATAGGGAACTGGTATTGGGGAGGCCTCCAGCATCTTTCCAATCAGATTTTGTCAAAGTAGTTCCACTTCCTTTTGTTTTATTTGTTAGACCTCAATGAGAAAATTTGATTATAATATAGATTTTCAAGTTTAAAAAGTTTAAAAATGAATGTGTTTTATTGTTACTCTTTTAAAAAGTTTCAAATATCATGACTGCCTGAATGAACATTTTTACAGAGATCACTTTAAATTGGCTGTTTATCTTTCACATGGAAGACAAATGAGAATTATTTTATACCCTGAAATAATATAATGTAATAATGACATGTATGAATCTCTCTATTTATTTATTAACATCTCGATGGTTAGGATACACAGTCAGACATACCTGTCTTTCAATTTGACTACTAAGCACAGTTGACAGATTGGTAACCAAGTGGCAAATGACCACTGACAAAATACAAATAGTAATAATGCTTTACATTGAGCATAAAATACGTCTTTTAGATGAGATTCACTTCCCATTGTAGATAAGATGCTGGCCTATCTCTTAGCATTTCATATGGTGTTTTGGTCGATTTTTTTGTTTGTCATCTTTGTCAGAAAATGGAAAAACATCACCTTATAGCCATTGATCATCAATAGTAAAAGCCACAATTTCTAAGGCTACCATGTGTAAAATGCTGACTCTATCTAAACCTGATCCTTGCTCAACCCATGTATAAGAAAACCCAACATAATGGGCATAATGGCAGCAGTGAATTTGGTGTTTATAGCAAAGAAAACATCAGGGTTTGTTCATTTAGTGTTGGCTTTATTGCCCCAGAAATTGAAAGTTACTGGTTATCTCAGAATCCACCTTATGCCAGTAGCCACAGTTCAGTCTCCTCCCCTCTGTTCCTCCCATACCCCATCCCTTTCTTAATGAGTGAGTCTTATTAACTGTTACATAAAACACATGGGGCAATAACATACGTATGCTTATCCTGATGGCAGTGGCTTAGACATTATTGTAGCTCAATGAAAAGAGTGAAGAGAGGGAGAAAGATCTGGGTTCAAATTTGACCATCTATCTTGTAGAATCAGTGTGAGATTAAATACTATAAAAGTATGGACAAAAATAAATGACTGCTGATAGTATTACTTTGGTCAGCAGTCTACGGCCATGCCAACCTGAACATGCCCAATCCCGTCTGATCTCAGAAGCTAAGTATGGTTGGGCCTGGTTAGTACATGGCATTAAAAAAAAAGAAAGAAAAATATTTTGTTCATAAAAAAAATCCTAAAACACAATATATATGAAATATCTGAGTCCATGCAGCAGTGTTTGTATGCATCTGCTTTTAAACAAGCTATCTTAATGCCAGACTGATATGACATATGCTTCTCAATAGTCGTTCTAGTTAGTAGAAATGTTTATTTTTTTTTATTTTTAGTACTACTTTTTCTCTTTTCATTTTTCTTTTTAAGTGTCTATTTTCCTACTTCTGACTTGGACAGAAATTTCCTTTAGAGAAAAAGTAGGAGAGAATGGAGATTATTAAAGGCCAATGACAGAATTATCTCTGCCTCACAATATTTTTAGTCCCGTTTTTGCCTAAACCAACAGTTTACTTAACAAAGTTGTTTGTGAAAACTCGATGGATAGCCACCCTCTCCCTAATTTGACAATTTCACAATTTTCTTGTTCTAACCTCACCAACAACTGTATGCTCATCAACGAATGTAAACAAGTATAAAGGTACAACGTTATCTTATTGGTTTTACTTAATGCAAATATTTGTCAATAAATTATATCCAATCTTATACCAAATATCAATCTGGCTTTATAAAGAATGAACAATATAAGATGTATTTATAATATCTTGTGTTTATCTGATGTTCTGAAGATACAATCCAATGCTAAAATTAAAAAAAAAAAAAGAAAACAAACAACAACATTTCATCACCTTAAGTTGGTGGTTTCTTTTCCCTACTCTGTGGTGCTTCGATATTAAGGCTCATTATACGTTCCATTTGGACACTACGTTAACCCTCAGGCCACAGAGTATTGGCAAACGATGAATTTCGTTTTTCCCGTTGGCATTGCTGCTGTTCACAGCAGTGCTCCCCTCCCTTCCTTTTGTTTAAATTGGCTGCAGTGTTTCTTGCATAAGGGATTTACCAGAATGTGGCCATACCTGGGACTGAGCTATCCTGAGGAAAGAGAACTGGAAGTAAGAAAGCTATAAACTGACCACTGGGTGGGTTTCTTCAACTATTCAGAAAACACATACATAACATGAGCTCTGATATTCAGAGGTGGAAATTGAACTGAACATATGGTAAAGTTAGAAATTAATATTAATAAATGGAAAAGCTATTTCCCCAACAGACATTTCATTTTCAGATTGTCCTCTAGTGGAATGATTTATTTGACTCTCTAATCTATTTGAAATGGGCAACAGGCAGAAAGTGTAAAGAACACTCAAAGCAGAAATAAGAAAGTGATGACTATTGTATTAAGAAGTACATTGATTCAAATTCTTGTTCCAAGGAAATCTACAGTTTGCCAAAGAAAATTTTATTTCCTTCTATTCTAAGTCTCAGGTAAAATAACATAAAGAAAAATGTTTAGTAATTTAGGGCATCATTTTGATTTACTTACACCTCCATTTGCACATTTATTAAGTTGAGCTGAACTTGAGATGGAAAGAGACATGGACCTGAGCCATGGAAAAACTAGGTAAACTGGCGATTCTGGGCTATCTGAGTTTTACAAGAGATTGTGTCAAATGCGGCACTTGTAAACTTAATAATCAATACTCTAACTAGACCCATTTAGACTCTTTTCTATGTCTAGATGACATCTCATAATGACCTATACTGGAAAGAAGTAATGGAATCTTCTATTTAAGGGTTGTTGGATACGTAATTTCAGGCTTCACTGAATCTATCAAGTCTGTCCCGCTCTCCCCTACTTTCCATCTGTCTCCTTTTACATCATTATAAACAAAAATTTCAAACAAGATAGATAATTTTCCTTTCATAACATTTTTTGTTGCTGTCGTTGTTGTCCTAGGGTTTTCTATTTGATAATCTATTGGCAAATAACTGAAGCTGATTGATCGATATGGCAATAAAAGTGCAAAAGCAAGCAGGCTCTGACCATCCTTCATTAAAGATAGTTGTGTAAATGTAACACTGGTAGTAAGTACAGGCCATAAACTTAAGTGATTACTAATTTATTCAACTAACATGTTTGCACCTAGTGAGCTAGGGCAGCAGTATTCAAAGTATTGTTCTCAAGAATTTTTTAGGGGATCTGTGAGATCAAAACAATTTTCATAATAATACTAAGAACGATGTTCATTTTTTCACTTTCAATCTCCCGAAATTGTACAGTAGAGTGTTCAAGAGGCTACTAAGATTTAATGGCATCATCAGTCTGATGGCTAATGATATGTGTGTGTATTCTTGTGTTTAAAATGTTCTCTTAATTTTGAATACAGTAAATAAACATCAATAAATATAGCTCACATACAAAAAGATCTCTTTGGGGATAATCAATGATTTAAAACATATAAAGGAGGCCTGAAATCAATACTTGGAGAACATCTGTACTAGGCAACATATTAGTAAAGAAGTAATACAAAATGGGTAAAATGTAGATGCTATCTAGGTTTCTTCACAGGGCTTTTCAATATTTTGTGCTGGAGCTGGCATGAGAGCCAACTATTAGCCTTTCTTGTCGACTTCAAATTCAGTGATTATATCTTGGTAGCTTCAAATCCAGCATAGTGGAGGTATTTACACCATGGAAATTGGCAACTATGACAAATCAGAGTATTTTATTTTCCTTTTGTCTTTTGTTTGTTTGTTGTCTGTTTACCTACTTAATGAATGTGCGGAGAAATATTTCTCTACCTTTCTAAAAGTGAGCAAGTGACACAGTAAGTGGCAACTGACAGACAGAAATGGGGACACCATGTAGACTATGGTGAAAAGCAGTGTGAATGCCCTACCTTAAACAGGATAGTGGCCTCTCAGCTCCATTCTAAGCAGGGAATGGGGCCCAGTATCTCCAGACATCTCAACTTAACAAAAAAAAAGCAGAAATATATGTGTGAGTGCGCGCGCTCACGCATGTTTGTGTGTGTGTGTGTGTATCTCCTGATAATTTCCTGACTTTTCAATGTTAGAAACTAATTCAATTAAAATAGTAATGATTACTCATAAACTAAATTACAATCTGCCTTTGCTGGAGGTAATGAGAAATCATTGAAGGTTTTTAAGCAGAGCAAAAAGAGGGTGGGTTTTTATTTTAGCAAAACAAGTCTGGAGGATGTGTGGAAGACAGATTGAAAAGAACAGAGGCTAACACCAGGAACTTCAGTCACAGTGATGGTGAAGACCAATTCTTTGGCACCAGTGAGAACCATCTCGAAGGTGAATTCAAGGATTCCAGGTATGCTGCTGTGTTCCAGCAATGGCCAGCACATTTCATTCTGGAAAGCTTTTCCCATGGACACACTGGGATTTAATCAACAGAGTGAGTGAGGACCAGTTTTCCTATCTGCAGAGAAAACTCTCAAAGCAGTCACCCAAGTGGTGAACCAGTAGATTCTTCTGTATAAAGGGCAATATTAATATTTATCCTATTGCTCAGGTACCTTTGGAAAGAGCAGAGCAGATGCTACTGTGGAACTGTTACCTCGACCAAGTTCACTGACTTATTTGTTTTTCACAATTATACCCGGATATTGGCAGATGAGTTTATCTGTGCTGCATACCTGATGGCTCTATTCAAACAAAATAATAGATTTAAAACAAAACAAAAGTGCTTTTGAGTACTGTGCGAAGTCAATGCAAATGGGGCCTTGGCAAGGATTTCTCTAGAAAGCTGTGCCAATTCCCCCTCATTTCTTCCTTCCTCACTGGTTTGAGTAAATAAAATATTTATGATTTGGTAATAAAACCTCCCAAATACTAAGCCCTTTCATATGTCCACGAAGTGTGGGAATCTTCAGAAGGACTGCAAAATACCAGGACTCAGGCAAGGCCCTGACATGATGGATAGTTCACTCTTGAATTTCCTCCCAATGTCGTGCTCAGTCTCCAAGAAATCTAGATTATTATTTGAGTGGAATTGTATACTCAAGGACATATTCAGTCTTTTGATGAATTTTTCCTTTGGGAAAGTATCCAGACTGTGTCCTTGGAAAGGAAATCTCCGTATTAAAAAATCATTTGATGTTTTATTTTCAAATTCATAATTTGACTGGATTCTGTTGACTACGTGGTCAGTTTGATTAGCCACATATATTTTGTTTAATCGTGAAAAAAATGGCAGCTGCATTCGTCAGTGTCAACCTTTGTGATCACTGTTAATCTCTGACCTGGTCTGAACTCTTGCTCAGCTGAACACAAACAGCATTATACTAACTGCAGGACACCTCATGAGTCTCTGGACCCCAGCTTGCCCCAGTCTTTCAGGCTCTTGGGCATATTTCCATTCCTCAATTTTCTGCTCTGTAAAATGGGAACAATATAGTAGCCACTTCATGCCACCACTGTGAAAATTAACTAAAAAAATGCATGTAAAATGCTTAGCAGTGTCCAGTATATAGAAAATATTCTATAAATGTTGACTATTATTACTCTTGTCACTGTTGTTATTATTATTGATGCTATTTTTACCCTAGACGGTAATGTTCAAAGCAGATGTTAGATAATTTAGACAGCGCAGTCAAAGCCCTAGGGAAACTGAACCCTTGCTATTTGAGCAGCATTATTTAGCAGCATTCTCTATCTCTTGCCCCAGTCCCTGCCTGATTCCCTACTATCTGGGTCTCTCGGTGCTTGCAAGTTCTCTAACCTGTTGAGAGTTTGGGGGAATCTAATATGATATCCTGGCCATTCTCTTAGGCTATGCTCTCTATTTGGAATCCTCAAGACTGGAGCCTTTACTTCAAATGCCTTTCATCAGATATTAGAACCATTCACCAGCTGACAACAGCATGGCCTACACTAAAGTGTGAGTCTCACTTTTGACTACAACCTTCCCCCATCACCTGATATTTTACTCAGGGTCGTCTCCTTTGTTGCATCTTTATTCAAACATCATCTGTGATTGCATATTTAAATCTCCAACTGCTTCAGACCTGGTGTTTTTCCTGAAATTCTGCTGTGCCCCTCTCCAACAAGCACCCGGCTGCCCTCCTGTCAAGGCCAGCACCAGGGTTAAATGTATTCCCACGTTCCTGGGGATAATGTTGACTTCTACCTGATTTCACCAAGATGGGAGAGAGAGCCTGGCTCTTTGGGTTTGTGTTATTTTCCTCTGAGGGCTAATTCTCAAATTATAGATGTTCTTTTTCCAATCCCCAAAAAGCAGACAAATACAATTCTGGCACAAACTACACAGAGTTAGCATCAGACTCTTAAGGGTTCTGCCCCCCCACAAAACTACCCTTACTTTTGGTGCCAGCTTCAAATCTTAGGGGCTACTTGCACTTCTGATCGACTAGCTACAAATGCAGGGGTGCCATAACCCCATCAGTACGTACAACTCTAAAGTCAAAGAATTCACTGAAAGCACCATACTCATGATTGCAATTTTGTTATAAAGAATATACATGGGACAAGTTCTAGAAGGGTCCTAGATGCAGAGATTCCATGCCCTTCCCTGTGGAGTCAGAATGTGTCTCCCTTCCAGCACATGAGTGTGCTCACCAACAAGGAAGCTCTTCTGAGTCTCACTGTTTGGTGTTTTTCTTGGGCTTGTATACATAGCCATGATTGATTAAATCGTTGGCCAGATGACTGAGCTCAGTCTCCAGCCCTTTCACTTCCTCAGAGATCAGAGATCCGTGGGTACAGTCTTCTAATCACGTGGCTGGTCCTTCTAATGACCAAACCCCATTCTGAAGCTATAGGGCCCCCACCAAGACCAACTAATTAGCATAACAAAGACACTCCTATCACTCAGGAAATTCCAAGGGGTTTTGAAACTCTGTGCCAAGAACCCCAACAAAACTAGATATATTCTTTCTTGTACCAGAAAGGACATTTAAATTTTACTATTCATTATGATTTCTGTCTAAATTTCTGTCTCCCATAATGGAGCCCAAGGAATACCTTGATTCTCTTCTAACTTTAGGTGAATTCTCACCCCAAATGTTTATCTTTATCTGCCTCCTCTACTCAAGCTGTTTTCCAGGAAAGTGACCTTCAGTCCCCAAATTCTTGTTCACTGGTTCTTCTATAAGGAATTTTAGATTCTCTTGGGAATCGGATACATGATGTTTGACTATTTAAAAAATTCATGATTCCCCAGATACAGGCATATTAGAATTTCTTTGGGGAACTTTGCTACGTAGGCAGGATTTCTGTTTATAGCCTACCACTTCAACTCATCTTATGCTAGGCCATCAGGAATAGTTTCCAGGTACACATTGGCCACTGGATACATGTCAAGATCTACCATCTGACTCTAATCTCATGCGGTTAGATAGAATGCTATACACCAATGTATTAATCCAGTTACGCAATTGCAGGATTAATAGACATTCCTTGACCACCTTTCAACATGTATTTTGTCTTATTTTACCCATGGAGCTAGGAAAAATAAAGTAATTTACAATGTCAAACCTTATGTACTTATTTTACTAATCCCCCCAAAGTGGTTGCATTTTTAGAAAATCAGCATCCAAAAGAAATTTTGATTTCTTTGGAATTTGGGGTCTAGTTATAGGTCCTTTTAACTCATTTGTACCAATTCGTATCTAATAATATGTCTGAATGTTACAAGGATACCAGATGCCATTTGCACAGTAAATGATATTTTCTAACTCCAGAAAAATGGGTAGCCATGTGTGTTTGAGCACTTAACCTTGGAAACACTTGGTTTACTCTGACCTTCCACAGAATCAGATTGACGTATAGATGCTTAATCATATATTTAAAGCAAGCATAAATAACAGATTTTTTTCATGTGTAATATTCATCAACTTTCAGACTTTTTTAATCAGGTTTTTTATACTGGAATATCTAACAAAGGTCATTCGGGACATACTTTAGATTTTAACACTTTAGCCTTAGTTCTTGAAATGGTTTTGGGAAATTATACAAAAGTCATTATGTAACTCTGTGTGATATATACAGATTTTTATATATATGCATAATTCTATTATTTATTTGTATAACTCTAGAGGTAAGTGGAATTATCCAGCAACAGTTTAGAAACGTATGTACAATTCTTTTCTTTATTTGCTTTTTTTTTCTTTTGTTTTTTAAAAGATAAAAATTTGAGTGGTTAGAAAAACTCTGGATCTTCAACAGTGAGGTCATAGTTGTATAATACCAAACAAAAATGGAGACATAAAAAATACTGGGAATGGACACTTAAAAAATTCCTGGAGTGGTTATCACAGAACTACAAAATCTTGGAGTTAAAAGACTCTCCTGGGCCTTTCATTTAATACAGAAATTTTTTCTATACAAGGGTCAAACCAATCTCAAACTTCTATTTGCTTCTGATAAGATAGATTCAACTGAATAAATAAATATTTTTTATATCTTTTAGGTAGATATTATTAATTTTAGTTTTACTTAGTTGATGAGCCTTTTGTTCATAGACAAGAATGTTTTCTTTAATAAATTTTTAAAATAACTTTTTGTTTAGAAAAAAGGGTTTTGCTATGTTTGTGTGTGTGTTAGGAGGGATTGCATTTAAGTTGCTGTCTTTATCAAATTTGGTTCTGGTAAGTTTTAAAACTAAAGTTTTAAAGAAAAATGATACCTTAAATCACTTACTATGTACCTATGTAGAAGGAATATGATCTGACAAAATTTTGAAACCTGACTTTTTTAAGACAGGACATGAATTTAAAATAAAGGCAACA
The DNA here is from genome assembly GCA_003508835.1 of Eonycteris spelaea. Classification (NCBI taxonomy): domain Eukaryota; kingdom Metazoa; phylum Chordata; class Mammalia; order Chiroptera; family Pteropodidae; genus Eonycteris; species Eonycteris spelaea. The sequence goes on along the minus strand of PUFA01000077.1, from coordinate 1,007,151 downwards.
GATTAACCCAACATTGAGAATAAAGTAACACTATTATCTATCTATCTATCTATCTATCTACCTATCTATCTACCTACTCATATATTTTTTTTGAGAAACACTAGCAAAAATACATATAGATTTTAAGAAATGCTAACAAATGGGTTACATATGTAGGATAGACATATCTAATATGAAAACATAAACATGGAGATTTGGAAACTTCTATATACTGATCTGTATCAGTGTAGCTCAAAATTATAGAGAAAGGAAAGTGCTCCCTCCAAACACATTATTTAACTTCATTATTTTAGTTCACATATATTTTATTTTATTATGTATTTATGTGATGTGGAAATTAAAATATAACTCCAAGGATAGACACTAGTAATTATTCACTATCTACTATGAATCAAGCACTGCTATGTACATCACATAAATGTCTTTTATTCCCAATTTAAGTAACTGAGAACCAGGAGATTAAATCATATAATAGGAACCCATAGCTGTAAGTGACAGGTATGTTTCTCACCGAGGTCTAACAGATTGCAGAGCCCTCTTTGAACATTGTTGTGTAAGACACTGTCTCTATTCAAAAGAGACTTAAAGTGCTGTTGGTGACATCACACTCACACCTAGTCATCAGAGTTGCATTCAGATCAGGTGCCAATTTATTGATGACACACTAGTTCATTGAAGTGAGGACTCTTATTTTAAGTTTCCATTTATGTCTCAAATTATTTTTAAAATCATATGCTTTCTATAACTCCTTTTAAATTATAATTCTCATTGTACAATATTTGACACTACAGAAAGGCACAAAGACATTCTGTAGTTATCTCACCATCTTCTGATTTTATTTCCATCGAGTATACACATGAACAACGTGGAACATTTTATCCACCAGTTTTGCAGGAGAAAAGCCACCAAAAACAATAGAAGAATTCTATTCATCAGGCAACAAGGAGTCCTGGAGTTGCAGACCTTCTTAGGGTGACATAGAAAGCTTGTAAATGATAAAAAATTACAGCAGTTACTTCTGGCCAGCAGGTCAGGTGGCAGGGTTATGGTGAAGGGAAGAAAATGAACAGAAAAGGAAAATGGGGTAGAAAGTTTAAGGCACAGAGAAGGGGAGAGTTAAGTTTAGCTCCCGCCCTGACTGGGAGCTCTGGGAAAGGAATAATGTTAGTAAACTTCGCTGTGCCAGGAGTATGCAGAACCTCAGTGCCAGTCAGTGTCCTCCGGAGAAGCAGAACCAATAGAACACGTGTGTGTGTGTGTGTGTGTGTGTGTGTGTGTGTGTGAGAGAGAGATTTTAAGGAATTGATTCTTCACACTGCTCTGGGGGCCATCAAGTCCCAAACCTGCAGGGCAGGTTGGCAGACCAGAGACTCAAAACAGAGTCATGCTGCAGTTATGAGTCCAAAAGCAGAGCTCCCTCTTTCTAGGATGACCTTAGTCTTTTTTCTCTTAAGGCTTCAACTGAGTGAGTGAGCTGAACCCGTGTTGTGGAGAATGATTTGTTTTACCAGCCTGCTTATTTAAATGTTAATCTTATTTTAAAAAATATCTTCACTGTCACATCTACACTGGCGTTTAACCAAATATCTGGGTACTACGACCTCATGAAGTTGACACAAAAAATTAATCATGACATCTCTCAGATATTCTTTCAATGAAAAGTTTCCTAAGAACTTGATCTCTATCAGGCAATGTTCTAGGTGTTGGCGATAAGAAAATGTATAAGAGAGATGACGTCCTGCTTTTAAGGTGCTAACATTCTGAAAACAAAACAAAACAAAACAAGTTAACACTTAAATAAATCAGATTTCAGATTGTGAGACAGGCGATGAAGGAAACCACAAGACCGTATGATAAAATTTATGGGCAAGCTTGTAAGAGGCTGTAACTTTAGTCACTTATTTGATTGTGACCCACAGTACGTGCATTTTATGTTTCAGTCCAGCTGTACACTGAAAGTTCACCGAAACAAAAGTGTAATTAAATTCTCTATTTTTTCTCTTTTACTGTGTGTGTCTCCGTGTGTGTGCACGTGTATGAATATGCGTGTGTGTGTGTGTGTGTGTGTGTGTGTTTAACACATTATGGTTATGACCATTAATTGATTTTTTTTGCTACATGGGTCAGCATGCTCAGTGCTTTATCTGGAGTGGTGAGTGGTGACATCTGAGGTGAAATCTAAGCTGGAGGGGGAACCTGAGCAGGATGGGCAGGGTGGCTGGAGTTCATTGACAGGAAGGAAGGGAAGCCAAAGAGGTGAGGCTGGGGGCTCTGCTAAAGCCAGATCACAGAGACTCAAGTTCATTCTAAGTACAATGAGAAGGAACGATAAGCTGTTGAAAGGTTTTATATGGGTAAGTGACATCATTTAATTTATTTTTGTAAATGACTGCTCTGGCAGCTGTGTGGCTGAAGCTGAGAGGCAGGGTCCAGGTGAGAAGGTTATAGTAGGGAAGATCATGGGACGTGAACACTGCGAATATTGTAGTAAATGCAGTGGTTCCAAGTGATAGACTTTGGAAAAAGGATAGAAAAAGAAAAAATTAAGATATGGATTGTCTCTAGTTAATGCAATTATCTCATTTGTCACAAAGGCCAATAAGAGTTAAGATATTATGACCTACCCTTTGAGAATTCTTTCCTCAAACCCCAAGCCCCAAATCATAAAAGAAGAAACCTAAATATCTTTTTAAAAATAAAGTAAACCAAGGCTTTTAAGGAAAATTTAAACCAGCAAGTGAGGGAAGATATTTGGATGGGCAGATACTTTGTGACCTCTTAATCATCAAATTGATGAGTGAGTACTCAATATACAATGTTGGCATTGCTGATGGTGTTTCATTGAGGATATGGGGAAAGGTAACTTTATTTTACATAAATAATTTTTTATTTGGGGGGTCTTACTTTCTCTCTCTCTCTTTTTAAGTCACTACATTAGATCAGTTTCTCAATATCAATGGAGAAAGACAAAACCCGAGTAAAATCAGTCTCGTGTAGAAATAGTTATCCAGAAAGGAGCATTTCTGCTTACATGATCATTAAGCTAGTGTTTATTGTAGATGGCCAGATGTGTATGTATGCAGGTGCATAGGCATTACATTGGGAAATGAGAGCGAAATTTGAGTTTTCAGCAAATACTGAAAAATAAGTTTTTCTTTTTGTTTAAAAGGCCAACTGTTGTAAAATGATTTAGCAAATGTGAAATGTAAGGTTCTCTACAATTAATTCTTCTCCTTAGCCCACTGTCTTCTACCCATTGTTATATGATTGATACTGCCTCCTTGCTGGCTTCTCCATTTTAGGTGTCTCTGAACCCATTCTTTGCACTAATGTCAAAGTTGTCTTCTAAGAAAACAGAACCTGGTCCTTGCCTTCAGGATAAATTCCAAATATCATAGAAGACGAAGAGAACCAATGTCTATTAAGCATAGAATATAGGACAGGCTTAGTCTGAAGTGGCTTATGCATACTCATTCTTCAAAATGAACCCTGAACATTATCTCCCAACACTAGTCTACACACCCCAACCTCCAATCTCTAATTACAAGGCATAATCACACTGCGTTGACAATCACATCTTTCCAGACCACTAGACTCAAAGCTGTTTATATAAAGGACGTTGTTTTGCTTGTTTTTGTTTTCTACCATGCTTTACACAGTGGCTGGAGATAGGAGAAACTCACGAACAAAAGAAATTCATTCTATGTTTTCAAGACTCTTCACATGTTACGAGTGGCCCTGCTGGAAGCTGCACAAGTAGTAGCTGTTCACCCTTTGGCCCCTGCTCAGTGTTCCATTCATCTACTCTTCACTTGCTGGCCGTGTGAATTTAAACAAGTTTCCTTAAATCAAGCGACTTCCCCAAATTTTGTGCCTTAGTTTCTGCATCTGTGAAGTGGGTAGCAGTCACAGCAAACTTGCAGAGTTGTAACTATTAAGTTATGTAGTGTGTGTAAAGCATCCAGTACAGTTCCCAGCCCATATTAATGTGTGAAATACATGCCAGATAATATTGTGATCTTTACTTTTTAAAGAATGACTCAATATTCTGGTGCTTCATAAGTTATTGAGGACCTAGGTGATTCAGGAAGAAAGACATTCAAAATCTTTCTTTAAAAAATTAGGGGGTAGCCACAATTAGTATCCATAAATGTACTCAAAGTCTAAAATAAATTAGGTTGGGCTTTACAAAAATCATGGGGTTAAAAAAGCAAATAATATTTTAAACTTAACTTGCAAACAGAGTAGAATCCAACCATTACTATTCATGACTGTTGCATTGGAAAAGCTGGAACTTTTTTTCTTCCAACTGATAGATTTTTCTAAATTTATATGTAAGGTTGCCTCTGAGATCACATTATTTTAATGGTTGTCATTATTATTATCCATTTAAATGCAGTGGAATTTAGTTTGAAGGGAAACTATAACCTTTCTTTATTTTAATTCACATTCTGTACAGGAAAACCATGACTTGCAGGTTCAAAGGAGAAAGCCTTTAAAGGGGCTTGTAAAAGGCCTCATAGGCTTCTTGGACATCAAATAGCTCAGCAAAACAGCATTATGATGATTTAAATGTAAATGAATTAGAAACATATGGATCACATTCCCTTGGAAATACGCATGGGTTTGGAAAGGAAGGGGGAACCGCCTGACAAAATGCACTGCACTTTGCTTAGTACAAAATGTTGAATAATGGGTTGAATTTTTTTGCCAAACCCTGAAGGTCATGGATTTATCCTATGGGTATTTTTGCAAACCCTGTGGGTCTTGAGGTTCCTTGGCTTTGAGAATTGTGTTACCTGTCAAGGCCAACTCCTGCTGCATGGCCCCTGTCCCCTCTCTGCACCAAGCACATGAGCTTGCCGTTATCAGAGGAACCAGTTTCGGGAGAATGGAAGGAATGGGGCGCAGGAGGAGGAGTTTTTGGAATTTTTTCTTTCTCTGCTTCTTCTGGTTCCCCCCCCCCACCCCTTTTCTCCAGCTTTTTGCCTTTACTCTTTTCATCCTTCATTTCTTCCTTATTTTGTTATCTCTTTTTCCTTCATCCCCACTTCTTTCTTACTCTCTGAAGTAGAAGAATGAATACAAACAGCATACTTAAAAGGGAAGGCTTGTGGGAAGGTGAAAGGGTGGATTATCTGTTATTTTATCACACAAGTTCGATCAAACAGAAACATTTGAAAGTCTTCCTCAGTGGATCTCTCTGCTTTACCAGGGCAAAGAGGAAAGGCTTGGGTTCGTTTCGTTGTGTTTTAAGCATCGGAGAGTCATACCGATGCAGCTTATTTTAAAGAGCCATTTATCACTATTAATATTGATTCTTGAGATAATTCATTAATTTCTTTAAAATGAGTTGGCACGTGGAATATCAGAGACTTGGGCTAATTCATTGCTGCCCAGCCTGGGTGAAAGCAGGTGTCACAGTAACAAGATCCGGCTTTCGTATATGCTTTACAAAATATACTGCCTCTTGATAAGCAGCTACAGAATTGATAGTTAAATCTATCCGCATGGATTTGCTTTCCATATGGAACTAATTGCCTCTGGAATAGCTAAGCCAAAAGATCTCTACAATTTCAAAAGCTTCTCTTATCTTTCCTCTCGTACGGCTGTTGACAGGAGTGAAACACATCTATCCTCATTTATTATATTGGTCTCATCAAGTGAGGACGTGTTGATGGGGGACTGTTACAGAACCAGATGGTCCAAGTTGGTCTTTTATGTTTTAAGCATTTCCCCTTGTTGGTCTTAAAAGTCCCAGCAAAGTCTGTCCCACACTTGGGCTGATTCCCTAGGATCTTTCCCTGTAAAGAACCAGTCTAGTCTCTTGCTGGTACTTAAATAGGCCCACCTGAGGACCTCAGCATTGAGTTTCTGTTACCTTTAACCTGCTCATAAAGTCTCACTCACTTTATCTCTGTTAGAGCTATTGGAGGCTGACCGAGGAATAATGAGCTTTTCTGAGTGTCTGGACCCTGACAAAGGGTCCTTTTCTCTTGCTCAGTTTGCCACCACAATACGACCTCCCCTACTTTCCCAAAATGCATAGGCCAGAGACCTCTAAATTCTACATCATGACAACTAGCAATATTTTACTCCCATTCCAATTGTGGTTTAGAAGGGCAGGGCTTGACCTAGTATTTATTCTCTAAGCCACTGAGGACAAAATAGTGTAGAGATAAATGGGTAGCCGTCATCACCATCATTCTCATTGTCTTGTCATCATCTTAGTTCATATTTCTGGCATGTACTTCTGTAAAAAGAATAAGCATTTTAGGTATGTAAATTTATTTAATCCTCCGAACTACCTCAGAAAGCAAGTATTGTTATCATCCCATTCTACAGAGAAGGAAACTGAGGCACAGGGAGGTTAACTGTCTTTCAGAATCTTCAAGCTGAGAACTGTACCAAGTTTTATAAAGGCCAAAGTGGTGGGAATCACACAATTTAACAGGCCCTCACCTACACCTGTGTCCTCAGCATATTCCTCTTCTACCAGTCCCAAGAAACTCTCAGAAAGAAAATTTCAGCCATAGGAACCTGAAATCATGGGTATGGAGAATGCTGATTGGGGTGGGGGGGGCAGGGCGGGGAGAGACTATCTCTGTGGCACTCCTCTGACTGTGCTGAATTGGAAAAATGGCTTACACTTACTATGCCACAACATTCTCATCTGTGAAATGGAGATAAAAGAATACCTTCATCTTAGAATTACCATAAAGATTAATACATGATTGGTAGATGTATCTGCCACGGATTCAGCCCTATAAAGATAAGGCAGCTATGGTACTATACCACCGAGGAATGTCTCAAATACTGGGCAATACATTGGCTTCACATGAGAAAGAAACAGGGCAGTGGATCACTCTAGAATGTACATTCGTTACTTAATGAAAATTTCCCCCTTAGTAGCCTACCTCATACTTAATGCACCCAAACCAATTACTTTTTCCAAAAACCTGGTTTTTTTTTGCTTTTGCTATCTTGGTTGGTGGTACTACCACATTCCAGCATAGTGGTCAAAGTGAGAAATCTTGGAGCTAGCCTTTATTTCTCTCACCAGACCAGTCATCAGATCTTCTTGATTCTACATCCAGAATAGATTTCAAATGCATCCCTTTTTGTCAGTGGCCACCATTCTGAGATCATTTCAATAGCCATCAAGCAGTCTTTTCTATTACCCTTTACCCCTTCATTCCATTCAAAGTACCACCAGAGCATTTAAACATATCTGTAAAACTTCATTCCTGTTATTCTCACGAATGGCTTCTCATTTCTAGAGAATGACTCTCAACCCCCTTGGTATGTACAATATTTCTATTTGCCTTCTGTATGTGTTTCTATGCCACTGGGCCAACATTCATAATTGATCTTCTATCTGAGAGATCTTTCTGAAAGGAGACTAAATCTCTCTAAGTCTCAAGGTTAAATCTTCTCAACCCCCACCCCAACATAATTGTACATAGTTCTGAGCAAGGTTGTCATGAGAATAAAGTGAAAAATAGGTCTAAAGTATTCAGTACTGGGTTTGACCTTCCCATGTGAACTTGGGCAATTTTTCTAATTTCTATGTGCATTTTTCCTACTTTTATAAAGTAAGACTAGAAACTATAGTATAGAAATAGCATGAGAATTGAGTTAACCAGTATGTGTAAAATACTTAGGACAATGTCTGTTATTCTTGTCTTATTTTTCTTATTATTCTTCTAATTCAGTTATAAAATGGCATTGATGCTAATCTGAGTTAAAGACTGAGAAGGGTTTTGGGGGAATTGTTATAGTTTATAATGTACATTTGATACATTCTGAAAATAATATTGCATTAGAACAGCATATTTCAAGGCAGAGCCCAAAAGTCATCACTTTATGAAGACGGTGGCCATGCTCCCTGTCTTCTGGTAGACTCTCCTATTCTAACCTCCTGCTTTCTCAAGTTTGCCCAAATTTCTATTATAGTACTTCATTATATGACACAAAAATCATCTCGGCATGCTTTGTGTCTTCTACTGGGATGTGAACCAGGAGTTTTAACCTTGTTCACTTTTAATTTTTTCTTAACACCCGTTATCCATCCCAACGGCCCCAGATGCCACCTCTATGTTTGGCAACCAGTAGGCATTCAATAAACTTTGACTAAATGCATTCTGAATGGAGTAATGAGCCATTGTCTCACCTTTGTGGCTGCCTTCACAAATACCTAGGGTTTACTTTGGGTCTGTGGCTGTGCTGGATGAGCTTCAGAGACCAGAGTGTTGTCACAGCAGCAGGGACTCCAAAAAGCTGGCTCCTAGAACATTTTGACAAGAAAAATGTCTGCATTTCAAGATACCTGAGGGCTTATTCCTGTTTTTCCCAAACACAGTCAGGCTTTCATGTGGTCTTACACTCGCTTATTGATACCCAGTATTTTTCTTGTTGGGCCAAATGTGGCAACACGTTATTTATTTGACACTGTGGTAATCCATTCAATTGGATGGAAAAGAACATATTAGTCAAATGAAACTGATGTCTGGTAGCCATGCACACTCACCCAAATAATCTGCCTCTGGACCCTGTTCACGGGCAGCTTCTCCAGCTGCTTGACACTGAGCCATATTCTCGCTTGGGGATTTATTTTCCCTGGCCCTGCCGGGATACTAAAACCAACTTTCCGAATCAGCCTCAGCCTCAGCCTCCAGCCTCTGGACAATAGCAATACTGTGCGATGACTACCGAGGACAGACTAAGAGGGATGACTGTTTTAATAGCACTTTATGACTCCTCAAGCTGGACTGGAAACATCACCACAAGGAGAAAAAAGGTATTCGCCAAGGAGAGGGGACTTCTCTGTAGTCAGAATCTGAGCTGGAATCAAAACCACAGACAGAAATAGGGCTGAGGTCCTACAGTGGAAATTCCAGGAACTGAGGAGGAAGCTTGAGGACATGGTCATCGGGGCTTTGAGAAATATGCTAATTGTGCAATATTCACAACTAACAAGGGAGAATGATAAAATAACAATAAAAATGGATGACTAAGTCTGCTAGCTAATGATTTGGGGAGCAAGCCTCAAAAACTATAGAAGAAAAAGGAAAGAAGTGTTCAGCAGTATCGGTCTCCATCTGTCCATATCCTCCCTTCTTAGTCTCTCTCTCTCTCTCTCTCTCTCTCTCTCTCTCTCTCTCTCTCTCTCTCTCTCTCTCTCTCTCATCTAATCTCTTTCGTTTGAAAAGACCAAAGCACAATAAGTCTGCAGAGTGCTTATGGAAGCATTAATGCTTTATGATATCCCTATCCCTGACTACAATAAAATATTGTCATATATACCTATCAATTTATTGATCCAATTTAGCTTTAAAATTACATGGTTAGAAAGGTCAACTCCAGTTTCGACTCTTGCTTCAGAACTACAAGTAACATCTGAAATTAATTTCCCAAATGACCACTAAATGGAGCAGGATTCTACTAGAAAAATTCTCACTTCTCATGAGCCAACAAGAAATGTTTAGTCATTAGCTAAGGGTCAACAAGTGACTTTTCAACCTATGTTTAGTAGGATGTTAATATTTAGGATTTCTCACTGAGGTCAAATCCAAGAGGAGGCCCTAGCTAATATGTGTAGAGAGCTCTGTCATGCCAGAGCAACTTGCCAAAAGTTGTGTATTCATGTAAACCCGAAGGGCCTCCTGGAAGAAATACTGTCAGACTTACCATTATTTCCTAGAACGGCAAACTCTTGAACAATGAGGACAAAGGCTGCCTTAAGCCTTTGGAGATGATAACCTTATATGGCAAGAAACTCTTTCTGGGGTGAAAAAGAAAATATGCCACTGAAAGTACACATGTCTTATGTCACATACCAAAAGCAATGAATTCTCTGTTACTTTCTAGAGTTGCATTAAGGGGAATTCAGAGGCTCTATGAAGACCCAGTGAGAAAAAATGCCATAGTCAATCTGCCCTTTCTGGTGTGGGTGCCTGGGTTTCATATTGCCTCAAAAAGGAATTTGAGATGTGACACTATGTGGTGCCACTCAATGATCTGCTCAGTCTGGGGGAAACCAAATTTTGTGATGGAGTGGGTTGTAAGAAACTGAACAAGCTTGCTCATGAGTTATGGTAATGGTATGATAGTGTATATAGTATAGTATGGTACAGTATTGTATATATTAGTATATATATTATATATTATCTATAAACATATATATTACTGAATGCTTTCTATTATAGCACATTGCCTACTAGAAAAATAAAACACATATGTACAGAGATCATTTTAATAAAAGGTACTGGTGATAAATATCACAAGGACAGATTAATTATCACAGGTTCCAATTTCCTTCTTGGTAACAACTTGACCCGACTTTAGATAAGGGACAAATGTTCTCTTTACTCGTTTAAAATATTTTGCCACCCAATTGTTTGGTTGGTGAGTAATCCTCCAAAGTATTCTATTCATGAGCCACTCATCCTAAATTAATAATGATATCGGTGATTAGGAATCTTCTTAATTGGCTCTGAGTTACACAAAAACTGTTCATGGCAGTTTTGCAGATTCTTCTTGCAGATTTTTTAAATCTACAAATCTGATCTAGCATCAGCAACAAAGCCTTTAAACACCAGTATATTTATCCAGCATTGTTAGACATTAGGCAAGAAGCATTTTTCACTGCTCCAAAGAAAGGACTGGATTTTCTACGCTTCTTAAAGATTGTCTAGCCGACTTCATTTCTTCCTTTGCCCAGCAAGACCTTCTGATTTTCCTGAGGCAGCACCCCAAGCTACTCTGACTGCAAAGCTGGTTGCTGATCAAAGGAGAATGGGTTAGCGGCCACGAGAAGCTGCCCCTTTTTCACCCTACTGTCCATGTCGCGTTCCAGGTGTGTGAGAGCTTGTGTATATAAACAAGGGTAGTAGTGTAGAGAAGTCCCTCTTATCCCTGACACACAAAAATCCTGAACAAACTCTGTCTTTGCTATGATTTGTCAATGTCAATTAGATTTAACTGGGAGAAGAAGCGGAGTAGAGAGGAGGAAAAAATTCACACGCTTGAATTTACTCTGAGACTTAGCTGAGAATTTCAAAATTGACTCACCAGATATGATTAACTCCTCTCACCCACTATAGCTTCGGAGTTTTCATCTTAAAGCTGATGAAGCCACATTGTGCTATATCACTTTGAAAACATTAATGACCTAATGTCATTGTTTTGTGAGATGACACACTCCTAGCTTTGAATTTAATTTATTTGTTTACTATGTTTGGTTTTAATTAAAAAAACATTCTTTCAAACTGCCTTACCATGCTGGAAAATGTACTTGAAAAATCATCCCTTTTCTTCTATTCTAGAAATTACACAAGCAAAAAAAAAAAAGGATTGTTTCACTTTGAAATAAATGTTTTGCCTTATTTTGTTTACAGTGCCCTTTTTATTTTCTCATCTTTGGAAACTTGATGAAATATTAGGGTCATACTAGACTCCTAAATGGTGTCACCAGGATACTTGAATTTCTAGTAGCACTGTCCAAGGAGCAAAAGCAGGAGAAAAAGAATGTCGAGACTGCCTATTACGGGCTAGTTGAAATCTAGTAGTGTTTCACTATTTAAGTGACATAGGTTGCCTCTCCAGTCACTTTACTCTGAACGTAGTCATCATTTCCCATCTGCTGACAAAGACCAAACTTCAAGTATTAAAAAATAATAATTGTTGAAATAGCAGTAACTTTTCAATTTTGCCTATATAGGTAATAACTTTTCCTATATTTGAATACGTCACTAATGAAATCTTTAAACAAAGTTTCACAGTTCATCTGCTTACTCAGAGAGGCTGTGAGGCACTATTCACAATGTCTTTTTGCAACTCCTTCATATGTTATCAATCAAATCAAATATAAAATTTAAAAATATTAGGCTATAGTTGCTCCCATATAGCATATTTTTAAGGATTTCTTTCTTGATTTTTAGATGTTAAACCTTGATCCATCAGAGAAAAAAGATACATCTTTTAACAATAGCTGTATAATAATATCCATAAATAAAAATTTGAATGTTTGCTATTTTGTGCTGTGAGTTCTCAGCACAATTATTTGACCTAAATAACGTGTTCTTAGGTAGTGATGTTCTTGTTAAATTTTTCTGTATTTTTTTAAAAATTCCACATTTACCATGCACTATATACATCCTCAGTATTTGGGTCATTTTCAATAACCTCTGTTTTTATTTAGAAAACATTTGTTTGTAATATTGTAATTAGAAGCATATACACTGAAGCTTTTCTTCTTAAAATTCTTTCCTTTTTTAAAAAAATATTTCAGCATAGAGAAAACTTTCCGTCACCTCTTTCTCTTTAGACTGGACAATTTAAAGAACTATATTTTCAATGTGATCTGTATTAATTATCCCACAGAAATGTTCTTTAATTCATCAAGTAGATGGAGTTGGCTATCTTGTGCAATTTTTATTTCCCACAGTCAGTAAACTTGCAAAGAAACAGTCAATCCTACCCATCTGTCAGTGAGGAAGTTTCATTTTTAACCTGCAACACACTTCTTCCACAGTGTGTCCCACTGTTTCCATTTAGATCAAAACATCAAAGCAAATTATTGTATAAAGGAGACTATATCAGTGTGTTCAACTGGTTCTCCATTTTAACTGGATTCTAAGGCAAGTATGGGCAAAAATTAGTGTTATTAATATTTACACTAATTGTCTTAATCTTTTGGGGCTGCTACAACAAAAAATATCATAACTTGGGTGGTTTATGCATAAGAAACACTTATTTCTCATTGTTCTGGAGATTGGGAAGTCCAAGATCATGGTGCCAGCAGATTCAGTGTCTGGTGAGGACCCACTTTCTAGATGTTACTTCTTTTATTATAACCTCGCATGGCAGAAGGGGCAAGGGGCCTTCTCAGACTTCTTTTATAAAGTACTAATCCCATTTATGAGGGTTCTGCCATCACAATGTATCACCTTCCAAAGGCCACTGCCTCTTAACATCAGCATCTTGGGGGTTAGGATTTCAGCATGTGAATTTGGGGGGCTAGAAAAAAATTGAACATAGCACTAATACTTATTGGAAAGACTTTTGAGTGTTTTCAATCTGCCAGGTACAGAGCTAAGTGTTTTAGCTCTATAATCTAATTTAATCCTTGCAACAACCAGGATGTAGATATTATTTATATCCATTTTTTCACACAAGGAAATAGGAACTCAGGTAGATTTTAATAGCTCATGCAAGGTTACATGCTCATGGAGATAGAATTTATACCCATGCCTTAATCTAAAGTTATGTGTTTTTTTTTGTAATTAACATTATTATTGTGCCTCCCACAAAACTTCACCTTCAACCAAATTATTCTATTATATATTTTTAAGTATGCCTTAAAGTTTTTTGCCATTGTCCTTTTCTCTAAACCATTGTTCCTGGAATGTCATGCCTTGTGCCCAGTGAAATGTTATCTATTTTTGAAAGCTTACCACAAAGCCCGTTATCTTTTCAATGTTTATCTAATCACTCTATCTTAAAGGTGGTCATGAAATTTCTGGATATACAATTCAATTTGCTAATTAATTTTCTACTGCTCTATAGCATATTTATTATATCCTATGCTAATCTTGATGATTTTTTGTTTGAATTTATTTTTGCATGCTCTTATGTTGTAGTATTTATTTAGGCATATATCATCAGGAGCTTGGTTTCCCTAAAGTTTGCTGTACATAGTAAGAGGAAAATAAATATTTGATGATTCGATGTTTAAGAAATTTTGTTCAAACTGGTTGATCTGACTGTACTGATCAACTTAGCCATGGTCATGAAGTCACTTGTTCAGGCAAATAATACCATGGCTGTGGCATAGTGATTTCAGATGTAATTTACACATTTATCCAAAAGAAAAATTATGTTGGGCAATCAAATTTTGGGCAAAAAACATGAATTCTAAAATTCGTAGTTTTATAGTAATATCAGGTTCTTTACAATCAGTGAGAATAAAAATATATTTAGAAAAAAGTTTTCAAAAAACTTTCAAAAAAAGTTTTCAAAAAGTCACAAAATATTAAGTAATACTTGGTAGATCAAAGAGTACTTTTCTCCATTTTACTCTTAGACTTTCTTTAATATGTCATGTACACTACATTCAAATTACAATTATCAAAGATGATATCTCCTATTATTCCACCCCCCCCCCCCCAACACACTCAGCTACTAAATCTCTATTTCACTCTCAGTTGAAATCATGAAAAGTTATTGCTGGAAGATTCCAACCTCTTGCCCATTAAAGAAAACTTCTAGAAAACCCCCTGCCATGTTGTGATTCTATCACACCATCATTCAACTTTTATTTGAACACCTCCAGTACCAGAAAACTCAATGCTTTTGAGGTAGCCCAGCCCATTATCAGTTAAACAGTTCTTTCTGATAATAAATTTCAATCTCTTCTCTATAATGTTGCCCCATTCCCTTTATTCTGAAGGATGATGTTTTATATTGGATTAGATAAAATAAAACAAACCTTGATTTTTCCCAATGCGACTCTTCTAATTATTTGAGGAGAACTACTTTGTCTCTTTCTAATCTCCCCCTCTCCCACCCTGGGAAAGTCTCTGGTTCTTTTAGCTATAGTAATCTACTTAGTTTCCAGATATCTCACTATTCTGGCCTTTTTCCTCTGGATATTCTCCTGTATCCTGAGAATACAATGAGCCAGATGTGGCCTGAGGAGGGCAGAAAACCCTGAAGCTACAACTTCTTTTGTTTTAGAAATGGTATTTCTGTCATTGCAGCCTAAATTTATATTAACTTTAAAAACAGTAGCCTTATATTCATGGCTTTTATTGAACTTGCGGCTTAAAGCCCCAGGCCTTTAATTTTTTCCTAGGAAGTGCAGTGAAGCCATGTATTTCTCATCCTGTCCTAGTGTAATTGACTTTGTTTATTTATTCGTTTGAAACTAGGGGTAAGGATTTTCCTTTACGCTTTTTTGACTTTTATCATGCTGGCCCCCAGAAGTGCATGATGGGACAACTGAGAGAAAACCACAAGATTTTTGGCTGCTCCAGATGCTGAGAATCTGGAATGGCTCTAGCAAATTACAATAGGAGTTTCACTCAATAAACCCAAAACCCTATGGATATTAAAAATGTAAAACAAGCAACCCGCAAAGAAATCTCCCAAAGCCTCTTGCTGTTGGGAGCTGCATTTCGCCTTTACTCATACTAAAATGGAAAGATGAGGAGAGAAAAGACCTAAATCCTCAGTAATTGGGGCTTCCTACTAGAACACTGCTTTTACGTCCCCGAAGCTTCCTGCCTTCATGCAGTTAGTTGGGACCCAGTAGATGCGGACACATTTAAAATATGTAGTTTCCTGTGCTTCTCCTTCTCTAAGCCAATTAGCACATGTTCAACAGCTTTCTCTTTCCTCCATTAGCACATAAATTACCTTTTGCCCCCAAACACTCAACAACTTCTAACTACTTGAACTATCAAACTCTGTTTCCTAGAAACAATTCCCTCTCCACTGGAGGATGGGAAGAAAACACATCTCTCTTCTAAAGGTCCAGATCATTGATAACAGGAGTCTTTAACTCAACAATTAAGTGAATTTCCAATCCACAATCCCTTATTGTTTCCCTACACTTTTCTTTTATTTATGACTTTTTGCCGCTTAGCTCATTCCATTTTCCAGAGGATCACACTTGGTTGATGAGAGCTGTTTAGCATGGACATGCCAAAATGGAGACCCTCTCTTCCCAACTCTGCCATGTCGATTTTATCAGATGGAAGGCGGTTGCAGGGGGCACAATACTTAAGCTCTTTGCATCTGGGCAAGATTACCTCTGCATTATCTTTCTTGCTCCAGAGTTGCCCCTGGGATCAGACTGAAGTCAGACTTCAGTAACCATCCCCACCTGGTTTCATTACACTGCCCCTCAAACCTCACAAGCTTTTTCTCACTCCCTTACATGTTTATCCTGAGAGCATCTCACTTTAAACCAGGCTCTGCTTCTTGGTAAAACAAATGAAACTTTGGAATCATAGCACTTCTTTGAAAACTACCACTGGAAAAAGATTCAATTGAATTAAACAAATATTTATAGAGGATAATCAAAGGGCTGAATTTGTTCATTAGATAAGAGGCTTCTTTAGGGCAGGAATGAGTTCTAATTGACTTTTCCCCCACACTGGTTAGCATTGTGCCAAGCTCAACATATGTGCAGAACACGCACTCTGCGATGGAGGCACTGAGATGGACATGATGCAGCCCCAACAAAAATCAAGGTTACAATGTTAGTGGGGTAAACAACATGCCCTAATTTATTATAAAACAAGATCGAATGCAGAAAATGAATAAAGAGCTGTATGCGAAGTATTATGGGGGCATGGAGGATCAAAATAATATTTTTAATTGAAGGTAAGATTGGGGAAGATTCCATGAGGCCAAATAAAAGATGCATAGGATTTTAAGAGAAGAGAAAATAATATTACTAGGAGCTATTAAGTAATTCCTATATGCGTGCCTTATGCTAAGTTCTTCACATACATTATTTTATTTAACAGTTATAGAATACCTCTATGGTGTAGACATCATTATTAGCTGTTTTGCCCAGGACATCCTGAGACATGAAGTAATTCCTAAGTCCTCCCAGCTAGAAAGTAATGGAGTCCAGATTTGAACTCATTCCCTTAGGAAGGACATCGCAAGAAAGAATATGATAAATGCAGATAAAGAATCAGGAAAGAAGTCTACCAATATGGACTTGAGTAGGTACAATAGAACAAAAGCCTAGAAAGAGAAATTGGGACCAGATTATAGGAGACTTGGAATATCATGTACGAAATTGACTTTATTCTATAAGCCATGGGGAGAAACAGATTTAACAGAGAAGTCGAATGATAATTTCTTATGCCTTAAGAAAATTATTCCAAAAGAAGAAGAAAAGGTGAACAAATGCTTCAGCTTCTTCGGAGGAATGTGGATACATCAACAAATTTAAATGTATGTATATTCCTTTCTGGCTTTCTACCTTGTTTTTACTGATCCAGTAGTTCTCGCTTATAAAGAATTTTGTTAGGATTATTACTGCTTCCCCACAACTTTGATATTGTGACACTCTCTCGACTTTATTATCTGTGCTTTCTCTTCACCCTCTTCTGAAAATCTGTATGGCATCTATTCATTTCTTTTGGTAACCAGTGTAAGCCTCTCTTGAAACACAGCGAATGAGTAAAGCATTTTATGACACTGAGCAAAGCACCTTAGAGAATCTCTCCCCTGTCTTCGTGGAAGGTGTGTTCTGAGCAACCGAGCAGTCGTACCTCCGCTCTGATCTCACCCTTCCTAAACTCCCCCAAATATCTTTGCAGCTCAGGTTCTCCTTCCTCTTTGCCCTCCTTCCAACTTTTTCAATCGAGAGTTTTTTGAGCCAATAGCGCTCCAGCAGTTATAAAGTAGATAAAGCTAATCTTTCGGGGCTCTTTCTGTTTCCTTCTTCATTCATTATCTAGAACCTAGGAGAAAATACTGAAACAAGAAGGTGAAGAAGGCTCAAAAATTTATAAGCTTTCTTTCTTTGGCTCTATCTCTCTCTCCTGCTCACTCACTCTCATTTATCTATATCCATTTTTCAATAAGTACAAATTTTATTATTTATAACCCGTCACTCCCTTTCAGTTGGGTGGGCCCGGCAGTTGGGGAAATTTGCTGTTGCGTAAGGCACAGTTGTTACTGAGCCTCACATGACCAAGGGTTGAAAAGCTGAGTGACACAGTGACACAGTAATAATTTATTTTTTATTTTTTTTATTTTTTGCTTCTTGGTGAAGCTTCATCATAGATGCAGTTACTTAGGGACACTACAGTTTAATTGCTTGTTTTAGATATTAAATTTTATTGCTAATTCAAAAGAAACTAAAAAGTTCCCCAGACTGAACACCTGTCATTGATACTTCAAAAGAAAGAATCTGCTTCATTTTTCCATGCATGAGAATGACTCATACCTCATCTCAGGTGGTTGTCAGGTTGTCAATAAGTATAATTTTTTTTCTGGTTTCCCAACTGAAAAGACTTAAAGAAATTGTGTTGGGGCAGCAGCCCCTCATATTTCTGTGATGAGCAGGTCTACAGGGAGAGTTTTATTAATTTTCTCTGCCTTGCATTATTTAACCAGCCACCTAATATTCCTGTCATGTAGTAAATTCAGAAAATTACTATTTGCTGAAAATTTTCACTGTTTCAATTTATGCAGACATAACACAGGTTCCTGAGTCTGGAGTATTTCTGATCACAAGAGAGAGAATCTGGCTATGTTTGATTTCAAGTCTACCCAGTCACATTTCTAAGCTGCCATTTATTATTGTTTTTTCAATTTTGTCAATATTTTGACCCAAATTTATGAGTCAGGAAGATAAATAAGGCAACAATGATTGTTTATTTCTCATATAGGGAAATGGAATCTGATGATCCCAATGGTCTGTATGAGGCTACAGAAGAAAATAGAGACAGATCTTGGAAGACAATGTAAATAATCTTCATGTCTGGAATTGCATTTGATGTTAGTTGTTGCTTCATGAACCTAGATCTTATTATTAATTTGCTTCATAGATTAGGAAAAAAGCTCTACAGACCAAGTTTCTATGTCTGTTGCTTTATAGATAAATCAGCCTTAAAAATAATTTTGTTGATTCAGACGACTGTCCTTGATTCTGTTAACCTAACTCTAATCTACATGCAGTCAGTTTTATAGCAATTAAACATGACCAAAACTCTCTACTTGTGAACTTTTTTTCTTTGTAATTCGCAGAGTATATTGTTAATAGTTTTGTTTTATTGTGATTGGATTTGCTGGTGAGGTTGCCAAATAAAATGCAAGATGCCCAATTAAATTTAAATTTCAGAAAAACCATAAATAAATTTTAGTATAAGTATGTATATCTCAAAAATTGCATGGGAGACACTTATACTAAAAAATTATCCATGTTTTATCTGAAATCCAAATTTAACTGAGCATTCTATGTCTTTATTTGCTAAATATGACAACCCTACTGAGTTATAATTCCATGCAATTTTCTTTTCAATAAATTCATTTCAATAAATATATAGATTTGACTTTTATACAAATGAATTAGGCAAAAATCTTATTTTAGGGTTTGCTTTCTTGGGATGCTCATTCTTGACAGCTGCAATGCTGTGCAGAAGCCCACGCTGTCCATGGATGAAAGTGGGTCCTCCAGCCCCGAGTCATGTCTTCCCAGCCGATGCTGCGTGGTGCAAAAACATGTTGATGCAGACTTGTTGTTATTTTGAGTTACAGCTTGGGATTGTTTTGTTATGCAGCAATAGAAAACTGATACACCAGATTATGATTTTCATAAAATCTGAATGTTTCCAAGTTATCTATAGTAACACATTTGCCAACCATCTCTTGAATTAGGTCTGTTTGTGTTAAGAAAATGTTATATATTCATGTTTTAAACTCTTTTAATTTTTTGTAAAGCATAGCACACAAAATTTTTAAGTCGCATAGGTGCCTGAAGGATTTAACACAAACTAACAGTTACTGACTCCTTCCCTCCTATCTCATTTGCTACCTCAGTTCAATGTCTTTCAACTCTTTCAGTTATTTCTCCTAGCATTTGCCTCCATACTTCTAAATAATATCCATAAACTACCATTTCTCATTCACCAGTTTTAACCATTTAAGTTTACCCTGTTTACATCAATCACTTTTTCCCAATCCACCCATTATAGAATAAGTTTGCTTTAATACATGTTCTATGTGTTCACATGGTAAACAGTATTCAATATTAAGCCAAGTAGAGTACTATAATTACACACATTTCATTTTGAGTGGAATTGATAATTGCTCCTTTTTTATTTTTTAAACTCTTTTAATAGACAAAATCTTTCTATGTACTTCAATAGATCTGTTAAATGCTCTCAGTACATATTTTCACAGTTTATATGTTCTTTACTGTGTTTCTTGGAAACAGGATTTTTGCAGCTCTAGTGTTGATCAAATAATGATGAATGACCGGAAAGAAAACACTCCACGTCTGGGACAGTGTTTATTGGGAGAAAACTTATAGCCGGGAGCAAAAGCCGGTTATGGCTCCTCTGTTAGCCACTGCCTTCTGAGACAGTACACCAGGATCCAGGCCAGATGTCAGGCTTCTGGAGGGGAAAACTGGCCTTTGAGCTCTAGTGCTTAGAAGCAACATGATTAGAAGAAACACCCTCCCCTACTATAATCAGGTGTGATAGTCCATGCCTTGAGGTCGCAGTTATGTGACATGGTGGACAGCTGCTCTCAGCTATCATCTGCCATCTCTATAATCTAGTAGGCTAGCACTTGGTCAAAGTCAATTTTTAGGGAGCAAGTTTTGGTATCCAGTGGTCCCATTCCTCAGGATGCCAGCTACCTCTCTACCTCTCTGGGACACCATCTTGCAGGGAATCCGCATTGGACAAGGTAACCTTTATTCCTGCCCTTGAAACATCTTCCCCAATGAAGTGGTCATACTCCAGGCCTGCTGCACAGCTCACTCATGGGAATTACTTCTGATGTTATGTTGGGAAGCAGCTTGTCCACCCTCCTGGGTTGGGGTGATCGTCTGCCGAACCTCATGTCCTTCTTCTTCCAGGATAATTCCTTCATTTTAGTGAGCTAAATTCTCCAGTAGCTTCCCAAGAAAGTTTACATGGTAGGAAAAACTTTTTTGACCATCTGAACATTAAAATTATCATTTTTATACTCTTATTTGATAGACTGACTAGCTAGAGCATTTTAGATTGATCTTCATTAGAAGTTTTTATATATTACTTTATTATACTTTATTTTCCAAGATTGTTCTCGAGAATGCAGATGTCAATCTGATACCCTGGTCTATGAAATGACCAGGTTTTTGGCCCTGGAAATGTTTGGGATATTTTAAATATTTCTAATATGCTAATACTTTACAATGATGTACCTTTTATCCCCCCTCGTTTATTAAGCTTTATGTTTAGTAAGGAGGTTATGTCCTTCAGTTTCAAGAAATCATTTTATGTTATGCTTTGAAATTTTCCTCTCTCATTACCACCATTTTCATTTTTATTTGAGCTCCTATCTGTGAATATTGGATCTCTTGGAAGGATCTTTTAATTATTATTTTTTTCTATTGTACACTCCCTATTTTATTGTTCTGAAAGAGTTCTTGATCTAATGTTCACTCACTTCTATTGAATTACTAATTTCAGCTATCACATTTTTAGGCTTCAAGTATTAATTTTTTTTGATTTTTCTTTTGTATATCAATATTCTTATTTCCTTGATGCAATATTTTTTTCCTCTGTTGAAAGTCATTAATTATATATACTTTGAGGTTTTCTTTGTGTCCCTACATTATCTATTTCTCTTGAGTGCTTAGATTTTTTATTTATTTGTTTTGGTGTTTGTGATAGACTTTCTTCAAATATCTGACCATCTTTGACTATTTATTCATTCTAAAATTGGCCACTTAAAGCTAATTGGTTAGCACTGTGGGCTTGTAGGGTGATCAGGTAGCCTGCATATTTTAATTTGTTATTTTTCTCTGGGGTAGTTGGTTTAATTAGAAGGGAATCCCTACAAGTCTTTTGTCCGAAGGACATGTGAGGCTGTCACTTTCTTGGAGCTGGAGTCTTTCAGTAAGTACTTTCACTTTATTCCTTTGTTTTCAGTATTAAGTTTAAGTGACAACTTTGTGCCTGGGCTAATGAGGCAGAGCTTCTCTGGTTCAATTACCCATGAGCAGTGGTTTTCAAACATTATTGTAAATTCAAATCACCTGGAAGGCTTGCTAAGCCACGGTTAGCTGGGCCTCACTTCCAGATCTTCTGATTCAGTAGGGATGAGAAGAAGCTGGAGAATATGCTTTTCCAACAAGTTCCCAGATCTGGGGCCTGAGGATGACAGTTTGAGAAACACTGCTCTAGAGCATAATCTTCTGATCATGCACAGAGGTGAGTGAGAAGTCCCAAAGTGTTCGGCATAGTGGTCTAATTTATATCGATTTTAGACAAGCCCTCTGTTTCACCCTCTCAGTCTTCACTCCTGATCTCAGTAATACCTGCGGCCTCTCATTTCTGAGATTTTTTCTGGGATTCTTGAGGAGTAAATAAGCAAACTTTGTTTTGGCCTAGTCTCCCATTGTTTTTTCCACCTCTCTGCAGGAGTATTGGATTGACTTACATGCTCTCTGTTAGATATTTGTCATTTTTCCTCTCCTTCTCACCCATACTTTCCATCTTTATATTCTAAGGATTAGGGTTACTAATGGTCTCATTTTCATTGATGGTGAGTCTGGGTATATTTTTTCTTTTTTTTTCTTGCTATTTTGGGGGTATATTTTGAAGGGAGTAAGAAAGAGAAATTTCTTACATCATTTTGATAGAGTGTTACTTTGAGTAGAATTGAGAGAAGCATTCTTGTTCCTATCATTTTGAAACAGATGTACATCCATAATACTTTGACATTTGCTAGTTTACTTTTACAGGCTATTTTTGTGGGAACTATATAGTTTTTTGGAGGGTAGCATCATTTGAAAACTGGAAATCCATGGTATATAGTAAATTCTTGTTACTATAAAACAATTTACTAGAATAAAATATTTGTAGTTGCCCGAGAAGAGCTTGTGTTTTAGAAGCACTTAGACTATTGAACTGCACTGAAAAGTATAGCTTAAATAATGATTTTGCTCTTCTGCTTTCTTATATCATGTTTTATTCTGTTTTGCCAAAATCTTTATTTGGTTAATTCTCATTATTATCAAATTTCAAAATGTGAAATACTCTCTTAAAAATCTAGAGCTGTGGTGTCTAATGTGGTTACTTCTAGCAATATATGACTATTTAAATTTAAATTAATTAAAATTTAGTTCTGCAGTTACTTTAGCCTCATTTTTGTTAGTCACACATGACTCATTTTAGAAAGTTCTATCGGACAGTACAATTATAAAGTCTCCTTTATTTACAGAAGGGAAAAGATGAGCAAGAAACGATGACTAACTCTGAATGAAAACACCCTTTTGTCGGTCTTATACATTTTACTCAAACTTTTGTTCGAAAATATCAGTGTCTTTAAAATACGTCTAAAATGGTCCAACACTACATTTTTGGTTTGATAGTGGTAATGAGGGAGATGGAAATGATTTACTCAAATGCTGGGTGGATTTGTGTTAAATCATTCAGATGCTATTAAGGTGGAGATATACTCCTGGGACTGGAGGTTCACCGCCCACCCCCGCCCACCCTATCCATTTCCCTACCTGGTTACTGTCAGGAAATGTGTTGAAAGGCTGAACCACCGCAGGTGTGCTTTGTCAACTGGGACTCCAGCTCAGAGTTTCTCAGATCAACACAGTGTGTGGCTTATGTGCAAAGTGCCTGCTTTCAGCTGGGAAGTGTGCATCAAGGGTAAATGTTGGGTTCTAAGGCAGAGCAACACACTCATGGATTCCGGCTGTATGTTTGTTGACCTTCAGGTCCCAATTTAATTGTTTATTGATCAAATAAACATTAGAGGCTATTTATTGGGTCCCAATGGAGAGCTATTATCCCAGCCAAAGGATGATAAATATGTTTGTATTCCTGTGGCTAATTTTTGCAATGGTAAAAAAAAGTCTCCTTAATCCTGCCAATGAAAATGAAACATTGCTAATAATTATTTGCTGAATAAAGAATATGTACACAGAAAAAAACTGCCTTATTTCAATATCATGAAAAATATCATTTAGAAATCAGTAGGGAGGAAATTGTAGAGGTAGGTAGAGAGAAAATAATTAGAAGTGTTGATTTAGATAGTAGAAAATAGAAGTGTTGATATAGATGTCAGATACATAATTAATATTGTATTATTTATTATTTTTTAACATTAATTAATGACATTTGTGTTAAGTACTAAATTTTCTCTTTCTAGTTGCTTGCAAAGATCTCAGAACATTCTTTCTAACACAGCTGCCACTTTTTCTTTCTTTCTTTCTTTTTTTTTTTTTCTTTCTTTCTTTTTTTTTTTTCTTTCTTCTTTTTTTTTTTTTTTTCTCTCTCTCTCTCTCTCTCTCTCTCTCTCTCTCTCTCTCTCTCTCTCTCTCTCTCTCTCTCTCTCTTTTTTTACTATAGAAAACAACCTGGCTGTCCAAATTATGTTCCATACTATTGGGTTTTTGCAAAACTTGTGATCTCTACCTGGATCGTGAATGCCTGGTCTTAATGTATGGCAAAGTTAGTTTGGAATCAGTGAAAACATCTTTCCAGCTAGATGTCTCTGAGGAGGTGTACCTCCCTCCATCCACTCCTGTGCGCTGCTAAACACTTTCTCCGTGAATAGGATGGATGATGCTGCTGCTTAGATTTAGGAGGAAAAAACAAACTAGTAAGACTCATTCAAAATCAATTGGGATGTTATAATTGTTAAGTGCAGATAAGCTACAAACAGCAAAGTAAATATCACGGCAGAATTAGCTCTATACCTTAGATATATATATATATATCTTGTTTCTAGGGCCTATAGTAGTGGGCAAATAACAACAATGAAACAGGTATAATGCAGTAATGAACATTACTGAATACTCAAGATATATTAAGTACAGTGTCAGATGCAGTATGTATTAATGTACTGCAACTTCTAATAATTCTATAGGAGAAAGACTGTTATTCCCATTTTACAAAAAAGAAAATCACATCTTATTTTTAGCACCTTACCCAACATCCCAGCTAGTAGGTGATGGTGTCCAGTACCCAAATTTGTCTGACTCTACAACCCATTCTCTTAGTCACCATGCCAGGCATTCAATATGAAGAGTGAAACAATTTAGGACTGTTGAGATTATGGAGTTTTAGAGTACTCTATGGATTAGAAGTTAACTAAATTTAAATAAGACCATTTTTTAAAAATTCTTAAGAAAAATAAATTTTCTAGAAAGTGTAGTGAATCTGTGATGTATCCCAAGCACCTAGAATAGTGAATAGTGTCTGGCATATAGTGAGTGTTCAATGTACTATCGAATTGAGAAATTAAAATATTTAGGATCACTATATAATTGTTATAACTTGGGATATATAGGGAGGTCTTTAAACTGACATATGCATATTTTTTTCTTGCATTAGGCCCATAGCCTGGTCTATGTAATATTATATAACTCAGAAAATCTGTGTATATGCATATGAGTATACATATATATGCATGAGCATATATACACACTTTCCCTATTGCTATAAATTGGTGACTTTGAAACTTTCTGGAAGACAATGTTTATTACATTAAAAGATAATTCTATCTCTAATTAGTAGAGACTGCTAAACTTAGTGAGTAATATTGTTGAATAAAAATGAGTCCACTAGTATGAGCCTATACCAGATACTTCAAATGTCCTATTTGCCTTGAGATGGTATTTTAATTTGCCTTAGTCATCTAAGATTCTTGAAGAAGTGAAGTATTCTCTAACTTAAGATTAATTTCTTTCCAAGAGAGACAATAAATGTCCTGAATATAAACTCCCTTTAGTTAAACTGTACCTGTCAAAATCCTTTGGGATGAAGATCTAATAGCTCCATGATTATTTAAGTTATTAAACCATTTCAATATTTAAATCTTAATTTGGGCATATTAATTTTCTATTGCTGCTTTAACAGAAACCATAAGTTTAGTGGCTTGAAACAAAATAAATTTATTATTATATAGTCCTGGATATTAGAATTCCAAAATGGGTCTCACTGGGCTAAAATCAAGGTTTTGCAAGGCCTTGTTGATTTCTGAAGGCTCTAGGGGGAAATTCCTGTTCTTGCTTTCTTTCTAGCTTCTAGAGGCTGCCCCATGCCTTGCCCCATGGCGCCCTTCCATCTTTAAAGCTAACAATGGCCCTTGGAGTCTTTCTCAGATTGTATCACATTGACACTGACTCTCTGTCTCTCTCTTCCACATTAAAGGACCCTTATGGTTATGTTTGACCTGCCTGGATAATCCGAGATTATCTCCCTAGTTTAAGGTTAACTGATTAATGACTTAATACGATCTACTATGTTAATTTCCCTTTGTCATATAGGATAACATACACACATGTTGTGAAACTTAGGGTATGGGTACCTCTGGCGGGTCAATATTCTGCCTCCCTCCAGTAGAAGCAATAATATGGAAGTATTAAGTAACGGGTTTGCATTAGCTCCCAACTCTGTATCAGCTGTTTGATCTTGGCTGAGTTACTGATCTTCCCTGAATGGTCAGGATGGCAAAACTGAGTTAATCACTACTACCTAGCATCGTCATGAAGGTGCGATAAGCATCAGAGAATTCAGGAGCCTTTATTTAACCCATGAAAGAGAATTATCTTGTTTAGTTTGCCATCCTATTAAATCTGAAAAATCTCAAAATCATATTGTAGGTTATAACATTTTTAGATACTTTTTATTCTTTTCAAATGAATGAGGCAAAATTCATCCATTTAATAACTTCTTTATAGCTCATTACCTAGTCTTGTCTAAAAAATTCTTGATTAAGGGTTTCTTATCTGTCTTTTTATTCATCAGTTCACTATGTAGATACCACATTGTGGCAGAGTTCTTAAAGAGACAAGATTAATGAACTTGCAACAATTAGAGAAAAATTGATGGATAAATTGTGCTGATCAGGGATGCAATTAAAGTTCAAGAAAGAGATAGATGCATAAAGAATGATCTAATTGCTGGAAACCTAATGCAACATAGAGAGTAGTGAAATAGACTTTCAAATAAAAGGAACAGAATTAGCAAAGTGAAAAATAATAGATGAGAAACTGAACATAGTATGTGGGGGAAGGCAGGTGAAAAATGAGAAGAAAGCAAGCCAGCTGTCAGAATAGAGACCACGTCTGTTAAAGTCATAGTACTGTTTAAATGGAATATGAAACTATTGTCATAAAAGGACTTGAAAGCCAGATAAGGAAACTTAGAAGAAAAGGAGACACTGAAGTTTCTTGATTAAGGGGGATGAAGATGAATTTGAAAAAGAATGAGCTCATAGAAACCAGAGATAAATACAGAGTTGACTCATAATACTTTTTCCTCAATTATAAATAAAAATTGATATTGACCAATACATGAATCATTAGAGCTACATCTCTCCCTTTCTCTTTTTCTCCCTCAAGCATTTCTGCTTCAATTAGAACTTTGGGGGGGGGGGAATGTGACCCACAGAAAGACTAAGAGGTACCCTGAGAGATATTAACCTTTCATAAAAATCATTATGAAGAAATATGGGGAGACATGAGGGGAGACATTTATTAAAACAAAGCAAAACTCTGTACTTGAGATGAATTTGTTCTTTGCAATCTGATGTGGTCAATATTTGTGGATTTTAATTCAGTGATTATTCCTGTAAAGAGTATGTGTTTTTAGAATTCTGCTATTACTAACTGGTAACCTTTAAAAATCATAAACTTTGAAGAACCCCACATTTCTCCATTTTTTTCATTATTGAACTCATACTCTTTACCTAATAGGGGTTTTATGGGGATCGGTATAGATAAGCCACCTTCACCAGTGAGCATGGTTTCCAAAGGATTTCTGGGCAGCAGACAGGGAGCTCATTGAAAGGATATGGAGCAACTCACATGATTAAAAGGAAAGCGAATAAGGGCAAGTCCAGTGATCTAGGGAGAAAGAGCGAAAAGGCTATGTCTTCAAATGGCTACCATTTGGATACCTCATTTCTACATGATTTGTATCCTCTCAGTACTTTGTTTAGGATACAAAGTTCCAGGGGAAACAGAGTGTCTGATGAGCCCAGTCTCAGTAAAATTGCACTGGACAGAATTAAGGCAGTTAAGGGAGGGTTTATAAAGGCTATTACAATAGGGGAGAGAGGCCAGAATTCAGTCAGAACTCAATTCTGCTGAAACAAAGGGTAGTCGATTTTCGAGAGGTGGGGTGAGGAGGAGATCGTAAGACCCCTATGCTTATAATTGGCTTTACCCCCTCCTCCCAAAGTAAAGTTTTTCCTTCAATCATCATGACCGTAGGTAATTTTACAATTTGGAACAAGGCTCCCACTAAAGTTAGTCTCTGACCCTCCCACAGAGACTGGGATACTATCTTCCTTGATGATTACATTTTAAAGCGACAGTTTTCAGCTACTTGAGAAAGACAGTCTTAGGTTGTAAGACTGGTAAGAGGCTTTAAAAAAGAATTCCATCTCAAAGAGGTAAGAGAAAATTTACCATTACAAGCTTTATTGGAAAAATGCTCGAAGGAAAAGGAATCGAGAGGCCATCTAGTCACCAGTGGAGGCCATGAGCCTGCCTTGGTGGTGATGGTGGGAAGAAACAGTGTGATAAGGCATTTTCATTTATATTCCCACCAAGACAACACTGAATGGTGAAGTGATTCTCAAAGGAAAAGGGAGAGCCAGCCACCAAAAAAAAAAAAAAAAAGAAAAAAGAAAAAAAAAGAAAAAAAGAAATGGTGGGCACGCATTATAGATAACAAAATGTGTCTGGCACTGTGTCAGAAGTTAGAAAAGAAACTTAACACTTGGGTGATTTAAAATTTACTTAGGAAAAATAAACAGATCCACTTAAAATAATTAACAAATAATTCAAAGGCAATGTGGAAGCAAGGACAAATTCTACATAATTGGCCGCCCCATGGGCACTCCTCAGCACAGCAATGCGTTCAGAGAAAATACAATTCTACCACTGCAGACATTTTAAATCTTTACTGTGACCCTTTAAACTTGCCAGATGGAGGATTATATTGCATGATGCAAAACAACAGGTCTTAAAAATCCTTTAGTCATCAGTCTCCCTCAGGGCTATATACTCTCTGTCCCCAAAGTTTCCCAAAACTGTTCTTGTTAACCTACCACCTCCCTCTCTCTCCCCCTACTCTCTGTCCTTCCCTCTCCTTCCCTTTTTCCCTCTTGTGTTTTGAGATCTATTTGTTTCTCTTCGAAGTACTCTCTGCTTCTTCTCATGCAGATCATTCAGGCCTTCCTGCTTCTGTTTCTCTATCTTTTATTCTAATAAACAAGCAACGCTGTCTTCTTGAAGTCAGAGCAAGAATGTTAAGCTGTGGGTGCTTGTCCCTTTTATGCTTCCATTCCACAGATCTGAGAGAGCATCATACAGATCATATATGTGCATGTTGAGGAAAGTCAAGATGAGGAGCTATCTCTTGTTTAGTATATCTCTTTAGTACCTCATTAACATAGAGTCTGGCTCAGAGTTAATATTTGTTCATTTTGCTTTTTAAATTGAATCGTTGAGAAATAGCATTTCAAGGTTTTAAGGAATTAGAGATTATTCAGCAGGTACAAACATAGGAACTATTCTATGGGTGTGTTTGGCAGCCGTGAAGTGGTGCTAGGGTATTGCAGAAAGCGTTCCGAATCAGTGATGGAGAAAAACAGCAAGTCCCCAAGCACCTGCAGCAGCACCCTCACTGTCTAGTGTCCCAAACGAAATGGAATGTTTCAGAATCTGGGAGGAGGGAGAGAGGAGAATGAAAGTGAAAGAAAGCTTAAGAAAGAGGGTGTGACTCTGGCTGCCATCACCGCCGTTCCAGGCTTTCCCCAAGTCTCAGGCACAGGCCAGGCTGTTGTATTCCAGACTGGGCAATCACCAGATGGGTGGTAGCATGCGCTAATGTGACCTAACCACCTTTATTTACATATCCAGAACAAATACTATTCTAACAACAATACTATCCTGTTCAAAAGAGGATTGAGTGGTTTAACGAAGTTTGTATGGCAGTGTAATGATAGTGTTTCTTTTCCGTAAAACTCTAGTAGCATGTTTTTCAAGAGAACAGATACTAAAACTCTTGACAGGTTCAAAGAATACCCCTATGATGAGAAATGGAAAACTACATAAAGTGAACATAAAACATAAAAAGTTTGCAAAAGAAAAATGTTGAACAACTCCTCAAGATATTTGTGTGCTACATAAATATACAAGATTGTCCTCAGAGTACTTGCATACAATGTAAAACTCTGATAAGGAAGAGTTGAGTAGTAAGATGTTCTTTCTGGAGCTCTGCAAATACCCTTTGGAGCAGAAGAACTGAAAGACCAGTGTGGAACACATACTACTGTAGCAGACACGCAAAAGAGCCATGGCTGGTAGCCACTGTTTCACTTTTCCAGTAGTTGTTAG
The DNA here is from genome assembly GCA_003508835.1 of Eonycteris spelaea. Lineage (NCBI taxonomy): Eukaryota > Metazoa > Chordata > Mammalia > Chiroptera > Pteropodidae > Eonycteris > Eonycteris spelaea. The sequence goes on along the minus strand of PUFA01000077.1, from coordinate 977,033 downwards.
AAGCTTTTGTGTGTTCTTCTTCCTGCATCGAAAGCCTGAAATCTATGAGCTTTAATGATAGATTTACACTGGGATTCAAAGGACAGCCAAAATGCAGCAATGTTCTCAGGTTGCTAATCACAGAAGCTAATTTAATACAGTGAGAGCCAAGATCAAGATTGTAAGTGTTTAAGGCCCCCAGCTAGAAACCATAAGATTAGTTAATGCAGTTTCAATTTTGTTCACATTCAAGCTCAGGATACTGTCTCATCCATTTGGAAACACCTTGGAAACATTAAATAAAGGGCAGGAAGCCAGATACCAGCTAACGGAAAGAAGCAACTCCTGGGAGAGGTCTATGGAAAGGTGATGCCTGACTCGGATCCACAAACTCACCAGAGGAGGGGGGCAGAAACCCTGCACACTCAGGTTCGAAACTCCCCAGGCTTACGGAGGGACTCAGTTTCCAGCCCATGCTACGGGCTGGTATGATTCCACTCTTGAATAAATTAATCACAGGACTAAAATAATTTCCTGCTAGGGTTCCAAATTTAGAACCTGGTTCCGCCTTCCAGTCTGTCCTACAGATCTTTCTCATGCAAGTCAAGTATTTGAAGGAGCTGACAGCACTAACCTCAACTCAAAATGTTTGATCTGCTGCTTGTCTCTCATCTTCTTAAAAGCATTGCGCTCCGATTTTCTCTCTTGCCTGCTTTGGTGCCAGATCTCCCAAAAGATGTATAGTTTGGGTGGCTTTGGCAAAATGCTTTTATGCTTTCTCTCTTACATAATAGCCTGAAATTGTTAGATCTGGATTCAGTTTAAAAGGCACGAACTACAGAAGAAAAAGCCAGAAGGAATTATTTTGATTCTCTCAAACTTCATCTTATGTGTCAACAGACATCCGAGGAAGAGTCCCCTTTCTCGATCATTTTTCCAAATAAATATTTTTAAATGCAAAAATCTCATACAAGGAAAACTTGCAAATTACTCGGGATTTCTGAAGGCATGGAACCTAAATCTTCAACAATTTTTTTAAAATAATGGTTCCTATTTCTTTATAAAAAGATAGGGGCCCATCATTTCATCATCTCAAATACCTCCCAAGATATTCTCCATACCCCTGTTGTTGGAGTTCCAGTTCAAGGTTTGGTTTTTTCTTGTTGGGGCTATAGCAGTGGCTTCCTTATGCATCATTTCACTTCTAGCTAGGTTCTAGTGGTAGCATCTTCCATTCCAATTACTTGGCATGGCACACATCGTTTTATATGTGTTTTCCTTGTCGATATTCCAGCCCCATCCTACTACCTACATGTCACTGGCTTCTCCTGCCATGCTGTGGCATCTTTTGCCAGAAACGCCTCTGACTAAAGTTCTATTTTGCCAAAATCTACGAACTCTTACAAATCCCTCTAGACTTGTCTCAGGATCACCTGTTCCCAATCAGTGAAGAAACAAAACATGGTAAAGATTAGTGGATAAATATTTAAGTCAGTGATAATATTAATGTTAGCCTGTTTCCTATATTGTGCCATACTTTAATTCTTCTTGTATAGCAAGTTTCCTGTTAAAGCCTAATTTTTGTGTCATTTTGAACAGATAAATGGGCTGAAATGGCACAGAACCATGACAGAAATTGCAGATGCTTAGAAAAAGGGTAACAATTGAAGACAACAGTAAATGACAGAACTATGGACACCTCCTCTAAGAGTTCTCTGAGAAAATGGTGTAATTTTTTTTTTTTTTTTTTACAGAACATGGGATAGGAATGCAAGCCTTGCTGTTTGTAGGGTAAAGAAAAGAGTGATCCCCTAAAGGTAGAGAACTTGGGGACACACAGATGGCAGATGTTTGGCTTATATACCAATCTGTCTAATAACTCATCTGCCACCTCTCACTTAGCTATCATCATCATTATTTGATATTTTAGGAGAGGGAACTTGAGGAAATTTTAGTTTTTCTCATGCCTATTAGTGATGCTTGCTAAGAGCAGTTTTCTTCAGCACTGAGGCCATTGTCTTTGTTGATAGCTAAATTTCCCATGTGGACTCCATGTTGACTCTAAGTGTTCCTCATAGAACCCAACGGAGACCACATATTCTCTATGCTGTAGACTCTAACCTCATATGTTCCTAATTCCTTCAGCATATGAGAATATCTGCTTCCCCAATTTTATTCTTAGCCAGAACCAGGCCAACACAAAAAATGTCCTATATAATTTTCTTGCGATTGAAAGAAATAGCTTTGCGACAACAGGTATTTATTTGTTTTGTGATTTTTAATGTTATTAATCAGTGTTGGCAAGGGTGCCAAGAAATAGATACCCCAGACACTATTGTTGGATGGTGAGTTGGAAGAACATTACAATATGCAAATGTACTTCCTTTCTGTTGAATTTATCTTAATGAGTAATTACGAATGTCCACAGCAATTGTCTCAAAGTTGTTCTTTGCACATTGATTCTAATAGTGAAAACTGCAAATTACCTAAATGTTAAAATAGAAGATTAGTGCAATAAGTTTGGCACATCTATACAATGGAAAATTTGCAACTATTTTTAAATGATATTAAATGACAAAATGATATATGCCAATAAAGAATATTCTTTATTGCTTATTAATGTAGTTCATGTTTTATTTACTTACTTAATTACTTATATGTATATGTATTTTTCAATACTTCCAAAAATGGACCTGTATGCTATGTAACAATATCTTTCAGATTTGCTTGAGTGTTGCAGAGGAAGCCAAGTTCATGGTGAAGCTGTCAGAGCTGGATCTAGATAAAAGTAGATCTCAGAATAGAAAGAAGCTGATTTGTGTTTCCCTGCTAACTTTTCCAGCTACATTCATATTCACAAGACATGACACCATTAGGCCAGATTTACACATCACAACGTGAAGTGGAAAGTAAGCGAGCAATTAATTATTCTGTTCTGTAAAGATGGAGAGGAAGTGGTTTACCCAAAGCCCCTTCGGTGCTGATAACAGTCTTCATGAGCTGAGTGCTAATCGATGATTCAGTCTTTGCTCAGCTTTATGTTCTTTAACAAGAGGTGTGTGTGACTGTGCGTGTGTGTGTTTTATAGTCACCAAATTAAGCATTTGCAACCTTCTACCTATTTTTGGCTTGTGGAAATTTTCTTCTGTCAGTTTATCAAAGACATATACCAAATATCTTGCCTAAATGTCACATCAGTTTAAGCACACTAATAATATTTGAGATCTAAGGGTTTTATAAAGTTTGACAAATTAATGTTGAGTTTAAAGCAATTCTCAGCATTCTATTTTAATCTATGAACATGATATATTGCAAACTAAACATTTGATCATCACATGTAAAGTTACTATCTAGTTCCATGTAAAAATGCCTCTGAGGCTCCAAAATATAATTCCCCTAAAAGAATAAACTATGAGTATCCCATCTGGATGCACCTGAAAAATAATATGGAATAGATTGCAGTGGCAAAAAATACAAAGGAAGCATGGTTGAAGCAACTACTGGAATTTGTAAAGCAACTAGTAGAAGATTTGTACACTAGAAGTTACATTTAAAAACTTTGTGAATCTTAACGATAGCTTTTGTCTAAGAGATTTAAATTTGGAACATTCTTTTAAGGTGGCTGATCACTGACAGTAGCTTAGATTGTTTGTGCATATGTGTGAACCTTGATCATGAAATTTGGTATATCAGATGAAATTCACTGGATAATGGCAAGTACTCTGTTCCACTTCAAGTTGCATAAGTTTGCTCTTAGAAAACTAGCAAATGAACCTATCTATATTAAAGAATACACATACACAGAGCTAAGCTCCTCGTGTGATATTTTGACAGAGTGTAAATATAGCACGTTCAGTGTCAAGTCTGCACTTAACCTCAGTTTATTTATTTAAGCAAATATGGTAAAAGATCCAAGCATATAATGTCTTGGCAAAACTTAGAAGGGAGTATCTGGGTCAAAACCTCATAAACATATTTCATCTGATTTCACACCCATGAAACATGGGTTCCGAAAAACCACGCACAACCATGAGAGATCAGCTGTGCTTTCAAGATAAGTTTTTGGCAGTTGCTAATAAAGGAACCTGTGACCCCCCGGCTTGCAGTGTGTTTACTGGAAAAACTTTTAGAGTACAAAGAGAAAGGGTGGGGATACTTTTTGTATTGTCTACTTCTGTTTCAGTACAGTTCTGGGCACATTTCACAGTCTTTTGTTTTGTTTTGTTTTGGTCTATCATCTTGGAGAGTTACAAAAATCTTCTCTTACTGCTGGAGCCTTGTTTTTATTACCTTGGCAGAGTGGGAGAAGGAGAGAGGGAGAAAGGGGAGAGGGAGAGAGGGAGAGGGAGAGAGAGAATGAAAGATAGGCCCACTTTTTTAAAAAGAATTCTTTCAAAAGTGATTTATTGTTCGGAACTTTTAAGATCACCTTGTGATATTGTGATAAGTGATAAGGTGGCCAAATAAACCATGTAAAGTTAGTGGCATCTTGCTATTCAAGAAGGATTTTTAAAAATTGTTTTTACTATTGTTCCAGCTGTGGCCACCACATAATTTTATACAAAAAAATAAAAATAAAAAAATAAAGTGAATTGAGCCTGTTAAAAAAAAAATCTCTTATACTATTATATAATCTTGAAATGACCATAATGATCTACTAAAGGTAAGTAAAATAATAGTTGTAATACTGCATTTAGATGAATATTCACAAGAACTAAAGTGACTGTAGTAAATAATTACCTAACAATCTTACACTTAATAGGCCCATGTAAATAGTGCCATTTAAAATCTGACAAAAAGTGAATCAAAAATTGATTTAATTTATATGTTCATATAATTCTCAACATTCCAATAATTGACATAATTTTTTTCTCAGCTCTCCAAAATAACAGAACTTGACATATGCCAGAATTTATCCAAATTTTACTTATCTCTTAGGCTTTCTGTGCTCCTTTTCAGCCTTCTGACTCTCATCCTGCTCTACCACAAATCAATGCAAGGAAACGTACATTTGGACCAGAGAAAGGAATATTTCTGTTCCCACACTTGAGAAAGAGGAAGCATTTGTTGTTTCTACCCACTTCCTCCTCCTTAATTTTGTTACATAGGATTCTTTTTTTTTTTTTTTTTTTAAGTTGGAGTGAGAGTATGTATGTTGAGTCAGGGGAATCTGTTAAAAATGAGGCATCTGGTTACTCTAAGATCAAAACCAAATCTTCTTTGGTCACACGTGAAGAACTGCAGTTTGGGACTTGCTGTTCTTAATTCAATTACAATCCCCTTTTTATTTATTTTTTTCTTAAATCGAAGGCAGAGGACAACACAAGACAGACAGTGGGGGTGGGGAACAAAGGGAAGATCATACTCTATAGGGTCTCAAGATATTTTTCCTAGTCTTCAAATCCACCCACTCTAGCTACATGGGGACAGCTGAAGTCAATTTCACCCAGTTATGGGGACTGGAATCCTTTGTTATGGGGACAACAGCCCAAGTTGCTAAATCTGATGCTTATAGCCTTGCTCCATCCCCTGTAAATTTTCAAATGTCCCTGCAGCTCCCCAAACTAATTGTTCCTAGACATTAGGGAGAACTTAAATTTCTGTTTGCTTCCATTGCTTGATTTTTTTTTCTTTTTCTTTTTTTTTACCTCAAGGTGCCTAATCCTTTATCTGTTCTCAACTACTGGACTTGATTTAGGTTGATAACAGTTACCTCCCTCAGTAGCATACTTCTAAAAACCTTTCTTACCTTCTATACAACCTGCTTAAGACGTACTTCTTGAATAGGTTTCATTCTGTTTTTTAAAGACAAAGCTGCAACATTCTAATCATCCATGCTAAACTCTTGGCATGTTTTCTATATTTTCTTTTGCTGGGAAAAGGACCCATTTGAAAGTATTTTTACATTGACACAGGGATTTTATTCAGAAAGGTTGATTAGATATTTTCTGGATCTAGGGTCTCCAAACTTCTTCTTTGATTGACTACTCCATAAGTAAAAACATTTAGCATCCTATAATGTATATTCATGTTTATGTTTTTATATATGTGTGTGTGTGTGTGTGTGTGTGTGTCTATATAAAATTCTGTAAAGCATTTGCAAAAATAGAAACCAGAAATTGCTTTAAATATGTATATAGTCTTGTTTGTTTGTACATATCCTTCAGGTAAGGACATGTCACTGTGGAAACCAATGCTTTCGTTCAACAGTTTTTAAACTTCAGCACTTAGAAGCTATTCAGACACAGATTCCTAAGTTTATCACAAACCTTCTCAGTTCAGAGATCTGAGTGAGCATACAGAAATTTCTATAAAGTTTCCAGATGATGGACTACTGTTTAAATAACACGACTCTGATCTACAGAAGCATTTCTTGATTGGACCATTCTAGGTCCAGGTTCACTTTTAATGTAATCTTTTACAGAGGCCCCAAATGTATGACTTGAATTCATTTGATCCAGATTGTATATATCAGTTGACCATGATTATTCGTCTTTTCCCTCCTATGAGAGTTATTTTTACATACCTAAATAAATATGCATTAAAACATCCCTAACCCAGACCAGCTGGAGAAAAGGCCACCTGAATTCAGTGAAAAGTGCTTCTTGAAACACAAGTTACCCTACAAAATGACTAGAGGCAACTACCATGGAAGGGTTACCTGGAAATAACCTACAGATTTGTGAATTAGATTAAACTGCGATAAATAGCATAGTATTTAAATATAATTTGATGCCTTCCAAGTAATTTGAGATGATTTTGACCTGAGTAAGTTGAACATTCTCTGAAATATTTAAATTTTCTGGAAGCTCACTCACACAATTGATTTGCTTAGTAAACTTTTAAGTCAAGGACAATGCAAAGAAAATGAAAGCTTTCATAGATGCGCAGAGATAAATATGTTCTGAGCTAGTGAAATTTTATACTATTTTTGATGGAGTGAACATCTTCAAATTTTATAAGACTTAAAATTTGGTAGAACAGCATTTCTGTGCTAAAAAATAATTTCATTTATCCATTCATTCATTTATTCAACAAAGTATTATATATCCACAATGTGTCAGATACTGTGCTATGAAATTGTGATTATGTCTATACAACTGTGCTATGCAATTGTGAGGGCTCTACAAATACACATAAAGTTATAACTATTAAATGAGTAAAAGGGAGAAGTATATGATGTTATGAAAATGTGGTAGGAGAAAATGACTTAATTGTCTCAGGGGGAAATTAAGCGGCTTGCTCTCTAACCTACTGGCTTGCTCTTAAATTTTTGATTTATGTGAATTGTAAAGGTTATCAGTTCATGACCAAAGGACAGGCCAGCAGATTCAATAGTCTTTTAATGGTTATCCAAGACCACTGGATATATTACTTCCTAAATGGTTTCAGAAAGACAACAATAATAAATAATACGGCAATGGGAGAGGCTAAGATAATGGCTGGGAGCTTTAGTCCAGCATTTGACTGGTTATATTTAGTTTAATTATAAAATAAAATGGTTAAAGAATGGGGTTGAATAAATTCTTTACCAGACGGCTCCGGAGTCCCTTGGCTGATATTGCCAGACTGCCAATTTTTTTTCTGAGTGACTTGTGATCTGCGAATTCACAAGTAAGCAAACTGTCCTTGTCATTTAGGAAGGACCACGGTTCTTAGCATCCCTTTCCTAGTTCATAGACTGATGAAGTCCTTGTCCTATACACAAGAAACCTCTTAAGGGTCCTTCAGGTTTTAGCGCACTACGTGCACAGAAGGCATTATTACTCTTAATTTAATCACAGAGTAACATTTTCATATTAATCAGAGACTTGCTGGCTTTAATTACTACATATTATTCCATGGGAAGGAAAAAAATTTAAATAAGATGTTAGCAGGAGTGTGATAAGTGTTTCATTCTTAGCTGCTGGTCTACTAATAATATAGATTTGTTCTGGGTATCTTCACAATATTTTCATTTGTAGTTTAAACCAAACCTCAGTGCAGGACTTTTTCTGTTGAAATAGGTATTTGTTGAAATGGATTCTCTTTTCCACTTTTCTAGAAGAAAGATATATCAGTGTTTCTTCTCTTAAGAAAACTGCCTCTAAAAAAAATGATTTGTGGAATGTGGTTTATCCTTTAAATGCTGTTTCTTTCTAATCCCTGAGCCGAGGTCACTTTGTGATGGTGATTCACCAGGTTTGGTAACATCCATCAGGATAGGGATTAGCAAATTAACTGAAAACATAGGAAATATATTAAAGCCTGATTAATAAATGAACAAACTTTGGTTTTCCCTGCTAGTCCTCCTTTCTTTCAGTCTAGTTTGGGAAAGTGAAATGCAACATCTTCTTTGTGGAAGGCTTATTTAAAAAATACATAAAATCTGAGGTGTGTGTATCTGCTGGATTGTATTTCATATAACTACTATTCCGAAACCACATCACTGAGCAGATTTTTCTGATTTAATGATTTCTAAAAAAGAGTAAAACTTTCTAATTGTTGTGTTTTCCCTGACTGATAGATTCTTAAGTTAATACAATCCATAAAAATTTTTGGTAGAAATCTAGTAAGTTTCATCAGTGGAGCCATTTTTATTTCCAGACCTTATGGCAACTAAGATTGTGGTTTAGGAATCCAAAATTGTGTGAATCTGGGTGATGCAACCCGAAAGCATGTGCTTAAAAATGAGCCATGTGTGCCAGTTCTTACTGTAAATTTATAGAGAAAGAAAAACAGCAGCACCTTATATTTACTTGTTTATATCCTACCTTTGGACTATTGCTATACCATAAATGATGACTGATTTACTGAAATATTATAACTCGACACCTCATTACTTCATTCTGTTTCAAACCTAGAAATTCATCTTAAAAAATAACAAGGACCTCTTGTTTTCTTAGAATTGTGCTGAAGTATAGGAAAGGGGGGAGGGGGAACAATAACAACAGTATTATTGATGAAATAAGCCATAAACCTATACAAAAAAGAGTGTTAAAAACCTCCAGTAATTTAAGGAGCAAATATTGTGTTATCAAGGACATGAATAATAACCATCTTTGAAATTCACCTAATGCTTGAACTTCGACTAAATACAGATCATTAGCCTGGCTTTGCTGGTGAGTAAGGCCTATGTTAGATCTTATGTTTCGTTTGGATGCGGGGGTGTTCTTAGAGGACATCTGTCAACGCTTTTGACGTCCAGGATCAGCTGGGTTGGCCTGTATGACTGGAAGATGCCTGCGTCCTCCATTTGCAGTTCTAGGCTTTTTCCTTCTGAGACTGGTTCTATGACAGACTTATCTGAGAAAGAAAAATGATTTTTTAGTCAAGGGAACCAAATCAGTGTACTTTTCTAATAGGGTATAAAATTCTGAAATTTTTTTTGAGGCACGCTTTTGGGAAACTTTGGATTTGGAATTGAAAAAGTTCTTTTCTCTTTGTAATTTCTTACATAGAAAGTAAGAGAAAAATAAAAACAGTGATTTCAGCTAGGTTACCCCTTCCAGATAATGGGAGTTTTTTCCTGCCCTTGTTACTATTTCAAAACTCATAGTTGGACCAGACCCAGAGGCTTCACTAGCTCAATGTACAGTGATGTGTACTTTTCCCCCTGTGTGTTCAGGAGAAGGATCAGGACTGCAATTAGAGGATGGACCATGGCATGAAAAATCCTAATGTGCTGTAACAAACAGGAAAAGGAATGAGGAGGACAACAGACAAGCTAGGAACTGCATGAAGGGAACTGTGTGTAACCCAAACATGTTTATAAAAATGTCCATTCTTCAAAAATAAATAATAGCTGCATAGTTGTTTATTCCAGAGTTAGATTGTACTTTGATCACTCACCAAAGCAGGTCTCAGTTTCTGTCCTCATGGCACTAACGTGAATCATCCAGATGATAGACTTGAGTTTTTTCAGTTTTCATTCATTTTTGGCGTCTCCCGGATATAAATTATGTTAACACATGCTCTGGAAGAGTAGTTATAGAATGATTTAGTGAAGGATAATTAGTAGTCAGAACTTCACAGATACTAATGAGAGCTTCAAGAAGATGACATATTTGGGTCTTTGTCCATTGAAGAAACAGGCTCTTGGCAGTAGGCTTACCTGGAAGATTTTGTTAATATGGTTTATAAGCACATTTTGCCAAATGTGTAAAAACAGACATAGTCTAGAGATCCTAATTTCATCTGTGTATACAAAATATAGGCACATCTTCTAATTTACAGCTGTTGGTCATTTCACACTTGACAGTTAGCCTGGACAAATCTTATTCTCAATTGAAAAGTTCACTTGTTCATCTTTCTCAGTGTCTGGTCAATCTTACTTTCTAAACCATGTCCCTAACACTTAAGTTTTTAAACTTTAGATGTAATTGTACAATTCATCATACAATGGATGAAATATTTTCTTTTTCCCTTTGATGGTTATGATTTTAGTTCTATATACACAGGAAGTTTATATATTGAAATGTAAAGTACATTTCAACTCTTTAGGAACTGTAGCAGGATTGCTACTTAGGTTTGTGGCCTCAAAAAACAATCTCAATATTTATGATGAGTTTGATTGATTTTAGTTTAAGTAAAAAATTCCATTTAAAAGTGATAAAAATAAAAAACCAGCCTTCATAGAACTAAATTATTCCTTATGGAGAACTCAAGTGTAATTATTGCAAATGAATATCTTTTTAAAGTTTACTCTCATAGAGTTTTATTCAGAGATACACACATGAATAGAGGTCACCATTTCTGAAGTTTTCAATTAACTTAGAATCTGCTATTAAAATATCTCACCAGAATGATAATTATTTGTATAACTCACATTGCTAGTCCAGTAATGGTTCGAGGAGACTTTCATTTAATGTATACCAAAAGAGTCTGAGCCTATAGCTCTTAACTCCTAATTTAAATAATATCAAATTTAGTTTACTATAATTTGATTTTAAGGTCCACGCATATTTCACTATGAAATGACGGTGAAGGGTGTAGGGTTTTTAAGGCATCTAGTCGCTGGGGTATATCTATGAAATGGTTCTATTTCCCTCCCATATCCTTGTGGATTATGAGCTCTTAGAAAAGGTTGACCCAGTTTAAACTTGTCTCAGTTATTTGGTCACAGGACAATCTCATCTGGCAATTAACACTCAGTTCTCTTTGTTTAAAAACTTTCTTAAATCTCAAGCTTAAGTCAATGTTCTTCTCCTCCCATCGTGTGGCTACTTGAAGGAGAGAAGGGAATGTGTTGGTTTTACACCCGTCCTTCTCTCTAAGAAGCACTAGCTTTTCTATTATCGGTGGCAGGAAGAAGGGATAGGGATGGCAAAAGTCTTTGCGCGGGAATGTCCTTATACTTACGAGTGGTGGGGAAATATCCTTTTCTCTCTAACTGGTGGTTTCTGACATTGAGATGGTCTGCACTACATGCAGGTTATGTTTGTGGCCTTCTTGTTTAGCTCAGTTTAGTCCCTCCCAACTTCTCCCTCAGAGGGACAGCTGTCTGTGCCTTTAGGGGCTCCAGAGGTATATTTCCAGTACTTTCTTTATGGTGGACATTCTGATAACCACTGGGCCTGAATAGTCCCACAGCTCCTTCCCTTTCAAGTATCTTTTCAAGTAGTCCCACCGAAATCAATGTGATACTTTCCTGTTCCCTCTGAAAGCTGCAGAATGCTGAGGTGGTGTGCGTTAGCTCTATTTCTATCTTAGGCTACGCTCCAGTCTTTTCAGACTGAGCTGGAAGAGGCTAGCTGATAGGCCTAGGGGAGGAGTAGGTAGGAGTTTTTTTACATTTAAACGTGCCTCGCAACGTCAGGGGACACATGTGTCGTATGCTCCTGTTTCCCACTAAGGGATCAGGAGTTCCGAGAACCATGATATGCTCTACTCCTCAGGTCTCGGCACTCTTCCCAGAGCTGCCTCCTCACACCCACTCCGAGGAGCACCGACCTGAGCCAGTGCCCTTCCCTGCAGGAACCTCCGCTCTCCCCGAGTGACTCTGGGAGCCTCTCTTGGCCACCACAAAGCTCATTCCCTTTTCTGTTTTCCCAGTATTTATGTTATGTTGACTTGGATGAGAAGGGCAGGTCCTCAGAAGTCAGCGACCCTAACTTGCTCTCTGGCCTTAGAATTTGGGCTACTTAAAGCCTTTTTTCTTGGCTATGATATTTAACTATAATTTCTGGACAATACAAAAAGTCCCAGGAAACATTCAGTTATACAAGTTTCTACAAGTCAAACATTGAAAGAAAAACTCATTTCTTATTCTCAGGCAATAACAGCAACTCAAATACAGATAGACTTAAATTGATCAATTTAAATTTTTTAGAGTTTTTATCTTATTTTAGCTGTTTTTACTTATTTTGTTCTCTTAAAGGATTTTTGCTTACTTCCACCATTAGATGTTTTTCTATGTATGTTAGCTTTTATATTTTGTTTTCTTGTTCATCTCAAATTAGATTTTTTTCGTAGCTACCAACACAATTTGATGTCAAGTTTACTCTTTTTCTATTAAATTATGTTGGTACTCCTGTCAAATATCAATTGATCATATGAGTATGGGTCTGTTTCTAAATTTTCTGTTCTATTAATGTATTTGTCTCTCCTCATGCCACTGTCTTGATTACTATAGTTATGTGGTCACTCTTAAAATCAGACCTTGTATCTGCGAACTTGCTAAATTTGTAATTAGTTCCACTGATTCCTTAGGATTTTCTACATAAACAACCTTGCATTCTACAAATTAAAAAAATACTTCTCTCTTTTAACTCTGGATGCCTTTTCTTCTGTTTGCCCATTTGCATTGATTAGGGCTTCCTGCACAATGTTGAATGTAAGTACAAAAAGCAGATGCCTTTGCTTTGTTCACGGTCCTAGGAGAAACACATTTAATATTTCACCATTAATATAATGTTAACTCTAGGTTTTTTAAAATGCTCTAAATTGAAGCTATTCCTTTCTTAATTGTTAAGAGTTTGTATTGTGAATGGTTGATGAATTCTGTCCTATGAATTGCTTAGCTTCCACAGATTTTGGTATGTTTTTATTATTATTCATCTCAGGATATTTTTACTTCCCCTATGATTTCTTCTTTGAGCTGTGGGTCAATTGATTGTATATTGCTTATTATAAATATTTGTATAATTTCTTGATATCTTATTATTATTAATTTTTAAGTTTTTTTTTCTCTTTTGGTTAAAGAATATACTCTGTAAGGTTCAAATCCTTCAAAATTGAAGACCTGGTTTATGACCCACCATATTTTTTTTGGTAACTAACCCATGTATGCATATATATTCTGCTAGTTATCAATTAGGTGTGATTGGTTGACAGTATTGTTCAAATCTTCCATATCTTTATTGCTTTATGTCTACATCTATCATTCACTGAAAAAGGAGTATTAAAATCTTCAACTACGATAGTGGATTTGTATAGTTTTTCCTTTTGTTATGTTAGTTTGTGCTTCATGTATTTTAAAACTCTGCTATGAGATGTATACATATTTAGGATTGTAGTATCTTCTCAATAAATTGTCCTTTATTATTATGAAGTCACCTTTCTTTTTTCTGATAATAACTTTTGTTTTGAACTGCTTTTTTTCTAATATCAATATAGTCACACAGGATTTTTATGCTTATTGATTGCATAGTATACCATTTTCTACCTCTATTTCCAAACTGTGTCTTTATATTTAAAATGTATCATTTCTAAACATCATATAATTGGTCTTGATGTATTTGAAGTGTATGTAACAATCTTTGCCTTTTAATTAGAATCATTAGCCCATTTACATTTAACGTGGATATTGATTATGATATTGTCTATCATCTTGAATATTTTTGTAATATGTTATTTTTTATATTGTTCTTTGTTTCCTTCTTATTTTGGATTAACCAATGGTATTTTAGTATTTCTTCTATCTCTTCTATTGATTTTACCTATACATCTTTTGTACTATTTTCTTAGTTGTTGTGCTCTAGTGAATGATATATGCTTTTTTGGTTAACCACAGTCTACCTTCTATCAATACTAAAATTGCTTCATAATAGTATAGAAACTTGCATAATTTTTATTCACACCTTCATCATACTTTAAGCTACTGTTTTATATATTTACCTCTAAATGTTATAATCTCTTAAATACATTTTAACTTTTTACTTTAAATAGTAAGTTGACATCTAAAATAACTTTTAAAAAGAAAAATGTCTGTCATTGCTAACCACATATTTACCACTTATATGTTCTTTTTATTTTCTATATATTCTGAATATTCCTTCAGTATTTATTTCTTTTTATCCTTAAGAACTTCATTTATTATATTATATAGTGCAGATATGCTAGCAACTGTACCTCAGTTTATATTTTTCTCAAAATATCTTTATTTCGATTTCAAGTTCAAAAAGTATTTTCTTTGGATTTAGCATTCTTGTTTGATGGAATTTTTTCATCTATGTCACTTTAAAGTTGCCCTTCTCATTATATTCCATTGTTTGATGAAAGTTATATGTCTTTTTATTGCTGTCCCTCTTATATAATGGGTTTCTATCACTCCAACACTTTACCGATGTCACAAGTTCAGTTCTCTTGGAGCGAATGACACAGGGCAATTGCTCCCTGCAAACCAGGCAACTCTTCTCTGCTAACTGCATTGCCCCTGCAGACAATATGAGGCCAAATTTATGACTCCTTTTCCTTCTGGATCTAGAGTTTTCCACTCTGAGCCTCTGCTATGCAGCCATGTGGCCTCTAAATGCTCTGGGAGCTCCCAGCTTGCATTCCCAGCTCAATCTGAATAATCCCCACAGGGGTAATGTGGCTCCTTCTGGGTCTCTGCAATGTCACATTGCATCTGAGAAAGTCTCCATCTTGGAAAGGGGTCTATGATGGGAGCCTCTTTCTTAATCTCCAGTTCTCTTCTTTCCAACTGTACCAACTCGTCTGTTTTTAAGTGAGAAATTTGTTAATACATCAGCGCTATCCTGATTTTGTTTTGTTTTTAAATGCTTAGAAGAGACAGGACAAATGTTTTTATTTCAGAGGGCTGAACTTAAGAGACAAATAGCTTTGCTTTGAACTCCAACAAAGATTTGGCCTGGAAGATGAATAGCCAAAGCCTGAAGGATTCAGAGCAGAGAATAAACTATGGAGAAGTGTAATGCAGACCTGTTAAACAGGAATAGTATTTAGAGTGCTATATTGAGAGTCTCAGGGAGGAGAGAGTGTTGTTGGAATATATTTCTTTAAAATAAGAGGAAGCTATTAATCTTTGGGCATCCAGCCCTCTTACTGGATGAGGAAATCTGAGCATTATAAATTAGTGTGGATAAGAAGGATTAATAGTGATGTTGAAATTTCATAACTAGATAAGATATTATTATTATTATCAATTTTTTAAAAACACAACATGGTAGACACACCTGTTTATGTTGGCTTTCAATAACTCTGACCTTTGTTTTCTGGGGCAGATTTGGGGAGGCTGCTTATCATGATTTGTCAATAAGTAAAATGTTAGAAAAAAGACATTTAATAAAAGCGTGCCAGGTATGTCTATTTAGACATAAAATAAAATGTAGCTTACCTTCATTTTTCTAGGTGAGGCATACATTTTATAAAATATAAGTTAGATAAAATTGATAACTATTAATGGAGGTAGGTAAACTTCCTGCCTTTGTTAAATAAATATTTTTTATGTGTACCAGCTTACTTTTAACCATTTCGCTAAACAGTCATTAACAGACTGTTGACAGAAATCTTAATACACCTCTCCCAAAGTTATCAACAGTTGATAATGCATAAAGGGCATAAGACAAGGGATGTAAGCGGATGTTTAGCAACCTTTTTTATTGGTTGGGTTTCTCAAGTAGAAAAACCCCATTATATAAAGTCTTACATTTCCAAGTACTTAGATATATAATTGACAAATAAACATTTAATTTTTTTCCTATAGAGAATAAACTCAATCCAACCTAGGTAATAATATTAGATATGTAGGCATTAATATGTATATAGATAGATATAGATATAGATATATAGAGATATATAAAATATATAGATATAGATAAATATATATGTTGATATATATATCTATGTCTTTATGTCTATGTCTATATATCTATATCTATATCTTTCTATCTATAAAATTACCTCCTTTCCCTTTATGGTTCAAAGATGTGTGGATTGTGAGACAGGAACAAGAATAAGGATAAGGAATAAGGTTAGGGAAAGGCGCGAGAAGAATGCAGAGAGAGAGATTCTTTTTCCAATAGATTAAACTATGTTTGAAGATACATATTAGTGAAGCTTCTAAAAAGAGGAAAAAATCTTTCCATTTAACAGAATGGGAGGAGTGTCCTGGATGGAGTCGGAAGGATGTGAGAAAAGGATTTTGGAGTTGACTAGAGAGGGAAGAGCGAAGAAGTTTGGCTGGAAGGGAGTGGAGCAGAGAGGAAAAGAGAAAGTGAGAAATGAGCGAGACCTGCCGCACCTGGAGAATAATGAATCAAAACTGCCTACCTTTATTTCTCTATTTTCTGTGTCTAAGGCTGTAAAATGTAGCTATTTAAGAGCAAGTGTCCACTTATTGGTTTGTACCAGATTGGAAATCTGGGTTTTATTTAAACCTCTCTCAGGCTTAATTTTCACATCGATAAAGTGTGTTAAAAAAATTCGTAACCTAACCATATGGTTATTTAGAAGATTAAATAAGATGTATTAATACATGCAAAAAACTTGAACAATGCTTGGCATATAGCAAAACACTAAAATAAATTCTAAACTCAATTAATTTTTACTTTCTTTTTGTTACTGTTTCCTCTGCAAAATCAGAGAGGAGAGAGAGAGAGAGATGAAGAGAGAGAGAGAGAAGAAAATCAAAACTAGTTTCAGAAAGGATCTGATAAATTCACATTATGCCAACAATTAAACATATTCAGTAGATTAGCACTTAACTAGGAACGATAACTTAAGCTAAAATTCAGCTTCTCCAATGAAGCCTCAGCCATTTTTGTTCTCAATGAGACAACCCTTGGACCCCTCAAGTAATACCCCACAGAGAACTATGGAATTTATCTTGCTTTAAGTCCAAACCTTTTGTGCCTTTTATGAAAATTCTATTTTGTATACATTTTATTTTGAAATAATAGTTTCACAGAAAGTAATTTAAAAAATGTCTAAGGAGGTTCTGTGCACCCTTCTTTCAGTTTCCCCAATAATATTACAAAAAAACAATATGAAAACTAGGAAATTGACATTAGTAGAATTCATAGAATTCAGATTTCATCAGCTTTTCATGTGTGTGTGTGTGGGGGGTGTAGTTTTGTGAGACTATCACATGTATAGATTCATGTAACTAGCATCACAATCAATATACAAAAATGTAGCCACAACTATCCCTTTCTCTACCCACTCCCCTAACCCTTGGCAACCACTAAATTGTTTTCTATCTCTATAACTGTGTTATTAGAAATATGTAATCATATAGTAGGTAGGCTTTTGAGGCTAGCTTTTTTTACTCAGCATAATTTCCTGGAGAGCTATTCAAGTTGTGTGACTTATTAATTTCTCCCTTTGTATTACTGAATAATATTCCATGGTACGAATGTACCACAATTTCACTATTTACCCATTAAGAAACTTTTGTGTTATTTCTGGTTTGGGGCTATAATAAAAAAAGCTGCGGTGGACATTTGTGTACAGGTTTTTGTGTGGACCTAAATCTTCATTTCTCTGGGATAAATGCCCAAGATTGCAATTATCGAGACAACAGTGGCATGTTTAGTTTTATAAGAAACTGTCATACTCCTTCTCAAAGTGGCTGTACCATTTTACATTTTCACCAGCAATGTATAATGATCTAATTTCACAGCATTTTTATCAGCATTTTGTTTTTATCACTATTTTTAATTTTAGGTATTTTAATGTGTGTAGCAATATTTCATTGTGCTTTTAATTTGCATTTTAATAATGCCTAATCATGCTGAAAACCTTTTCATGTACTTATTTGCCATCTACATATCTTTTCAGGGAAATGTGCTTTCATATTTTTGCTTTGTTTCTAATTGGATTTATTTAACTGTATAGTTTTAAGAGCTTAAGTGTTCTTTATATAGTCTAAATACTAGTCTTTTGTCAGATATCTACTTTGCAAATATCTTCCTCAAATCTTTAGTTTTTATTTCACTTCATAGATATTTTCCAGAACAAAATATTTTAATTTTATTAAGTTCAAATTATCCATTCTTTTTTTCATGGATCATGCTTTCAAAGTTGAGTCTAAAATCTCTTAGCCTAGCCCTCAGTCACAAAGATTTTCTTCATTTTTTTTCTAAAAGTTTTACATATTACATTTAAGTACATAATCCATTTTGTTGATTTTTATGCAAGGTATGAGATTTAGATTGAATTTTTAGATCAATCTTTTTTGCCTATAGATATCCAATTGCTTCAGCACCATTCGTTGTAAAGTTTGTCCTTCTTTTGTTGAATAACTTGCACTTTTGTTAAAAATTCGTTGGCCATACTTACATGGATCTATTTCCGAATGGTCTATTTTGTTTCATTGTTCTATGTGTCTGACCCCTTACTACACTGTCTCCTTTCCTGTAGCTATATAGCATTTCAATCAGGAAGATTGATTCCTCCAACTTATTCCTGTTTCTAAAAATTGTTTGAACTGTTCTCATTCACTTACTTTTCCATATAAATTTCAGAATTAACTTGCCAGTGTCTATAAAAATCTTCCTGGAGTCATTAGGTTTTGAAAGTTGTACGTAAACCCATAGCAGACAAAGTCCTTTGTTAACACCACGTAACTAGCAAGCAAGTAGCAGGACTGCTGTTCGGACTCCCTCAGTCTGATCTGAGCTCATGCTCTCAACAGCTGTCTCTCCATATTGTATGATTTTCAAAGTACCAAGTGTATGTCAAGTGCTTATACTGTAGAGCAGAATGCTCTTTGTAAGAATGGTGACAGGTTGGAACTGGGTGGGGAGGAGTGGGGAGTTGTTCTAAATCTGTAAATAATTAGATGTGCTCCAACAAATGCAAACTATAGTAGCAAGGAATAACATTTTGTCCATACCAGTTGCAAGACACTTTTTATCCATTCATAATTCCCCTTTAAGCAATGACCATTTCATTTTCAAGAGCTCATGCTATGAAGTTAAAAGGAACGTAATGCTAAACCATGTTCTGCCTTAGGATGGATTTGGGCTATAAGCCATCTTTGGTAATAAGTGGCTGCCGATGTCTTAGAAGATAATTTCTACTTATAATGCGAGTCAAACACTCCATCACTAAGAACATCACCACCAAAGCTGAAGAACTCATTTGCCTGTAAATATTTAATTTTGTATTTCCCCAAAGCAAATCCCTATAGGCCTTTCTTTCCATGGATTCCTGAGCAGGCATTTTTTGTGAGTTTAATAATGTAGCTTGTAGTAAAAGGGCTGGGTGATGGCTTGAGGTCTGGAACACTTACCTCAGGGTACAGCTGGCCTACAGGCAGCAGGGATTTCTAGTTGAAGAAGTAAATAAGCACTGTCCATTTCACCGGGGTGAGGGGAATGGGCGCTAGAACAGAAGTTAGCAGCTACGCATGTGCATGCAAATGATCCAGCAGTTAGGACTCTTTACAGCTTGTACTTTTATCCACTGTTGTATAAACAGTGGAGCCCACAATCAGGTTTTTATAGATTGCAAATCTCCAAATATTTTTTTCTGTATAAATATTGAGTTTGGACATGGGAGTCAGGCGAAGGACGTTTGAATTCTATCCAAGATGGCAAGATTGCCTTAGAGTAGTGAGTAGCACCAATAAGCCTCACTTTTCTATTTCTATTCAGGGTGTTTTGATCCTACCATTTCTGGCTGCCCCCTTCCTCTCTCTGCTTCATGTTTGACGTTTGACTCTGTGCTTTGAGAATAATGTTAGGTGCTGTCACAAGCATTCAAATCTCAGTGATTTACCACAGTCAGAGTTATTTCCCACTAATATAATATTCCAGAGTAGATGTTCCTTGCAGGGAAGCTTTCTTTTCTGCAGGACTTCTCAGTCTTTAATGTGCTAAATGTGACTCTTCAGTCCTAAATTTCAGGAGGCATCCTGAATTTTACCATGAATGGTAAGATGCAATGATAGCATATATTTCAGTAATAAAGAAAAGAATGCGAATTAAATTGTGACATATCGAGGATGTGAGACATAACTCAAGAGTTGGAAAAAAAATGTGTCAGAATCAACAGAACATAGCAGTATTTTGCCTTTTCCACCAACTGGTTCTGGGTCCCCCTCCCTGTTCTTGTAGGGCTTCCGGTGAGGGGCCGTATCCACCAGACACGCTTCAGGACTTTCTGGACTTGGTGCCTCCTGAGGGCTGCTCCCCTCCAACATTGCACAATCTGATCTGGAATCCCCTCTTTGAACCCTGAACCTCACTTCCCAGAGGCAGCCCCTCTTAAGAGTGTGGAATCTATCCTTCTAGATCCTTCTCTCTCACACACACAAATACCTATGTACTTTAAAAAAGGAGAAACGGGGTCACACTACATATGTTCTCATAAAACTTGTGTTTTTCTCACTTAATAGATATTTGCCTTCTCATGGAGAAAGCCAAGAATGTGTAGGCATTTAATTCTTCCCACCCTACCCTGGAAGGCCCTTAACCATGGGCTGCACATGCTGGGGTGGAAATACTACAGATCCCTGAGCAAGTCGACAGAGAGGCATGCCTTATGCTGTCTCCGGGTGCACCCTTTAAGGTAGAGTCAACGTTTTCTTGGCCCTGGATACTTGGAAAGCGGAGTTCGAGTGGAGTGCTGGGGACAAAAGCTTGTCTGGAGTCTGAGAGAAATCAGGTGGTGAGAAAATGAGAAGCAGTTATGGAAAATTCACACAAGACATTTGGCTGAAAAACGGAGAAGAGAAATCGAGCAGTGCTTGGGGAGGAAAGTGGAGTCAAAGAGCTATTTGTTGTTTATTTATTTTTTAAGATAAGAGCTATTGTAGCATGTTTATATGTTGACAGGAATGATTCAGTAACAAGAGATAAAATAAGGAGGGAGGGAGGGTGAGAAGGAGATGGAGAGGGGGAGAGGAAGAAAAGGAGGGAAAAAGAATGTATATCAGGAGCAGCGAAATCCTTGAGTATGTGAGAAACAGATCTGATTTACAGGTGGAGCGGTAGCTTTATATTAGAGACTCAACATTCTCGCCATTAATTATGAAATACCTCCAGAGAATCCAAGACCCTTCTGTCATCTCTTACATTTTATTAGTCCCTAAGTCCCACCAATTATTTCCCCTTAATAATTTTCCAAACTGACTGTCCTTTCTCTACATCTCTGCATCTCTACACTTTAGCTGGGGCACTCGTCATCTGTCATCTCGCTGTTTGCAGGGGCTTCCCACGTGCCTTTGCTTCCAGGTTTGTCCATCAAATCCATTCTCCCACCCCATCACCAGACATCTTTATAAGATGCAAATCTGAACATCATACTCCCCTGCTCAAAATCGTTCAACCACTCTCCTACTAGATGGAATTTTTATGTCATTCGCTCAATACACACAGCCTTTGGCTGTCTGTCCCCTGCCTGTGTATCACGTTTCTTCTCCTGACACTCATGCTGCAGCCCTTTGCAGTCACGTAGTGATGAGCTTCCTGTAGTTCCCCTCAAAGTGCCACCCACTCATACACGTCGGTTTTCATATTTTTTTGTGCCTTTTTCTCAAAACGCTTTTCCACTTGCCTATCTGGCCAACTCCTCTATGCCTTCATATCTCAGTATAACTATTACTCCTCCTTTTAGTTAAGTGAGTACAGTAATGATTGAATGCAGAATAGATGTTAATTATGGCAACTAGTCAAATGCTCAGTCCTCTGTGGTCAAACCACATTTTTCAATGTTGGGTTTGAAAAATTTGTCCCAGAGAATGGTAGGTGATTACTTCATGTCAAGATGTGAATCAGACTTCAGCTTACCAGGGATCATTTACATTTCCTCAGAGGAGTATGAAGAATGTATTCAATGTTTTAACTTTCTACCAGGTGGTAACATCCATGGGCTCAGCACATCTTGGAGAGACTTCCCTTACCTTTGCAAGTTGACCTTCTTTGGGAAAAAGAGAGTTGTCATTAGAGAGAATGGGGATGGCATAATGCCCCCCATCCCCCAAACATCTGAAATTGAGATTGCAAGGGAAGATGGAGATTTTGCTCTAATATCTATCAATAACTTATTTCAGCAAGCATTGAGCAGGGAAATTCTACCTGTTCAGACCAGCGCCCCCAGCAACTGTATGCAGTGAGATCCAGAATAATAATCACCATGACAAAAAAGAAGTGCTCTGTAGCTTAAAGGGCAAAGTCAGAATAACTCTTGAAATCCATTTAGTTTAAATAACGCTGGGTTCAAACTCCATTAAGAATCTCGGGGCTGGTGGGGAGGGCACCTAGGACTATTGTCTGGTGGACGGGATAATGATGGAGCTGCACAAAGGAAAAGCTAGAACCGCTCTGGGAGTAACAGGGAATCGGAAGAGCAGGCAAGGGGTAAAGAAAGCAAGAAGGAAGAAAAAGTATATTGGGGAAGCACCCAGAGCACTATAAAACTTGCCAACTGCCACCAAAAGTGACAAGTATAATATGTGAACTTGTAAATGTTACAGGGGGAAACAGTTATGATTTGTTTGAAAACCTTTGCAGTAGTACCTTTTGCCACACAGTAACATTTTAATAAAGAGGTTATGCAGCAACCTCTGTAATGATTGTACTTCCCTGCAATTTTTTTTTTTGGGGGGTGGGGGAGAAGGGTTGTTTTTTAAAGTTTTCAAGGGCTCTCTTTTTTTTTTTTTTTTTTGCCTTTTAATGGTTTGCTGTGACTGCCGCTTTAAGAAATGTTTTTGCTGTTACTGCTCCATTTTAATCTTTCACTTTGTATTAGCAAAATCAAAACCAGCACAATTAGATACCTCCTGACTCTGATTTGTGTTAATACTAAGGGAATGTTTGAAATGGCACAAGCAGTGGGGGGAATATTTCAAGCCGTGCTGGTGGCTGCAACATTGGAGTTCTAGAGGCAAACATCAAAAGATAGCTTGAAAGAAAGACCCAAAACATCTAAACCAATAATTCTTTACATTTGTGTTTTTATTTTATTGTAGTCTTCACAATGAAAGCAAGAGAATTGAATAGAGAAAAAGATGCTCGTAAGCTCATTTTATTCATGCAGTTTAAAGTGAAGTCAAAAGGACTTTCTCCTTTGCTTTTTAAACAAATGATCAAGCCATGTATCTATAACTAAGAAAAAAAAGTTACTGACTAGAACATACACACAACAGTCAGTGCCAAACTGTCTCATTTTGTTAGAATAAATGAAAAAGAAACTAAGCAAGAATCAGAAAGCAGGATTATAATTAAACAGTATTGATCCAAACACCCACTTCTTCGGTTTACATATCGGACATCCTGAGTAAGATTGAAATACTAGAAATAAAACCAAAGAGAGACCTGCAAGTGATAGTAATTTGGCCACAGAGGGAGATAAATGAATAACTGGGCTTTTGAAACAATAGAGCAGTCAGAATGAGCAAGTAATGGCTGCAGTTCTGTGCATGCATGCGAATGGCAGTATCAGAGTTACGGAACATCAAAAGACTTGATTACTCATTGCATTTATTATTACTATTATTTTTAGGTCTCCTAGCAATAACATTTTGGAGCTTAGAAATGTTACCTTTGCTCCTATTCCATTTTAAGTCTGGCAGTTAAGTGTCTTTGAGGAGGAAGTTTTTACATGAAATTGGGGCAACTCTGGTATACCAGTGTTTTCTCTCACCGTTCGTTTAGGTAGATTTTCAGTTGATTGAAACAATGAGTGTTTGGTTTCCTGGAGAACGCTATTATATTTCTTTTAGGAAAGGAAAAATAAACTAACCCCTGGACATGATGAGAAATTTTTGAATTCTGTTCTCTGGGTGATGAAATAGTGAATCGAAATGATGTTTCAAACACCTCTCTCTCTTTCCCTCTACCACATCTCAAGTTTATTGACCTGTGTTCTCTGCTCCCTATCTTCAGATATTTGTGGAGGAGGGGGAAAGACACAGAGAGAGGAAGGACAGATGGACGAACAGACCCAAGCTAGTTAATAGAACAAAGTCCATTAAGAGACATGTTGCCTTAGAGTCATCGACTTCACAGTGGCCCTGGAAATTGTGTTCTACATAAAAAGACATCTTCTTTCATACTGCATATACTGTAGACAGATCGAAGAATTGCCCTGTCAATTCTCCTTCCTCTTATTCTGTTAAAGTATCAGAGTCAAAGGAGCTACCTGAATTTCTAGAGATCTAACAGGACAAACCTGCGCTCCCTCCTCCCTCATCCCCAGCCCCTGTCATGCAACCAATATCTGAACTGGGCAGCTGAAAATGTTTGGATGAAGGGAATAATTTTTCTGTTTCATATTATTAAATCCAGAATCTTTTCATTTGAGTTTTATTAAAAGACTGGAGGGAGCATTTCCTTTAAAAGATTCCAGAATGGGCCAGTCTAAATGTCAAAACCTTTCTCTGCTTATCAAGCATTTACTCATGATAAAGAAAGGATCTGCTTTTATGTCCCTGGGCCAGCATACCTCAGTGACACTCAGGGACTTCAAATAGCAGGAAAATAATCTTCCAGTTCCACTGAAGAAAAGTTTCCAAAAGAGAAGATGGGAATATAAGTGACCGATAGCAGCTCTGGGCGAGCTGGAGAGAGGAAATAAATAACTAACAATAGAAGCATATGACCATGAAGAAGTCTAGCTGTTTCTGCGGGATAAAGACTAGCCAGAAAACGTTTGGCTCAGAATTTCCAAAGGTTAGATTACTGTGGTGCCTTTTCTCTCCTGCAGCTTTATGAATTTTGATATATTATTCAGGAGATTTTCTATCATTAATTCTAGCCTGACCATACAGTTTAGGGCGGGGCAGTGTCTGTTTAGGAACATGGGGGTGGGGGGGGCAGGGAGAGTTCAACCAACCATGCTTCTGATTCCCTGAAAACGTACATGTATCACCTTTCATACAGTGTGCTTGTGAAAACGATTATTGTCAAGGAAAGCTTTTGATTTCTAACCAAGCAAAACAAGAGGTATAAAACTTTGCATCCACTAAGATTAGATAGTGCTGGAGTTTCACAGGCTTGGGAATTTGAATACTTTTAAATACTTTTAAATATCATACAGCTTTTCTTTTTAAAATGTCATGTCTTCTCAACTGTAGAGTGAAGTATATAGAAAGCTTTAAAACTCAGCATTAAATCGTTATCCTATTATGTATTTTTATTTAAATGTTGAATGCTCTCATTTACAAAGGCTAAAATAACAAAGCAGCCATCACTCACTGGGGCATGTGCCCAGCACTGTGCTTTGCACTTTGTACACCTCATTAACCAATTTCATTAGGTAGAAATTATAATACCTATTGTACAGAAAAGAAACCAAGATTTGCAAAGTTTGAGCAACTCGCCCAGCCTAAATGATGCAGAATCCAAACTCTGATCCATCTCTACTCTTCTGCCAGAACTGAACTTTTTACGAGTTTCACTCCCTTTTTAGCCAAGAGATTCACCTCATTGGATCCTTGAGAAACTTCAATCCCATCCCCCCCCACCCCCCACCCCCGCTACCCCACACCATTTGTCTTGATTTGCTTAGCCATGAAGAACTCAGACAGGAACGCCAAGAAAACAGTGTCTAGGTCATTTATTGGCAGCTATGATTTGGGTTTACTGCTTCCTGCTACTTACCCTTCAGCTTCTCCAAAGACAGCCCGTGGGTTCTGGCACTCATTCTTCTTTCTCAGTGGCTCTGATGCTCTGTGATTGAAACTAGCAGCTCCATGGTGACCAGGAAAAACAAACGAGCCCCATAGCCCATACCAGCCCTGGGAGCACTTTCTGAACAGATTTTGAAAAGAAGTGAACTCAGTATAGCTCCAGAGTTCCATCTGGAAATTGGCACTGAGAGTAATATTCGCAGCATGTCCTGCCTGACTTTCACCCAAGGATTCTTTCTGTAGCACCAGGCAAATGTTCCATTGCTCTGGACTTCTCTCAGAAACATATGAACATTTCGATATGAGGCTGCTTATTTTACTGATGGAAACTCTCAGGCTCGCAGAGAGAGGTTTTGATATACAAAAACTCCCATCTCAGGGTCAGTCAACCACAGAGCAGAATTAGAAGGGCATTCTTGCTTCAAGAATCTACCCAGTTCAAAGAAGCTTCTGATGGTTTCAAGAATCTAGATTTGGCTTAAGAGAGTTTTAAAGCCTCTGAACCAGGAAATATGAAAGCCTGTCTAAAATATTAATTTAGATCTGTATTCAACTGAGAAAAGTGGTTGCTCGAGAAAAGAAATACTTGTGTATCTTATTTTTATTGAACAATATTATTTCCATTAGCCTGGGAACACATGGACACAAAACACATACTACTATGCAAAGCCTATTAGCTTTTTGAGAGAGAGAATGACGAAATTGTCCTCAAGGTAGAATTAATAGGAGTGAAGAGAGGATCCCCTCCCCCCCCCCCATATATCATTCACTCAATCCATCAGGCTATCAGTAAATAGATAACGTTTCTAAGAATAAACAAATAATTGTAAAATGTTGAGGGACCCACCGATGTACTGTCTGGGTACAATTTTACGAAGATAATGTTTATTTTTGAGTGCCATTTCCTTAATTTTCTACAGATGCATTTAGGCCACGTGATCTCAAATTCCCTTGGGCTCTGGAAGGCTTCTGAGTGGCCTGGTGTAAAGTGGGCAAAAGATTAAACAATCTTGTGATACCTTTGGGAATTAGACTCAAAGGACCAAGATGGTCAGAAATGATTTATACATCTTCTGCTTTTTGAGCATTTATTGTGTTTAGTAACAAATTGAGTAAAATTAAATGCAATATTAATGATTCCTTTACTTTTACCTGGGCATAAAATATCCATATGTTACAATATTTCCAGGTTCTTTTGAAATTGTTTTCCTTTTCCTGTCATTAACTTAGAGACACCAGAAATGAAAAAGACTCATGTACTTAGAGGAGTAGTTCCCGCATGTTTTTGCTAAGTGCTGCATCCTAACATATTTTTGATGCTATACCCTTAACTTTTGAATATTTATTTACCAATAAACAACGTGCAGTCAGAACAGTAGAAAAATTAGAGAGATGGCAAACGTTTTAAGATAAATCGATTTTACTTTTTAATGGTGCAACTGTTGATAACGCTCAGTGTCAATGTCCAGTAGACAATTTCTTTGCCTCTGCTGTCTTGTCAGCTGTTATTGTCTCAATGACAATGTAAGAAACAAGAAAGGAGCTCACGTAAAGAGTAGGGGGTATGCCAGGGTTGCCATTTTCTTGAAATTGTGCATTTTTGATACCAAATTCAATTCCTAGTTTCTTTGCGGAAATTTTCTCAAGCCACTTCTTTATTTTGTGAGCTATTTTTTCAAGATAAAATAACATAATTCATAAATAATTACAGTATGTAGCAGGTAAAGAAGGGAGGCTCCTTACCAATCCTTCCACGCTGTGAAAACCCATTCTATCCTAGGAGACACAGGGTGACTTTTCCCATGCACTGAGTGAGCAGCAATACAGGGATCAAGTAAGAACATGAGTGTCAATTCATACTTTAAATATTAGTAAAACTTTATTTTTTTAGGTTGTATGTGTATACACATGTATTAATATAAGTTTATCTATTTTCATTCTACATCTCAACAGTTAATAACATACATACCCTAAGTTGCAGGCATCCTACTTTGGAGGCCACCACCAAATGTAACAAAAAGAATGACATCAGTAGTAATATTATAAAAATTATAATTACTGTTTAATGAGCACTTACTAAGTGCCAAACACTAAGCTAAATAATTACCTATATTCAAGTCTTACATTAGTCCCAGGCAGTGATTATATTATTGCATTTTATAAAGGAGAAAATTGAGGCTTAAAAAGAAAAAAAATAAGGCCCCGAGTAATTGAGTGATTTACCTAAGGTCACACAGTATTTAGTGCTAAAACAGGATGAAAATATCTGTATTCTGTGAGACCATATTCTTTCTGAGCAAAGGAGAATTTAGCAGAGAACATGCCACTTTCCTACATAGCATTTTCTGTAATGGAAGTTCAGCTTTATGTGAAGTCTGAATCAGGCATCCTGGCCCCTCTAAATTTGCCCAGTCTACCTGTTGCTGTCAGAACTCCTTTAACCGAAATTAAACTTGTGCTTTCAAAATTGAATGAATGGTAACATCCAGACCTATTCGTTTATATTAGCATGTAAATAAGAGATACCAGATCATGTCTTTCAGTGAGAACAGAAGAAAAATGGGGTACCAGAAGGCTAATGGGTAGTGAAGGTTGGAGGAAATGCCAGAAAGCCCAATGGGGCACAAAATGACAGATTTGGATACATGAATACAATCTCTGACCATTTCACACTTTTCCCTCAAGTCTACAAAGCAAATATGTGGTACATGTTATGTCCTTTAATATCCGCCATCTTGCCCTGTGTTATTTATCTTTCTATGTAAACTTCTCGTCACCCTGGACTCTTCCATTTCTTTTATCAAAAGGCCATCGGCCCACTAGGCTCGGTGGTTCTGCTTTTTCTCCACTGTGTGTTCATCAAATTCCTTTTGCCCTTTTTGTCCCCTTGTATCTGTCCATGGGAAGGGTTCTTCTAATTTTAGGTTCAAATTAATTTACATTTCCCACAAACCTGATCTTTGTCTCACTTCTCTTATAACTTATTTACACTGGAAAAGCTGAATCATGAAACTGAGGCTAAAAATAATGTTATTTTCATGCACTGATTTTTAAACAGATGTGTGGATCATATTTTACTACTTACATGTATCGTTTTTTCTCTCTCAGTTTGCATGTGCCTCTGTGGCTCCCTAGTCTTTGTCTATTATTGGAAAAGGTGTGGTCTTCTTCACATTCATTTACTAGACACAGTCATTTTTTTTAAAAAAATTCAATAACTAGTCTTTAAATGGTCTACTGCAGGTCAGCACCTGCTAGAATCAATAGGGATATGTAAAAGAAAGGCAGAACTCCCTGCATTCTGCAACTTTTCTAGAAGTCATTATATATAAGCTTATCACTATAACACAAAGCAAAGTTTGCTAATGGCCATAGCAAATGAAAAAGTGCTCAGTTTCTGGGAAGGTTGCAACCACATTTGACTGGGGAGATTGAATGAAAGTAGAATAGATATGCTAAAAGTACCTCTTGGCATGGCTGCCTAGCTCTTCGCAACTCCCCTAAATACAAAGGGCCATCATTTTGTGCATAGTAACCCTGGCCCTTTCTTTTAGAAAGTTGATTCAAAGATAGATGGATACGTGATCCAAGCGAGAGCCATTGCATCCTTTCTAAATTTTGTAATTTTGAGCTGAGCAGCAGAAACTAGGTCGTTCGAAGGGGAACCATGTGATTCTGTGGTTAAGTACTTGAGTTCTCATATCAGTTTGGTTGAATCAAGTGCCTTTTTCTGCCACTGGCCAGCAATATAGTCCTGGGAAATTTATTTAACCCTTTTGTCTTTAGTTGGAAAACAGGAAAGAATAATGTGAACTTTCTCATACAGTGGCTCTGAAATGTAGATAAGAGAATTCATTTAGAGTGTCATACTATGTATTCAATGGATGTTAGCTCTTAAGATTGTGATGACTGCCATTATTATTATTAAAGAGATGTCTTAGGAGCACCACCAATGGGAGCCTGAAGCAACCCTGGGTTTCATGGTTCTGTGATTTCTCCATCAGAGATTGGCTAAATCATCAGCTTCTTTTAGGGTCTCTCAAGATCCTTTTCTTTAAATATATATATATATATATATATAATATATATAATATATATTATATATATTATTTTGATAAAGTTATTCTGGGTTGACCTTTTGTTACTTGAAACTAAAAACAAACAAACAAACAAAACCTAGACCTAATAAGGTAGTGGAATATAACTGGAATTTTACTTGTTCTTTATTTTCTTTCTGGATATCATTTTTGCGATTCCTTGTGGTCATTTTCAGGACATTAAATTTTTAAAATTTCTTTCTCCATATTTTTTTATATCCATATACATTATAAAAACTTGTTAACTCTGCAAGCTTTGTGACACAGATGGCAAAATAAAATCAAAAACAAAAACAAACAGAAAAAATAAACAGATGGCTGCCAATGACCTAAATCTGTAATGGAAATTTACATTATCTATCTATCTATCTATCTATCTGTCTGTCTGTCTGTCTATCTATCTATCTATCTATCTATCTATCTATCTATCTATTCTATCTATCTACCTATCTACCTCCCTATCTACCTACTACCTCCCTATCCCCTCCCTTTCTCTATCATCTGTATATAGAGATATATGGTGACCTCATTCTCTATATTATTCAAAATTAGAAGTTTCCTTATGCTGCACTGTCATAGAAGCTCCTATAGTATTCAGAAAGGGAAATACATATAATTTTCAGAGTTATCCACATATTACTGCCTTTGAAAAGGGGCGAGGAGATATAGCTAGCTGTATAATGAAAAATACCAGGTTAAAAAGTCGATTTACATAAATATGCACACTTGTGCACATATGCATCATTCATTAAATTAAATCAATCACATCTCTACTCCGTCATAATTATTTTGAAATCAGTGTTTACTATGCTCCTTCCAGATTTTTGTACCTTTAATAGTTAACAATTGCTACATAGAATCCTATAACTAGAAACCATACTCTGGATGGAGGTATATGAAATAACTGAATCAACCACTTTTTATTATTTTAATAATGTGTTACCTATTTTTTTTAAAGGAATTATGAAATTCCTTTATGAAGTAATTTATCATACTCTGGCCCACAATTTTATTTTATTTTTTATTTATTTGTCAAACCTGGCTTCAGCCTTTATCAAATAACAAAAAATAACATAATAAAATAAAAATAAAAAACTAAAACCATGGAATTTACATTTACCAACAAATAATTCTTATCTCCATAAGAGATTGCATATCCAGTTTTCTGGCTGTTTAAAAAACAAACAACAAAAACAAAACCAAGATAGACAATCATAGTTGTGTTAGAACTCTCTCTGTGGCAAAGAAAAGAAATTCAACTTAGAGTGTGAGATGTATTGATACTGGTGAGTTTACAGCCCGCATGGCTGCCTGGAGCTCCTGGTTTCAGGGGAGAACAGGGTCACCAGCATCACCTCAGACTTCTGCCCTGCTCTCTCATTGGCCAGAGCTGCCCCGACCCCATGCAGTTATTTTTGCTCCTTGGGTTCCTGCTGCAGAGGCCACAGTGAGATGCTGTCTGACAAAGGGTGGGCAGGAAAAGAAGCTGAGTGGTGAAATGCTGTGTCAGAGATAAATGGCTTGTACCTTAAGTTTCCCTTTTTCCTTTTTTTCTTTTTTCTTTTGGTTCCATAAATATGTTGAGATCATGCAATAAAAATAGCTACCACTTGTCAAATGCTTACTCAGCCCCCAGCAGGATGCTAGGTCTGTCGGGTGTGTGTGGGGCTTCATGAAGAGCAAAGGGGGATCTGCGCCTTAAGAGGAATTCAAGTGGAAAAGTCAGTGGCTGGTCCTTCCTCAGACCTGGAGCATTCACCCCAGGAAGGCCAGTGAGGATTATCGGGATTTCAGGGTTGTTGGCCATGTTTCTATCGCATTGTATCTCTATCTCACCCTCTTTTCTCCAGCCTTTTTTTTCCCAGGAAACGCGTCATATCTTCATTAAGGTAGCCACAAGTTTCTATAGAAAAACCAGATATAGAAATTGTTAAGTATGTAATGAGCAAAATAATAATTTGTTAACCTTTTAAATTCTCATCCCCAAAAAGGAAGTTTTTTATTGATAGCAATCTATATCAAAGTTTTATATTAGATGAATAGCTTCTTAATTACAGTTTTTAAAATTTCATGTTTTCAACCAAGTGAGATATATTTTTTTGAAACACAAATTTATTTCATACTGGCTGAACATTCAACTTGTTGCATTCTAAGTTCCACAAGTTATAGGAAACTAAAAGAAAATAAATCCTTCTGTAATGCATTTTAAATGGAATGTTAGAACCATTTCAACAAATGTGAAGTGGCATGGTTTTACTAAAAAATAAAAATATTTTCACTGTGTAAGGATGTGGTTACCCTGGAACACACAGATATCCGATCTTAGACAATACTTATAAAGAAAATTTATACTTTATGAAAAAAATATTCAGATTTAAATTCCTTCAACCAAAGGAAGTTTCTTCAAATTAGCAAAACTCAAAGCACTCAGCTTGCAAGATGGTTAATTTTATAGAAGAAACCACTTGTCTTTATAAGGGATTCCTTCTGCATACATATTAAGGCTTCAAAGGAACAATTTTGACTATAGGAACCAATCAGTAGCATTTTTTCTATGTGAACATATCTGTATGAAGGACAAAACAAAAAACAAAAACAACAACTTATCTCCCCCTCCCAAAGGAATTTTGAACTACATTAAAATTCAAAACTCTGGATTTAGGATTGTCAGATTTTTTTTGATAAAGCTGTCAAATTTCTTACCTTAAAACAGCATTGTGATATATGAAAAAGTTGAAAGCCAGACAAAAGGCAACCTTGCTATGCACAAATTTAAATATTCAGCACCATCACATGGTTGTAATCTGTCTAGCTGGTATACCATCCTAGATATTAGGATCATTCCTTTCAGCCTCTCATGTTGGGCTTCACAGTCATATAGAGTGAAGCTCTAGACAGCTGGCTTTTATGTAAGGCAGTATAGACTCACTGAGGTATAAATGTATTGTCCAGTCAGAGAGGCTGTGGGAACCTAGTTGAACATAAGTCATGTTCTAACTCAATAGTAACATATATATATATACACATATATATATGTGTATATATATGTGTGTGTGATATATATATATATATATTGGAAGATACAAATATTCATGAATTTTCTAAATTTATTTCCTGGTCATAAGTTTCAAGTGCTAGATTATCTAAATAATTCCATTTATATATCATTCTGGCTTCATTCTGTATGCCTCCTCCCCTTACTCAACAGCCCCCATTCCCACCCCCAACAAATTAAGCACAGGAGGAGCTTAGATTTACTGTAAATATAATACTGATTATGGTCAAATACATACATAGCTTGTTTCATATCCTTCATTATCATGCTTTGTGCATACTGAGGATGCACTAACCATGTGTCAGATTAACCTTGTTATAGGTTATAGTTGAATATGAAATAAAAACTTGTTCCTGCATGCTCTGACTTAGTAGATCCTCATTTGAGTAAACCTGTTAATGAGTAAACACTTTAATAAATTAGAAGAGACCAGTATAAACGCAGATATTAATTGGCTCAATATTCCTAATTTCATAAGCATTAGAATGTAGGCTCCCACAGGGAAGCCATTTTTGTCTGTTTTGCTACTACTGCCGTGCCCTCAAAAATGAACAGTGCCTGCTACACAGTAGGTACTCAATAAATACAGGTTGAATGACTGGATGAGTGACTGAATTACATTTAAGAATTATTTTGTTTTAGTAAAATCCACATGGAAAAGAATTATGAGATGATGTGAAAAAAGTGCCTTCCCTAAAAGTTGCTTACAAAATATGCTAGATTGAAGATAAAACATGGTTTTGTTTCACTTACCAAACCCGCCTGATTAATAGTGACTTTTTTGGACACTGTTGAGAAGAATTCTGTGGCTCATCCAAGCTCAGTGGGAAAGAGTGCCACAGTCAAATTTATGGTGTCTGCTGTGGAGGCAGGGGTGGCCCACGGGACAAGTATGTAGTATTCCTGAGATAGCTTACCACCTTGCTGGGTGATTACTATCCAGATATTGCCCTTCTTAGGACTGTTTCTCATCTGATTGAGTGAATATCATCTAGTAGAAATGCATGTTGATCCTAATGGTTTATACAGGAATTAATTCAATTTCTTTTTCCTTAAAAGACTGTATCATGCTGACATATTGCTAGAACAAAAATCTCTCTTTAGAAAATCCTATCTGCTATATAGAGACCCGTGTTCTTCTCGAGGGTGCAAGGGTGCGTATGATTCCATTTCGTGCCACCGGTTCCAGTAGAATATTAATATAAGACTCTCTCAACTATAACACACTCCCGGGCCTCAAAGCTCATTGCGGCACAATTCCAAGGTTCCAGGGTAGCTGTCCAAGTCTGTTGAAACTTGCTTTCTTAGGATGCTTTTTTTTTTTTTTTTCTATAATCTTTGTTTTTGCCAGAATGAGCAAAATTGATTTTTGTCAGCTGTCAAATGGTGCAAGATGTTAGGGGGGAAAGAAAGGTTTTCTATACTTTTAATTCTTGTAACAAACACTAACGATCAGGCCGTTGGTCGTCTGCTCTGAGAGCGGTTTATGTTCCCGATATTGCAGAGCACACTCACATCTAAGCAGATTGGAAACAGTGCTAAGGTCAATAGGAAGGTTGGCAATCCTGCTTAATACAGATGGAGCCAATAAGCTATTGGCACCTTGGGAACAACAATCCGAAAATCCTAAATCCTTTAGAAGTGTGACCTCCCTTCTCGGTAGTATCGAGAGATTCTAACACGCTTTCTTGGCGTTTCTAGTCACATTGTGGGCTGTGCTGTAGTTAAATTCTCAGGGTATGTGTGTGCGTGTACAACCCAGATACAGCCGGTGTATTCCGCGGCATAACTTGTTCTGCCATCGCGACTTTGACCTGAAGTGATTCGGATTATTTCTTCAGTCCCAGGGTTGAGTCTCCTCTAAGTTAGAAAACTAACAGGCAAAATACGGCAGATCGCAGAGTGGTTTATAACAATCTTAGCCTGTAAATTCAAACCAATTTTTTTTTTTTATCAGAATTAGATCAGTCCTGCCAACTAAACTTTCCCTTAGCAAATGTTATTTCTATGACACTCTAAGTGTTTTTATTTCCACTGAAATTGACTCAGACGATATAAAGCTGCAGTGCATCTGCACACTTTTGATATGAATTTGTTTTTCTTTTATAGGACCTATATTTAATTTGTATTTTAATTATTCCATGTATAAATATGATTTCAGTGTCCAGAATGGTCTCCTCCCCTTTACCTCCCACAAGAGCAAAAATGGCCTGTGAGAAATTAAATGGAGCCAACTGGTAAAAAGATTAACCTAGAAACAAAGGCAGCTTGATCTATTGCTATTTCACTGGCTTGTGTTTGCAACAGCTCATAATGTTTATCTCACAAAAAATAGGCTCCCCAGGTCCTGCCAATCAGATATATTGACTGTGAAACTCATGCCTTTTACTGCTGTAATAGGTACCCCAGACACTGGGGCCCGTGGTGCGTAAGTGGATAGTCCTATGAGTCGACTCGAAATCAAATGTTGTTTTATCGGCATTGGAAGGTGGATCCTCATTCTGTTCTGCTCTTATTGGCACCCAGTTAACTTTCCCAGTTGTTGCTAACATGCCGCTATGCTCCAGAATCATCTAGGATGCTTACTAAAAAGGCAAATTATTGATCCTCACCACGCCCTAGCACTGACTGATAGGTGCATAGCTACTGACTTTAGTGTAGCCGCCTTTGCCCTTAATTGTAGAAAACTTTAAAAAGGAAGATCCAGCTGCCCTTTCACCTGATATAAAGCAATACTTGATCTCATTTTATGTATGAGTTAGGCGTTCTGACTTCATGCACAGGTATAGCTAAACAAGTTGATAACATATCAAGATACTTCCAACCAAGTTGCTAAATGCTACTTCCTGGAGTCAACTGAGTACTGTATTTACACACCAGCCCCTCCACTGCATCCCTCAGGCCCCTCCCCTTCCTAGAACCCACCAACTACAGGGTCAATGGCAGGCACAACAGTCCCCTTTTAATTCTTTGCTTTTCTCACTGTGTACCCTCTTGGGAGATTTTATTCTTATGTCTATAACAATCAGGTCTTTGGTGGCTAATCATCAATTCCCATCTTCTGGCCATGACTTCCGAGCTCAGAGCTCAGCTCTAAATATCTAACTGCTTGCCTGGTGGGCGTTTCATTGACATGTCCATTGCTAACAAAAACACAACTGTGTCAAAAAAACAAATCCATCATCTTTCTGCCTAAGCTCAGCTCCTCTTCCCAACTTCTATCCTGATCTCTGATTCTTATTCACTCTGCTGCCATTTGCCTTGTCAACTAAGCATGAAACTGAGTCATTCTTGACTCCTTGCTCCCTCCATCCAATTAGTCATCCAATTAGTTTAATTTTACTCTAAAAAATTTATCTTGCATTCATCATTTCCTTTCCATTCCAACTGCCACCACTTCACTGCAGACTCATTGCCTCACTTTTGGATAAACAATAATTTCCTTACCCCAATCTTTCCCTCATGCCACCTCCAGATGAATCCTCTTAAAACATCATTTTGATCATCAAGTTTCTATTCAAACCCCTTCAATGGCTTACTTCCAAAATAGAAAAGCCCAGTTGCTTTAGACTGGCATGTAAAAATGATATAATTTTAAAAACAAACAAATAAACAAAAAACAAAACAAAACAAACAAAAACACCAGACCTCTCCAGTCTAGCCTTTTGTGGCAGGTATTAAATTAGATGGTATGTATTTTAACTACAACCTTTATTCTACATATAGGAAATTAATCTCCAGCCAGAAAGTGTTCTGCTGCCACGATATTAATCCAGTTTTCCTGACTCCTTCACTATACCATGTTTCTGCTGAGCCCTTCTTAGAAACTCCAGGCCTAACTTTGCCAGATACCCACTTTGGTGTCCACCGCTAGCTGTTTCTCTAATAGATTCTGTGTTGACCTTTTTCTTCCCTTCCCTTTATTGCTTTTCTGACGTCTTGTTCTGATTCAATTCTGCCTTAATCTTTCTTTCTCTCATTACATCAGGGACCTCGTGTCACTCTTAGTTGCCTAGTTGAAGTTGGATTTGTGTCTTTTGTATATCACCTGAAACCAGAGTACTTCCCCCTCCATCCTCTTAGCTTAAGACTTTGCTTCTTATTTCATTGAAAAACATTGGAGCAATCAAAAGAGCACTTTTATGTTATAGTGGTTCTCTGGGAAGCACTGTAGAGTCTCCTGCATAGTAAAGCAAACAAAAACAAAACAAACTCCAAACAAAAAAAACAATACCTAGTCTGGAACCCAAAACAAATAAGAAACTCAGGGTATTGGCTGGGTCGGGAGGGACTAGGTATTAATATTTTAGAATATTATTCAGGTGATTTCAGTGTACAAAGATGAGAACCACTGCACCACTGCTCTACAATTTCCCATCACCATATCTATGTCCCTACCTGTAACAGTTCTCATATAGTCTGCCTTCTCTTTGGGAAAACTCTGTGCTCATAGTTCACATGATCCCTTCCACTTATCCTTTGTTGTCCTTTGCTCTCCTTTCCCACAAAACTCCACATCCCCACGTGAGAATTACTCTTTTCATTGATTTCCATATTGTTAAACTCTATGATATTTTCCAGTTCTTATCTTGCTTGACTTACGATGAGTTATTTAAATCAATTGATCAAACTTTTCCCTTTAATATACTTGCTATCCTTTGGTTATCAAACTCTCACTCATTCCTAGACGTCCTTTTACCTTATTGGCTGTTCCTTTTCAGGCCTTCTTGCTCACTGTTCACTCTCCCTTCTCTAAACATTGGAGTATAACATGAGTCTCTTTATCTATACTCATTCCCTTGGTGACTTCATCCCGTTTTTTTTTTTTTTAAACTTTATTGAATTTCAGTTGAAGGAAAATAAACTACACCTAGTACAATATGACCAGAGGGAAGGTGATAGGGGAAGGTAGATGAGGTAAAAGGGGTCAAATATGTGGTGACAGAAAGGAAGCTAACTATGAGCAGCGAATACAATGAAGTACGTATATGCATACTGTTGAATTGTACACTTCAAACTTATTGGATGTTATTGATCAATGTCATCCTCATAATTTTGAATAAAAAAATAATTTAGAAGTAAAATAATAATTTGTCCAAGTATACTAGTTGGTACGACACGCTGAGAGAAAAAGTGACCCTCAGGTCACTTGCAATTGTCTTAAAATACTATAATGCTATTTTATTAATAAAAGTACTATAATTATATTTAAAAAATAAGTGTACAATATGATCAGTTTTGACATATGTAAACACCTGTGAAATGATTACCACTGCAATCTAGATAGCACACATTTTCATTCCTACTCAAAAGTTTTCTTATTTCCCTTTGTAATCTTTGTATTCTTTCACGCCAATCCAAAGGCGACCATTGATCTGATTTCTGTTAGTAGAGATTAGTTTTCATTTTCTAGAATTTTGTATAAATGGAATCACGTAGTATGGGCCCTTTTTATGTGTTTGTAGCCTGGCTTCTTTCTCTCAATATAATTTTGGATTCATCCATATTGTATGTATCGCTAGTCTGTTATTTATCACTGAGTAACATTCCACTGTATGGATATGCAATCATTTACCATTTAACAGTTGTTGGATCTTTGGGTCATTTTTGGTTTTTGGCTGTTATGAATAAGCTGATACAAACATCTGTACACAAGTCTTTGTCTGAACATAAGTTTTCATTTCTCTCAGGTAAATTCGTAGAAGTGGAATCATAGAATATTATATTAGGTGTATGGTAAAGAAATTGTCCAGCTATTTTCCAAAGTAATAATACCATTTTAATTCCTGTCAGCAGTGTATAAAAATTGCAGTTGCTCATGTCCATGCTGAGACTTTATGTTAAGTCAAACTTTGCCCTAAGATCTAAATATGGCTTGTCACTTGTTTGTGTAAGTAATAGAGCCATACCCATTCATTTACTTTTTATTTATGGTTGATTTCTCGCTATGATTGCAGAGTTGAGCAGTTATGACAAAGACCATATGGCCAGTGAAGCCTAAAATATCTGAGATCTTTATACAAAAAGAGTTTGCCGACCCTACTTTATATGGTCTTTTTTTTTTTCTTAAAAAATATAAATTTTTAATTTTTCTATTCAGTTATAGTAGTTCTAATTGTGGTTTTAATTTACATTTCCATGATGACTAATGAGATTGAACATTTTTCACGTGATTATTTGCCATTCATGTCTTTTCTTTTGTGAAATCTTTGTCTAAATCTTTTTTTCATTAGCATTTTTTGTTTATTGGTTTGTTTTATTTTTTTATTGAGTATAAAAGTTTTTTTGTGTACATGTAAAACAAATTCTCTGATATATGTGATGTGAATTTTTTTTTTCATTTGGTGAGTTGGATTTTAATTTTTTCAATGACATTGTTTATAGAATAAAGCCTTTAATTTAAAGAAGTCAAATTTGTTGATTATTTTTTATGGTTAATGTTTATTTCTATCTAAAAAATCTTTGACTATTACAAGGTTACAAAGATTATATCCTATGTTTTCTTCTATTTATTTTTATGTGTTTAGACTTTACTATAGGCCTAATGTTTATTTGCAGTAAATTTTTTCATATGGTGTGAGGTAAGGATCATTATTTACTTGTTTCCATATGGATATCCAGTTGATACAGCAAGATTTGTTGAAAAGTCTTTTCTTTACCAATTGAATGGACTTAACAACACTATTAAAATGTAGTAGATATAATAGTAAGTGTTTTTCTGAACTCTATTCTATTTCATTGATATATATATATATATATATATATATATATATATACATACATACATATACATATACATACACATACATACATATATATATCTCTTGGCCATTACCAACTGTCCTAATTATAGTGGCTTCATAATAATCTTTGGAATTAAGTGGTATTTTTTTTTCTCCTAAAATTGCTTTGCTATTCTATATCCTTTGGACTTCCATATGTATTTTGAATTTGTTTTTTGTTTTGTTTTGTTTTGTTTTGTTTTGTTTTGTTTACCAAAAAAAGCATGTTGGAGTTCTGAATGGTGGTGTGTTGATTCTACATCCAAATTTGGGGAGAAGTGCCATCTTAACAATTTTGAATCTTCCAATTCATGAACATGGTACATATTTTCATTTGTTTAGGCAATCTGTAATTTCTCCCGGCATTTTTTTTTCAATATAGAGATAATGGATATCTTTTATTAGACTTATTCCTAAATAGACAGTTTAAGAGTATGTTTTACATTATTGTAAATATATTAATTTCAAAATGCCATTTTCCAATTATTTATTGCTAATATATAATAATTTATGGTTTCATATTGTATCTTGTGAACTTTCTGTATTTACTTATTAGTTCTATTATTTTTGAGATTGCTAGTATTCTTTGTTTAAAAAAATCACATCATGTGCAGATATAATTTTACTTTTTTTTCTGATCTTTATGATTTAAAAATTCTTTTCTTATTTTATTGCAATGGCTGGAATGCAAGCACAGTGTTGAATAGAATTGGTAAAATGTAATTTCCCTTTAATTAGAGAATGCTCCCTGTTGTTTCTAGTTTGTTTAGAAAAAGCTATGGAGAAAGCAAGGGAGCATCAGAGTTTGATGGCAAAGAAAGAAAGAATAAGGTACCATCTGTAGCTAGTTCTCCTTCCAACTTTCACAATGCCTTCCCTCGAGTAACTCTTTTTTTTCCAATTCTCTTCTTGCTCTCTGTCTTGCTACCCTTTCCCAACCAAAATTGGTTTTTAAACTAACTTTGTCAAAACAAACTCAGTCCAGATCTTTAGACTGTTTATCCAAGTTTCGGCCAGCAACTTCGAAGACCCAAATTGGGTGTAATTTTGTCTTCTCTAGAAGCTTTAAACACTCCAATGTCATAATAGATTATTCCACATAAAGAGTATATCGTAACTAAATCAACAAAGACTTCTTTGAAGTTTGTGGGGGAATTTGATAAGAAATCCTAACTCTTCCATTACTAGGAATATTTCTATATGATAAAGCTTTTAAAATTACTATATATTCACTTTATTCTAGTTATAGAAAATTTCTTATTTCTTTACTACTTACCTTTTTCAGTCTTAAAACTTCCAGAAAGATCAATGTCATAAGTTTTAAGGTGCTGTGTTTATAAGATCTGTGTTCACAAGAACTCCATATAGTTGTTCAAATGTATTTAAACTTGGTTTCATATCTGCACAGAAGCTCATGCTAATAAGAGCATCTATGAGAATTCAAGAATAAGGAAAAGCAGTAAAAAATACTATGGCTACTTTAGCTTAAAAATAAGTTTATAGAATCAGGGATTGGGATCAAAGATGAACCATCATTGGGGTTGGTTTCTTTTGATTGTAGAATTGTGGATCCTCCATTCTAAATTCTGCAAATCATTTTGAACCTTTATGTAGTTATAGCTCATATTATACTAATTAACTGTACTTCTGATAGATGCTTAAAGACAAAGAGCACAGCTATTGAAAATAATTCAGTCTAATAGTCTTACTTAATGTCAAGGGCTCAAAAAGTAAATAATATGCACTTTCATTTAAGTAGGATGAAATAAAGGGTAGATTATAATCAAAATTATATATATAATGTTTGATAGCTAATGTATTTAAATCAGAGATTTAACTTTACACATACATATTCCCTTGGAACTATTAGAGATTACTATGAAGATCTCTGAATATTTAGGAAAAAAATAACATCTTAAGCACACTGTGTAATTTTTATATTATTAACTTTAATGTTTTATTTAAAAAGTTTTATTGAAATACTGATCGTTTTTGGTGATTGCAATGAAGATACAGCCATGTAAATGGAATCAGTTACATTTTGAAAATAGAATTACACATTCGTGTTGGATTATATTTAGAAGGAGGTGATAGAGAGGGCTTATAAAAAACTATCTAGGTTCTGGATGCACATTCGAGTGGATGGTGATGCCATTTAATTGGGTAGAAAAAAGCAAGGAAGAATAATTTAATACTAAGAAAGAGAATAACAATAAAAGTGAAGAAAGATCAAGAAATGAATTTGTAATAATTTTAATGATCAGGCTATATATCATTTGTCATATACTGAACTGAGCATTTCACATCCATCATCTTTTTCAATGATGTCAATAATCATGTGAGCTTAATGACATTTATTTTATAAGAGAGATAAAATACCTTGCCTGCCCCTAGTAAATGGTGGAGCAGAATTTGCATTTGAATTGGTTAACACCAAAACCCATCCACTTTATGATTAAGCTATTACAAATATCACAATACAAAAAAGGTAATTTGCTACTCATTTACACTATTTTAGTTCAGAGATTATGAAGATAAACATTGTAAATAATTTATGGAAAAGGAAATAAAATTTATTTCATGAAAAAAATATCTTTATGGCAATTCTGGGCAGGAGATGCCATCAATAACTACGTGAATACGTAAAGAAAACTTGATTGATGCCAATTGCAGATCCTATGTTAAAACTCGTGGAAAAAAATTAGACATAAGGCTAAAAAATTTTCTTGGCTGCCCTTGATTAGATCAACTTTTATGGTTATGCTTTACGATTATTCACCAGCAATTAATTTTAATATGTCACTTAATAAAGCTCTATATGTATTTCAAGTGCAATTCTGAAATAGTCAGAAAATAATCATTTCAAAATTCACTGGAATAGAGTCATGAAGCCAGATTGACAAATCTCTGGCCAACAGATCTGACATTCAGCTCTTTGTTAAAACTAATAAACAAATTTGCTAAAACTAAAAAAGCAACGTGAGACATCAAGAAGTATCTTAGCCTGGTGAAATGATAGACCTGAGTTGTTCCCTGAATCTACTTATTGTTGGCTATGGGAATTTGGACAATTAACTTAACCTCTTTGTACCTCTACTAAATTGTTTATAAAATAGAATGATAACTATGGCAGGTACCTATGAGGATTATAGAGAATGTGTGCACCTTGAATTAACATATAATTAATTTTTATATTTGTAATGATGATAATATGATATAACAATTAATACTATCACTAATTATTATATCTCAGTAGAAATG
The DNA here is from genome assembly GCA_003508835.1 of Eonycteris spelaea. Classification (NCBI taxonomy): domain Eukaryota; kingdom Metazoa; phylum Chordata; class Mammalia; order Chiroptera; family Pteropodidae; genus Eonycteris; species Eonycteris spelaea. The sequence continues at coordinate 934,058 of PUFA01000077.1, read as the reverse complement.
TAGTTAGGAGCATGGACTCTGGAGTTAGCAAGTCTTTCATTCACAACTCATTTTGATACTTACTAGAACACCTAGAAAATCTTAGTAATAGCCTCTGCTTCACAGGATTATGGTAAAGATTATGTAAATTAGTATAGTGATTAACATTGTTTCTGGTACTTAGAAAGTGCTCAATAAATGTTGCTATTTGTATTTACTGTGATATTAGAGTAGGAATAGTAAAGTTTACAGTGATAAATTTTAGTGGAAAAGAGTAAGTACTATTTGTACAGTTAGCGCAAATGCTAAATTTCTTAAAGAAAGAACTTAGAATGACCCCTTAAACATACTTCACTAGTCTTGGTGAAACTGCCTCAATTTCCATGACAGCAACTAACTTTATTTTCATGTTTCTTAGTTTCTGCATTTGTTTTATTTATCTTTAATGAATTTTTGTTGAGAAATACATGTGAAAGGGCTTTTAATGCCATAAAGGACAACATAAATATAAATATCATTAAAGTAATGTTAATATTTATGATGAAACATTCTAAAATCTACCATCTATCATCTATCAATAATCTATTTACCTACTTACCTATCTATTTATCCATCATGTTTTTTTTTTACCCCTAAAAGCATTTTTATATAGTATATTATTTCACATTTCAAATACTGTTATAAAAAAGTAAGCAATAATTACTATTCTCATTTTATAGATAAAAGATGAGGTATAAGAAGAAAAATACTCACATTTAGAACGTTTATTTCATGATAAAATGTTATATATGAAAACCAGATCTCTCAGGCACTTTTTATTAGAATGAACCTGCTTTAATCCATATTTTACATCCACTTTGGACTTTCCATCACATTCTTTTCATTTACTCACTAGAAGCTGAAAAAATCAAGGAGACACACTCTTCCCTAGAGCCTGCAGGAGAAATACAGTCCCACTGACACCTTGATTTTAGTTCATGGAGGCCCATTTTGGACTTCTCACCTCCAGAACTATAAGATAATTTGTGTTGTTTTAAGCCACTAAATTGCCAATAGTTTGTTATAGTAGTAGTAGGGATTGAATACAGATGATAATAAGACTACAGGTATCTAAGCCACATATCCAAGCATAATAGAAACCCAAGAACAGTGGTATGGCCTAGCCTCACAGGGAGACCTGTTTCCCTAAGGCTTGAATATGAAACAATTTCTTTAGCAACCAAAAGGTCATTTGTGATCCAGCTTTGTTCCAAGTTTCAGCATATCTATAGACTTAACTATTGGAAGATTTTGTTGATACTTACTCTTACAGTTCATCAATAATATGAGTCAGCTTTGCTGTTTTTCTGCTTTTCTCCATATATCTTTCCATTTCTAATCCCAGGGCCAACCGACTACCATCCTTTACATGATCATTGATTGTGTAGGTGACAGGCCTTTGCTCTCTGCTTTTCTCTGTGTTTTAATTTTTTTCCCTTCCCTACTCTATCTCTGTCTATATGACTATCACCAAATGAGAAAATTTTATTGATTTAATTAATCCCTATCAGCCATAGTGGTCAGAAACCTGGGACCAGGCAATTTCAGTAAACCCTGGTCAGACTGTACTAGCTGCTCCAGAACCAGGCGTCTATAACTGGTGCAATAATCTTGGCAGGTGGGGAAGTGCTGAGTTATGAAACGAGGCCACTGAGGGAGCTTACCCAACAAGGACGTGTGTGTGTGTGTGTGTGTGTGTGTGTGTGTGTGTGTGTGTGTGTGTAACACTTAGAACAAAATAGACCTTTTTCTATTACAAAAGTTAAAAATATGGGTTCTGGAATCAAACACCCCGTATTCAAATTTTGGCACAGCTATGAGCTTAGGGAAAGTCGTTTAACTTCTTTAAATCCATGCTTCTACATTCATAGAATGGAGATCGTTTCAGTATCTACACCATAATTGTTATGAGGATTATATGAAATGATCAAATTAAGATGCTGGGTTTATAATAAGCCTTTAATAAATGTCAGTTGCTATTGTTATTGTTTTTATAGCACCGTAGTTCTTGTGAGGATTAAATTAACAAGTTTATATTATTTACTGCTACATGTGAAAAGGCCTTGTCTCCTGAGTAGAGCAGATGATGCTTGAAAATGGGAGATGGTATCTTATATTGTTTGGAAATTACTCAAAGTCATACAGTTTCTTTGTCATGTAGATATTACCCAGTGTATTTCCTAATTCTGTCAATACTCTGAGCATCTATTATGTAACAGAATTTGTTACTAGAGATGGAGATACAAAGATGAATGAGGTGTAGAATCTGGCCTCAAGGGACTCCTCAGTGTTCAGGATGATAGAAGCTATTTTAAAAAGGGATAGTGGAGATATGTGGGAGATAGACTGGATAAACCCCACCACTAACCACTTGAACTCTGGGAGAGAAGAAAGGGAACAAACAAAGATGTAGTGGCCTTATAGATCATCAAACCCAACTCTCATTTTAAAGACAATGAAACTGAGTTTATGTACACATGAGTCCTTCCCTCAAGGAACTTGACCACAGTGAATCCGGCGGCATGTGAGGCCCTTGGATTAGTTTAATAGCAATGCCATGATTCCCCCTGTGAGAATCTGTTAGAGCTCAAAGCATGGTACCTCATTAAATATGTGTTTGCCAGAAAGTCCAGCCTGGGTCATCTTATAAGGGGCTAAAAATTATGTACTCCAGGCCAGCATCCAAAGCTTGGAAAGCTCTGAGATCAAATTCGATGCATCACTGTCTTTTCCGTGAGAAGAGGACGCTATAAATCGTAAAGGTTTCCTAAGTGTGACTAAAGAAATCCATACATAACCATAATGGCTTTCTTCAGTTTAGCATATGTGCACTATAGCATAGTCATTCTTTAGTCTGTCTTCAAGGCATCAACCTAGCATATCCCCAAACTGTTCATGGTAGGTAGTCTTTGTTTTTTTCTCAATTGTGTAAAGTCATCATTCATTTTTTGAAAATATATTTTTCAAAATCAGGGTACTGAGTCTGATGATCATACATTTTATATTATCAATTAATTCAAATTGCTTGATGACATAAATTTCAGCAAAAGCTTAGCATTTCTTTGCAGAACAAATTATTAAAATGTCATGTACCATACCTCCCATAACCTCACATCAATCCTGTGCTCCCATAGCACCCTATGCATTTCTTTATCGTTGCACTGCCAACATAACAAATAGTTTGTTGTATGTTCGTGTCATGTGAGAGATTGTGAACGCTTTGACAGGAGAATACCTCTCTCTCCACATTATTTATATCTATATAGTCTTTGTATCCCTAGTCCCTAATGGAATCTAGTGCTAGATAGGGTCTCAATAAATGCTTGTTGAACTGAAAAGAATATGTTAGTCTTGTTCAATCATTCATTCAACAAATATCTGTGTGCACTTATTATGCCTGGTATTGGTTTATGTAAGGAAAATACATTGTTTTGTAAGAAAAACCTCATCACTGTCTTTGTGGAGCTTAATTCTAGCAATTTAAAAAAGCCTTGTAAGAATAGTGCCATTTTACAAACAATTCCTATTTATATGATTTGAGTAGTGAACAGCCATGAATTCAGAAATTTTCTCTTTACATAATGTTTCCAATCAAACCAAGTTAATAATTGTTATCTCAAAGGTAGCTTTCAGTTCTTGCAAGGTTTGTTGTAGTCTTTGGAGCTCCATGTCTACTATTTTTAATGGCTTTCTGCCCAAAGCAGCTAAGTTAATTGGGAAGGGCTGTGGTCTTTTCTTGATAAGAGAATAACTCTCATGAATGATAATGGGAGTTATGTGTGAACATGAAGAAAAACTTGAGTCTTTATGCTATGGATTTGCATAACAGCTTTTCAGAGACAGCTTTTATGATTGATTGTCTCTCCCTAAATGGCTTCCATCTATCAATATGATATGAAGAAAAAAAATATTGCTTTTTTATCCTGGGTAGTTCTCTCAAAACAAAGACCAACTAATTATTTGAAAATTCCAAAACACACTTCAGGATACTGTTACAGAGTGAAAACACTTCCATTTGGATATCCCATAGGAGCTGCCATTCATTAATGTTTAAAACAGATGCTTCAGTGAGCAACATATTTAATTAAATCCAAACCTGTTGTTATTATTCCAGAAAATATTATTATTAGCACAAGTTCCAAATGGAACTCATAGCAACTTCTGGTTGGAGTTCAGGGACGATATTTTAATTTCTAAAAGAATTTACTCAAAGCAGAAATCACTGTAGTTATCTATATGCGTCTTTTTAAACTCAGAGGCCCTGCTAGTTGTGAGAGTTAATTAATTGCTACTTTGATAGGGTGAGTGAATTGACTAGTTGGCTGGACAGGCCACATACATCATTATAAAATGCTGGGGTATGCACATGAAGTATTTGCCTCTGCTTCTAAAAAAAGGAGAAAAGAAAAGAAAAAAAATGTCTTCACATTTTATAAGATGTACTTATTAGATTGGCAGATGTGTCACTAATTACATAATTGCTGTCTTATGTGGTTCTAATAAAATTATTCGAAGCCCCCCAAAATGTCTAGCAGTGAATTATTTAATTTAATACACAGTTATAATAAAATAATTAGTATTTACTTAGAACTCTAAATTGTCAACCAGAAACCTCAAGTAATTATTTTCGTAGTGCTGCATAATGAAATAAATGATGTAATGACAGATGTGGATTACTTTTAAAATTTAAAAAATAGAAAAAATGATATCACCTGTTTTGATTATTTTTTTACATGAGTGAAATTAGAATTTGTGAAAATGAGGTACAAAGAGAATTAAAAGAATTAACTCTATCTAAATTAATGCAGTAGTCCATATGCATGTTTCTCAGAGTCCTGTGATCCTTCTTAAAATGTCTTTGATTCCGAAGCCTGAAGATAGGTTTGAGTCATTCCATGCCAACTGTTTCACACTGTTTTTAAGTCAACAACCTTAAGACAAAGATCTCTTAGGTTTTAGAAGCACCACTTTATTTGAGGCCCAGTTTTAAAGTAAGATGAAATTTTGGGTTAAAGTACCAGAATTTATTTGTTTCTTCATTCTTTCCAATGTGTTCTTCTGTGCAGAATGAAGACACACATTTTTCTATAAAATGGCCTCAACCATAGTTAAAATAACCAATGTGGTCTCATCTTGTCAGTCTGTAAGATGAGCACAGCTTGCTATGGTTCTGTTGATTATGTTTTGAGCCTGTACTGAATATGAATGTCTACATACTTCTTATCGGCACTCGCTAGCAAATGGCTATGTATTTTTATCATCTTATTTCTTGTGTTAACTAGATTATGATGTGTTCAACCAAAGAGATCTTATTCTAATTTTCTCTGTCTCATCTATCTGTCTCTACTTGGCCATATGACTTTGCAGCTCACCCGCATGCTTGCCCTCTCATCCTTATCAAGTTAGGTACTGCGGCAATGATCATTATTAAATGAGTTGTGCTTTTGATGAGATCCCTTTTATAGTTTCAGTCTTCTTTTAAAGAAATACACTATGGAACTATACCCCAAACCCATAATGTGAAATACAGACTTATACTGTGAAGCTGCAAACCCCTGAAAGGCATGGAGCACATTTCATTTACTTTCTATATCTAAAATCAAGCATAGTAGTAAATTAATAGGTGCTCAGTAAATGTTTGTCACGTTGTATATTAGCCTATGTCATAGATCATGAGAGGAAAAGAAGATGGTCTCATACGTTAAGAAATGTAAAGGTATGAAAAATGGGGGGTATTTAAAAGGTCCCAGTAATCACATTCCTTTCCTGGCTAAATTTAGAACCAACTCAGAGAGAGATACAAGAATCAGATGAATATCAAAATATTAGCTTTATTATTGAGAAGCACTCTAACAATGTGACTTGCGTGGTTAAATGGATTTGCTAACAAGGTGCTGATTAAGCACATGCCCGAGGTTGCAGTCCACATCCATAGGGACAGGCCTCTTTCTGCATGGGGAACAGAAGACCAGGAGTTTCTTTCTCTGCAGGTAGGATCCTAAAGGCCTAGAAGGGACAACTCCATCTATGTCAAGTGTGTCCTACCAAACTCACCTTATTGATAAGTGATCAATGTTCCTTCCAAGGAGAATAGGAATGATTCTCCAAGGAGAAAGATTCCAAGTAATGAATAAAGGAAGTTTCTCACCTTGGAAACCTGAGAGGTGTGAAGTCAGAACTTCCCTTAATGTTCTCCATCTGTTTTTTTCCTATAGTTAAAGGCAGGCTTTCCTATCAAAGTAATCAAACTATTAAGAGTTAGGAGTCAGGAAAATGTCAATGAAATTATCTTTATTATTGAGAAAAGTTAGGTCTTCAGAACATAACTTAGATTTGTGGTCTTAGACTACTCTTTTGAACCAAACTTTCTCTACAGACTCTCTCCCACAGGGCCAGTGCTTTACTACATGGGCAGGATAGCAGAATGTACCCTCTGGGAAGTCAGGTGAGGATTCAGAACATGCTGACTCTTTCAAGACCACTTCTTTTGTCAAAATTCAGTAGAGAGATAAATGAATCACTTATCTTCCCTTAGTAATATGTGAGAGGAGGTTAGAGATTAGCCAGAAGTGTTTTTGCCAGTTTACATTCTGCCACAAAAAACATGAGGAGTAGGATATATGCTTGCAGCAGGAGCCAAAGGAAAGTTTTAAACGTGATCACAACTGGTTTGTAGAAAGAATGTATTCAGCATAGGCAGTACTGAAGGCTGAGAGATAAGGATTAGATATGACTCAGAATGTGTGGAGAAAGAAGTGAATAAAAAGAAAAGAAAGTGGAAGATGAATCCCCAAGAAATGCAAATACTTATTAATCAGATAGCTAGAGAAAGAGAAGCCCCAGGAAGCTGAGAAAAAAGCATCCAAGAGAGTTTGAAAAAAAAAAAAACAAAAACAGCAAAACAACAGAAAGGGGGTTGCAAAAAGGAGGGAGTGGCCAGCAGCGTGAAACCTACATGGTCAAATGAGATAAAAACTGGCGAGTCTCCCTGGGGTTAAGCAACAGGGAGGAAATCAGGAACATCTGTAAGAAGGGTGTCCCCAGAATTATTGAATCAGAGGCCACATTGTCTTGAATTGAGGAGTGTATGTGGGTTGAGGAAGTAGAGATAGTTTCTAGAAACCTGACGACAAATGAAAAAAAAATATGATAGCTAGATTAGGACTTCAAGCCCAATTGGCTCGAGTCCTAAGCCACATTCTCTAAGAGTTTAACCACAAATCGAGATGATTTTTGCACTCTGCCTGACTTCTGTATCTATCTCTCATTTAGCTCCAAACTGTGGTTGAGTGCGGGCAGTGGGAGAACAGTGGTGTAATTTATTAGGCATTTCCAAACTCCAACAAAAGAAGGATGAAAATAGGTTGAAATCATTTGTGTGTGGGAGGGTACTGAGGAAAGAGTGGGGTTCCAGAATGAAGGGTTTTTTTTTTTTTTTTAAGTGGAGATAAAAATTAGTAATAAAGCAGGAGAGAAGTAGTAAGTAGGAGGTTAAGGACTGTGATAAAGGTTCAAAAGAGATTCTGTGTGAAATAAGAACCTGAGAACAAATAGGTTATAGTAAGGGCCTAATTAAATGGGGTTTTTTAAGGGTGAATTTTTAGGCGAACCTATGTACATGAATTGGGAAATGACTCCAAATTCAGTCAGCTTTCCAAGAAGAAAATAATTTTGCAACTGATACTCTTGGCTTAGAGAAGCTACTTATTCCTGGTTCTTTTACCATTTTGAACACTAATTCTCCATCCACTTGTTCTTTACTCTTAAGTGGTGATGTACCTCTGGGGACTCATGACACTAACCTTTTGCGCCTCTACACTCTCTGTCATTAGAAGATCTCATCCACTGCCATGACCTCAGCCTAAATGCAAAAAAACACAATCAAAACTTAAACTTAGCATTCTGACCATACTGGTCAATTGTCACCAGGCAACTGGAAGTCAACAATTTAAATGATAAAGCTACCAAAATCCTTGCACTTGTTTCCCAAGTCAGTTATGTCTGACTTAGATATCACATATTCATCTCTCATAGTGCAGAGGAGAGCTTTGCACATTAGATGTGCATCATGTCAGATGACTTTCTAAATCAGGGCAAAACAATAATTTGCAAGATCTGGCTGGCTTTCTGAAAACGAATGAAAAGATTCAGTTACCTACTGGGCAGATTGATAATCCAGGTCACTGCTCTCCTAATTGCTGTGTTTGACTAGATCTGCACTATCCAATGTGATAGTAGCTACTGAGCTATCACATTGGATAGTGCAGACCTAGAAATGTGGCTAAGAGCCGCATTGGGATACACAGAAAGAGCAAACTACACATCAGTTTCTAAAACTTAATATTGAAAAATAAGGTAAAAATATCTCAATAATTTTATATTAATTAAATGTTAAATTAATATTTTGAATGTAGAAGGTTATATATTATTAAAATTAACTTTAAGTGTTTCTTTGTACTTTTTTCCCCCTGCCTACAGCACCTGGTCTCCCTAGGTGGTCTCCCATCTAAGTACTAACCAGGCCCAATCCTGCTTAGCTTCTGAGATCAGGTGGGATCAGGCATGTTCAGGGTAGCATGGCCATAGAGCTTTTTGTACTTTTTAAATGTAGCTACTAGAAAATGAAAATTACATATATTGCCCCCTATTTATTTCTATTGTACAGCACTTATCTGAATGTGACCACTTATTCTGTATTCCAGTTGAATCCATTTACATATCCACTATTGCACTTAACACATTTTATTGAAATTATACTGAATGTGTATAATGCTTTTTGGTAACTCGTTATCTGAACCCTGTTCTTATAGTAGGTGAATTTCTTAATCTGTAGTTTTAATGTGAGGCCTCCCTCAAATTAGTAGCAAATGGCTACTCATTTCCTTGGTGAGGGAATCAGCACTCCAGCGGGCTCAGCCATTCAGATACACCTTTCCTAGAAATGGAACTGGAAGTTAGTGAGGCAAAGAAGCATGGACAATGAGGTCTGCATTCTGGAATTCGAGGAAAGCAGTATTAACGTTGAGTTTCCACTGTCCGCAGCTGGCCGTGGTGTAAGCTGAGATATCTATGTGAGGTGAAACTCACCAAAGTAGAGAAGCCATCATGGGCAAAAGCACACGATGTTGCATACTATGCTAGGACATTATTTTGTAGAGGATGATACACCACTGGAATACATTAAGCAGGAAAATGACAAGGTCATTACTTCATGAGTTAAGAATCAGATGGTCTAAGATAAAGAAAACTTGATTAATAGAAGTTTAAACCTTAAGGGTGTATTTTACATCCCTAACAAGAAGTTTAAATGCAGTCAGCATATGGCAGCACTATCTTCAAGCCCCATCATCAAAGCCTGGACTCTTGATGTTCTTGCTCCCTTCACGTTCCTCTATGTGCTGGCTTTATCCTCAGGTTGGTGCTTCATGGTCACAGACTGATCATGCCACTCATCATGTATTTGTCCCAAACCTCTAAATTAATAAGGGAATGAAAGGGACAAGCTGCTCTACTCAAGCTGCTATGTCTTTCATCAGGGAGAAACGCCATCCCCAATTCCTTATTTGACGTCCCCATAAATTTCATTGGAGAGAATCAAATCACCTAACCACTACTAGCTGAAAGGGAGGTCGAGAACATGAATATCTGGCAAGGACAAAACAAACAGAATAGCTCCTATGTATCAGTCAGAAAAAAGTAGCACACTCAAAATGAGTAATTTAAAGAAAATTTAGCAAAGGAACTATTTACAAAGAGATACTTTAAAAGTAGAAAAACCACAGAAATAATGCATTCACTGGACATTGTTAAGAGCAGGGTTTATACTCTCACCTCTCCCAGCAGTGACAAATGGAGAAAGTGATTACTGAAACTGGACACAAAGAGAGGTTTGTGGAGAAGGGCAACTAATGGGAATTATAGCCTTTGATCACATGATACGGCCAAAGAACAGTGACTCCACAAGGAAGGAACTGGAAAAGAAAACACTTCAGCCTTACTCATTTCTCTTTGTCTGACCATCAGCTAGCTCTTGGGCTGAATCCAACTCAAAGACAGATGACAAAGAAATCCCTTGATATTGTCCATAGTTGTCAACCTTGTGAGGAAGCAAACAGCGTGGAAAAGTAGAGGTAAGAGATTTGGATAGGTAGGTGAAAGCCCCAGTACATCTTACCTTGCTTGGATTAACCTTCTGGAGCGGGACACTGAGCTGCCAGAACAGGCCGAGGCCTTGGTAGAAGGAGGAAGGAAAATACCTGTGGTGCGGGAAACTGATACTGTCTGCCATATTCACCCTTATGACAGCCTGGGGATAGATTTAAGATAGGAAATTGATCACAAAACTCCTTGCTAGAGATGGTGGGAGACAGAGACTGTTGGTGTAATTATCTAAATAGGATGTTATGTGAGATTATAAACCTGATTATTTCTTCATCAAAATATACCTTTATATATTTAAATATTTGCCGGATTTAGAGAGTTGAGTTACCTTTCAGATGAGTATATTTTGGTCTATCTTAAATAACTTCAATAAAGCTTGAGATTTGAAAATGCTTTATGTTGCAATAGACCCCAGGCAATTATATGGAGTGTGTTAACTGGTAAAAAGAAGAGGGAATTGAAAATAAAGTTATCTGGGCATTACTTGGAAAGAATTTAGACGTTTAACAGGGACAAGAGTCTGAATTGTACTTTTGTCATCTGTAAGGCTGAAACATTATATTAGGCTGATCTCCTTGTTCATCTGTATGTATATCTTTAGATTCTAATTCAATACCTGCCTATAATCATACCTACCTTCTTTCCACTCCCCTATCCTCATCCTTAATACCTGACAACCACTAATTTGTACTTTATTTCTAATTTTTTTTTTTAATTTCAAAACGTTGTATAAATGGAATCACAGAATGTAACCTTTTAGGACTGGCTTTCTTTGTTCACCATAATTCCCTGGAGATCCATCTAACTTGTGTGCATCAATAGTTCATTCGTTTTTATTGCTAAGTAGTGTTCCATGGTGTGTAGGTACCTTTTTCAATTATGTTAGTCTTCAGTCAATTGTATTCTTTAATTAAGTATGTTGAGCATTTGTAAACCAATCGCTTAGCCAAATTATCGTATGATCATCTAAATCATTGCTATTCAAAGTATGGTGGACAGATCTGCAGTGTAAATGTCATGTGGGGCCTGTTGAAATGTGAAATTTGGGATCTTACTTCAGACACTTAGAATCTACAGGTGGGTGAACAAGACCCTCAGTTGATTCCTATGAATAACAACGTGAGAGAAGCACTGATCTACATCACACTGAGGACATTAAACAAATGCAGAGCTCACTGGAAGGTAGCTCCTCTCCAGATGGTGAAGAAAAGTCAGATCTCTACTGTACCCCTTGGAAGCACTTTAATATATTTTCTTTGAGCTTTCAGACACTTAAAAAAAAAAAAGTTAACTAGATTAATTTCCCCCCAAGTTTCATTAGACATATTACCAGTCTGTGTGAAAATATTCTCTCCCTTAGCCAATCTGGCAAATCCACTGGAGAAAACTGGGAACTGGCTCACAGCCATTTTCTGTGCAGAGCACCACCATTTTCACTACAGAAAGCCCCATTGTCTAGAAATAATAGTGAGGTTTTGCCCACAGCAGAAATCTGCATTCAATCCTGCTGTCCCAGGAGTGGAATTTTGCTTGGAGCCAAATTCTCAAGTCTTCTTAATTTTGGTGAAGATATGTGTTTTTGCAAGTGCAAATTCATGAAATTAAAGTTGGATTTTTCCTAGCTTTCCTCTATCCAGTGTTTTACGACAGGAAGGACCTTTGAGTATTTTCTCAAAATAGCAAGTGCCAGCAAAACTAAGCCAGGTTTGCTGTTGAGCTCACCACCCAAGTCTTTGTGAAAGGTTGGCCTGGAAACACAAGGATATCACTGCGAATTTTGACAGTCATCCAGAGTGTTCCAGTCAGGTGTAGCCAGTGGTCCAAAGGAACATCAGACTGGATGGAGAGAGTCCCACATCTGAACCCGTGGGCCGGTGGGATCTCTCCACCTTCTGGTTCTCTTAGTAATATTCTCCTAGTTTCTGCTTTCTTGTGTCAATTACAGATACAGCCTTCAAGATAAATAGAGTGCACAGGGAACTGTGAAGACTGCCAAGTAGTCTGATTTAAAAAAAAAAAAAATTTTTTTTCTATTGAATATGTGTAAAGTGGCTTCAGTGAGAAAAACGCAAGCTGAAATGATAACAAATATACCAAGTGATATGTGCTACAATTTCATCATTGCAAGCAACAATTCAATTGAAAAGGTTACTTTGACTATTGTTTTAGTTGGACCGATGTTTGTTTTTGTATTCCCAGTTGCTAAATGCAGTCAGAATTTCTAACAATAGCCACAGTATGTGGCTGTAACTGCAGCGTTCTTGCTTGAGGTATGTAGGTAGCATCAAAATACTTGCAGTCCCAAAGGTAATTAATTATCCTCTTCCATCACACTCACTGTGTATAATTCTATGGTGTGCTCCACACAGTGTGTGGAGATATACTGCATTTCACTACACCCTGCTATTTATACTTGAACTACATCTCAGAATTATACATTATTGGATGAGCAATGAGTTTTTAGTAAAGAAATGAGAAATTACTTTTGTTCTGAAAGCTTTCAGTTTGTTTATTTGCCTAAAGCAAATATCTGTTACGTTAATTTCATAAGTTTTTAAGTTAGACCCACCTGAACCTGAACAATCATTTTTTTTTAATAGTTATTAAGGAAATGCTTGCTTTTTTTCTGGCTGAAGAGAAAAAAAAAAAAACGAGTTAAATAAATCAAATAAATGAAGTAAGTATCTTGGGATTAAGAAGCCATCTGGGATGATCAGATAAAGAAGATATGGTACTAATGTGTGTGTGTGTGTGTGTGTAGTAGAATTTTACTCAGCCGTAAGAAGGGATGGAATACTGCCATGTGTGACAACATGGATGGATCTTGAGAGTATTGTGCTAAGTGAAATAATTCAGATAGAAAATGACAAGAATCATATGATTTCACTCATACGTAGGATATAAAACTGAAAGAAACAAATGAACAAAGAAAACAAACTCAGACACAGGAAACAGTATGATGATTATCAGAGAGAAAAGGATGCAGGCAGGATGAAGGGGGTAAAAGGGGTCAAATATACGGTGATGGAGGGGACTAAACTATGAGTGGTGAGCACACAATGCAAAGACAGATGATGTACACTTTAAATTTATGTAGTTATTATTATAAACTTATTAACCAATGTTATTAATTAAAATCTCTGTATAGTGTATTTTGATATGCAGATTTTTTAATATCTGGGATTTATTTCCATTGCAATTTTTTTTCTTAGTTGCATCAAAAGAAATTTCTTTAAGCCTCTGATGTTGGTGACGGAAACATCAGAACACAGTTTTTGAGTATTTTTCCCCCTAATACATTCTTAAATCTTCATATTCTAGAACTATTTGGAGAAGTTCTTGACTTCCTCCTAAATCACATCTGGAGAAGCCACATGTTTTTTTGTGTCTATCCTCCTTGTACTACTTTTAATGTGTAAAAACCTAAAATTTTACCTTTTGTGTGGCTGAATATTTTTTTTCAAACTATTACTTTAAGGGCGTTATTCTATTCAGAAGTATGAGGAGGGAGTGACAGTTGCAACTAAAAGTAGATGTTGAGCAATTGTCCAATGCCATTCCCAACATTTCTCAAATTGTTTCATTAACAATTTAAATAATCATTAACATGAAATAGTGTTAAATAGTCACTAACGTGAAAGTTAAGTCCACGGAATGCCAATAATTTACTGTTATTTTTAAAGGCTCAAAATATTTAAGGTGAATTTTAATTTTTTTTTTATTGCTGACTATTCTTATTGTTGTGACCTTCCTGTAAGAGTGAGGCACTTTAAGAGTACTTTTTAAGGAGCGCTTTTCTTTATCAAACCAAAATCACCAAGAGGCGTTCAATCTGACAGTCAATCCTTGGAGCCATTTTCATAAATTTGAAGATGACTTCTTTCATCAGATCTTTAAAATGAAAGACACCTTTTTCCACCTTACTAATATACAGATTATTAGGTATCATTCTCAACTTAGATTATTCTACATTGCTTGTCTATTGAGGCAGGTGATTCCTCTCCTTGGTGGTCTCTGGAAAGGTCTAGAGAGGTCTTCATCTACTGCCCTATCCTCTTGTGCTGCTTTGCCACTCATTTTGAGGACTGTAGTTTTGCATGAGCTTCCAACCTGAGGAATGGAACAAGGCTCCTAATGGTAGGTTGACCAGAAGTACATCTTTGTCTTTCAGCTTTATGTTCTCAAATTCTTATATGCCTCCTGAATTACTGAATACTGATCTTTAGCCAATCTGATTTTTTCCCCAGTTTTTTTTTTTTACTTTATCTCAGTTTTAGCCAGTTACTGTCAGTTGCACAGAAACAGGACTTTTAAAGTTTTAAGTGATTTATTCTCTGTCATTATTGTTTTTTTTATTATTTGAATTCCCAACATTTGTTATTACATCATTGTTTTATTTTTTCTGTTTATTTCTTTTTCCACATTACATATTTCCTTTTGCTTACAATTTAAATACTACTGAGAGAAGTATTAGTCTGAGATTAGTCAGGAAAACAGGACCATACTAAGTAGCCAAGTTGAGAGACTATAATATGGAAATTTGTTACAAAGATAATGGGAGATGAGTAGGGCAAGTAGGATACAATGAGGCAGTCCAGGGATTAACAATATCTGAGAGTTACTTCAATTCTTTAAACTGGGGCAACAAAGGGAACAGAGGTGTTATGAGAGTCTTAGCAGCATCTCAGATCACCAAGATACAAATCCAAAAGAGAGCCAGAGAAGAAATATTCTGCCTCCTTCCTTTGTCCTGCTTTCTGAATTTTTGTCAGTGTTTACCATCACCACAACCTATAAGCAGCCACTGAGAATGGGGAGCCTAGGAAATGTAATTCACAGGAACTCAACTATCTCTGGTATAGAAGAAAGATGGAGGAAAAAACAGGGAGAGATCTGAGATTCAACAGGCAGATAATTTTGTTGAGTTTTGTAATAATTCATGTGGTTATATTCTGGAGCATAGTTGTATCAACATTTTATGCAAATTTTCAGGTCTCAAGTTTATACACGGTATTTTCTGAATATTGGAGGCTGCAGTGAAGTGCAACTATGAGCACTTGTAGAAATTAGAAATAAATTTATTTTCTGGAACAAAGCTATTATAAATCAATATATAATGAAAAAGATTAGCCATATGTAACAGTTATACCTGCCCTATGATAAGCTTTGTAAATGCAGGACAGATGAGGATTGGGACACAGCCAAGTTTAATTAAGGTGACTGAGTTATAGTTTATGACTTAAATGTGATTGACTTTGAAAGAAAACATCCACGTAATTAGTACTTATGAGTATAAATAAAGAATGTGCTATCAAGGTAAGCTTATCTATATGATATCCAGAAAGTAAGAATTATAAGATTTTGTCCATAGATTTTTAACACTGTCTACAGAAGACACCATATTGACTAAATATTTGATCTGCAACATTTGGCATTCAAACTTTCAATCAATCTCATGTGTAGAATTATCGTGAGAAAGTCCCCCGGACTCTGGTCAATTCTGGATAGAATGACCAGGACCAAGTACATCTTAAGATGTGTTTGACATAATATAAAAAGCAGATTTGTTGCAATCAAACATACCTAGCTTGGTACCTTTTTCTGTTAGTTATCAGTTGGGAATCTGGATGCAATTGCTTAATCTGATCAGATTTTGGGCTTTACATCTGCAAAATAGGTAGAATGATTTATTCCTTGGAAAGTTATCTTCAGCTAAATGTGCACTAGAGTAATTTCAGTTCTTGCCGTTGCTTCTTTGTCTTGACTTTAATGGAGATGTATGTATAGGACTATCATAACTTTTAGCCATTACTATGAACATAATCTTGCCAATTCTTTGATGAGTATCCTCTATCTTCATATAGCAACCAAAGCACACTTTTACTATTATACTTCACTAGCTATTTTGCAATTGTAAAAGACATTGGTCATTATTGATGGTTGCACAGAATTAAACTTCCTTCTTCTGCATAGAAAATATGTACATATTGAGTGCTCAGTGTCCTATAGAAGTTGAAAGTGCCATATATTAGCTTACCCAGACTCCCTTGAAGGCAATTTGCAAGCACGTGACCTAGGTTCCACCAGTTAGTTGTACCAATCCAATACTTGCGGGACCATGCAGAACTCTCTCGGTATTACTATTAGAAAGCATCTCAGACTGCTGGGGTCACAATGGCAGAGGAATGGTGGCAGTGGAGCAGTGGAAGTGTACTATGCAAGTGGGTCTAAAAAGGGCAAGGTGTAGTGTTTTCTGGTTGCAGGTGGTGGCAGTGGTGGCCTCACCATACTGGTTCTCATGTGTGATTTGGGGGTTATTCCTTTTTATGTGGCCCTAACATCTTTTTATAGAAATTCCTTGAGCAGCTCATTGTTTTAATAACTATTCCGCATGAAAGAGTTACAGTCGGATTCAGTCACTTGCAGCTAAGAACCCTAGCTAATATAAAATAATAAGTTTATGTTTCGGTTCCCCACTTCATTGATTGAACTTCTAAGTGTGGAGTCTTGTCTTATTCATCTTTGTATACCAAGTACTCAACAATTTCTGGACTGTTCTAGGATCTAGAAATGGATTGTCTAGGAACAGACTTCATCTGTTCCTTTCCTGTGCTTTCCAAGTAGTATAATTTAACTTTTCTTACAGATTCGCTGCTTGAGGAGAATGATATATTGAGCAGTTGACAAAACTGCTAAGCAGACCTGGGTACTCATCCTTCTCTTTGAAAGGGATGCGATGCTGTTCTAATCAGAATCTCGTGGCTGTACTTAGCACGGATCAGTTCCCAGAAACCTATTTTTTAGAGTGACATTCACAAGATCATGTTTTTGGGGGTGCCAAACTGGAGTCAGCCTTGGCCTATAGAACTACCACTCCGTAAGGTAGTACTTAAGTGTTTAGCCAACCTATTTTAATAAAATTTCCAAATTAGGAAATCTCTAACTTGAGCAATGCCATCTGTATCTGCTACATTTCTCATTATTTTTCACCCATTTTTCCACAAATATTTTCCTTTTCACTTTTACCACTCTTTGGCAGAAATAAAGCTGGATAGTTGGAAAGATAAAGTCATATTTATCTTTTAATTGCATAACAAAATGCTGTGCTGTTGCAAACACTTGAACTGTCCCATTGCTTTGATTGTAGCAGCAATTGGCTGCCAGCAGAATTTTAAAGAGAGGGGCAAGAAAGAGGAGGAGAGTTATTAACCCTACTCCAAAGTACTGCATTAAAAAATAATGATTTTGGCTTCACATCCGCCTGTGAGTGTGTTAATCACAGAAGAAGGGATAGGTTCTTTGAAATTATTCTTTGGGGCTGAAACAGATTTAAAAATTCTGAATGGGAATTGATACTTGTTTAGAACCATTATTCAGACAGTTTTATATGTTTATTAAAAGTTATACAGATTTTTAATGTCGTCAAAGTCTTGTACATGTTTTAATTCCCTATATTCTATGAACAATTAATCATATATAAAGCAGTTTATACTTTGCAAAGAACTTCACATGCGCTGGCTCATGTGAGCTTCACAACAGCTCTGCATACTAGTTAAGTTTGGGGAGCAAGCCCTACGAGGTGGTGAAATTTTATAACTTTTCTCCGTACCCCTTTATTCTCATCATCATGAGCCAATGACATCCACAGGGCTCAACATAATGTGAATTCACAGCTTTATATCTTTCCATTTGAAATAATTTTTAAGTTTCTGAAAAGAAATTGATTCTTTGGTTTTATGCATATCAACAGCACCATGTTCAAGATAAATCTCCCCATCGTAGAGGACGGCTTTGATTATTTTTCACTTCTGCTAAAATGTGTAGTTACTATAACTTTGAGTCACGAGGTACAGCTTCTGTTGTTTTGTCCTCAGAGCTATGTTTTAATATCTGCTCCAGAGCAGATAGAAACTAACATGAATTTTAAAAAATAGCCAGTGTGTCAAGCTAAAACTACAAATGAGAGTGGGCCAAAGGTTTATATAGAATGAAAGATTTATCTAGTCTACTGTCAGGTGAGGGATGAGAAAGCAGTAAATTACTGAGTGATATCTAAGTAAGTTGGTAAAAAATGTGATAAAAAGTATTAAACTCAATAGGTACAGTTGCATAAATAACATCAATTTTAATGAATCTGAACTTTAGTTGTAAAATCTGGACACTTTCATTTTAAAATTATGTAATTATCTTATTAGAATGTGAGGATAGGAGATTATAACTAAATATATATTGGAAACTTTGTAACCCATCAGTGTGATGGGTGCTTTATACATTTTATTAAAAATTATCCTGGGTCCAACAATCATAGTACATATAAAAGATGAGGAAACAGGAATGTGTAGCCACATGTCAAATGCCGCAAATCAGTAAATGGACATAAGGAGCTAATGGAATTTAAAATGATATTTGGCAATATGGTGTTTCTGGCCAGGGAAGACTCCTTCATTTAACCAAGGTCCATTTCCTAATTAAATAAATGCAAATAATTGTGATATTTATGGCAAAAACCTATGTAATATAGCTTACTAAAATGATGTGACAAGGGACTAGTAAACAAAACCCTAGAAATTAGCCTCTTCTCTCATGATCTTAGACAGAAACTACTGTTTCTGTTTTGACTTTTTTTACTTAATGAGACAGGAAACTTCTACCTAAAAGAGGAGTTATTTATGAAAAAAATTATTAACTATCTGGCAGTCATGTTAACTTAGACAAGGGAGCCAACTTTACTATTATTTGAGTTTGGGAAACTCTGGGACTGATAATGAGAAACCAACTAACCTAATTGTAAACTAAATTACAGTCGTTGTGGCTTTTACTATCTCAAGTCTTATAAAGCTTATGAAAATGAAGATACGGCTAGTAAAACATAAAAGAAACATTCCAAAGAAATTTAGTATAGAATGAAACACATTTTAATATAGAGCAAAGAAAAACTGAAGCTCTGGTATTAAAAAATTAGATTATTAATATTTTAAAGATAATTTTAAAGTCATAGCCATCTTGAAGGTAATAAAAAATAAGTGTAACTCTCCCTGAGTATATATATATGTTATATATGACCAATAGAAAATTTCAAGAGTTAGATTTATGAATGAGTCTATCATATTTAATAGAGGAATGTAATAATCTATAAAATTAAACCTATATTTATGTAATAGATATCTAATAGATATATTAAATAAGCCTATATCTCTGTTGTAAATGTGTTTTGTGTAATTTAAAAATACATAGTTGATAATGTGAATAACTTAGAGCCATGGCAATACTAAAAATCACTGGCATTAATAACATAAAGTAAATTTAGCTATTTATAACATTCTATCTGTACAACATTAAGTAGCATCTCTCATATCTCTTGTTTTGTTAGACAACCAGAAAGAAGTTTATTTCATAAATTGTCTTGACAGTAGGAGCAAAAGGATCTGGAAGGAGGTTGTTCATATCCTGTGGGGAAGAAAACAAGGAGGACTGTAAGGTGTCTCTCAAATTTCAGTCTTCTGGTCTACCTCTAGGATCTCTCTCTCTCTCTCTCTCTCTCTCTCTCTCTCTCTCTCTCTCTCTCTCTCTCTCTCTCTCTCTCTCTCGCCTTAACTCATGGAAAGACAGAGAAAGTTGGTTTCCATGAGGTTTTCCATAATGCATAAGAGTGAAAAATTATGATGCCCAGGGGAAGATTATTCCTCAATTGTTAAGGTCCTTGGTAGTTCAAGTTCAACATGGCAGACACCCCTAGAGACTCCCAAAATTTAATGGGTTGGGTTATGCATGAATCTGGATCCTTTACATTAACAAGTGAGGGGAGGAAAGGGATACCATGACTTTTTTAGTCCCCATAAATTTGAGAAGTCTGGATAGACATAAAATTAGAAAGCCTAAGATATAATGTTGTCTTTAAGGAGATTATCACTTACTAGAAGAAGACAGAAGAAGACAGACATGAAAGTATGACAATAGGTTCAATCCATTTTTGTAATTAATACATTTTTCTGGATATTTGCTATTAATCACCAAGTTTGAAGGTATGTATAAGATGATTTGACTTAAAAACGGGTATGAATGAACCTTTGAAAACCCTATGGGAGGTGCTTTGCAGTGGCAAGAGGTCATCCTCAAGAGTTACCGCAAGTATTGATTTGAGATGGAGCTGCTTCACACCTGGGCAACTCTGTGTACCTGTGCATAAAGGTGCATAAGAATGGAGATTTATTCATTGAATATTGCTGACTTTCCCAAGCAATATTGAAAATAACATAAAAATGAAATATGAAAACCTTTAAATTTCTTATGTGCCCAAAGTTCCAAATCTGGGTGTATATCAGCATCATCAGGAGAGCTTTTAAAAGTGCATATTTCCAGTTTTCACCATCTGAGAATCTAAGGTCTAGTAGGGCTTAAATGGTTTTATAAAAATTCCCCAAGATTTATTTCAATGTCTTTCCAGGTTTGGAAACCATTACAATATACTGTAGACAACACATGGGAAATAACAGAAAGGAAAAATCAGTAGAACTTGGAATTGTCAGATAATTCTCCTTTGAAGGACTGAGACTTGAACATGTTATAACAGAAAAAATGAGATCTGAGCCAGGGATGAAATCCTAAACTGCATGGAAAGGAGTGTGTATTAGTGAAGCACTAGCAGCTGTATGAAACAAACTTCTAAATTACAGTGGCTTTAAACAGTAGAACTCTATTTTTC
Organism: Eonycteris spelaea; assembly: GCA_003508835.1. Taxonomy (NCBI): domain Eukaryota; kingdom Metazoa; phylum Chordata; class Mammalia; order Chiroptera; family Pteropodidae; genus Eonycteris; species Eonycteris spelaea. The sequence goes on along the minus strand of PUFA01000077.1, from coordinate 913,177 downwards.
TTCAAGTAATGATCCATTGATGGTGTGCCTAGTTGGCTGTCAGTTCTTCATGTGGTAGTTCACGGGGTTTCGGAGTCATCTGACTGCCATTCTATTATCCCTTAGGACTTTATCATCTTTCATATACAGCCACTAAATGGATGGTCCATCTGCTTCTTAACGCTGACCAGAAAGAGATCCATATTACTTCCGGGCATATTCTATTGTTCAGAAACAGTGACATGAACACTAGTAGATGCAAGTGGAGGAGGCCAACAAATTATAGCCCCTGTCTGGACAGCTGCCACTCGATAACGTAGCGGCATATCATAAATTTGTGTGACAATATACTACTTCTGTGACAGTTACCAAATCCTAAAGAAAAATAATTTCTTTTAGTGTTATTCTGCTTCAGATATTAATCTTAGGTACATGCATTTCATGTTTTTGTGCTGGTATATGTTTCTGTATGGCCACTTCTCATTTTCTACTTTCCTTAGGTACATGGGCTGGAAGTTGTAATGTTGAGGTGCTCATAAACATCCTTTGACTTCATTAGACCCACGTTTGGCATTTGACTACATGAAGACAATTCCTGTGAGTAATTACCTAACTCATTTATACACTGCCGTCCTGAGTCACATTGTCCCCACAGTACTAAAAGATGATGCTGCCTGGGCACATTTGAATTTTTATTGTTGGTTTTCCCATTATAAATAGAAAGACACAATGGAACTGAAAGGAATTCAGCTAAGGAAACATTCAATGTTCATATGACCCACTTTTGTGAAAATAGAGTAGCCTTCATTAGAATGGCCAAATGAGGGCCCTTCCAAATTGGGGGGGGGGAAGTGAGAAAAACAGTATTTAAGCCTAAAGTGCTAAGGAAAAGAGAGGAATAAAATTGGGAGTTGAAGCCCCCTGAATGTTTAAATTTTGTGAGATAAGTAGGTGTGCAAGGAAGCTAAAAGTAATTTTATTTCTTTTGTTACACATTTGATTCGTGTGAAGAATTGGTACTCTCACCTAGTTAATGCAAGTCTGACATTTCGGTGTGTTTATTGTTAGGCTGCACACAAAATGTTCCTACTGTCTTTGTTAATGTATTTTAAATGAAGATAGGTTTTATATTCATCTGACCTAGTGATTCTACCTTGAGCTACACAATACTGTATAAAAAGATAAAGGAACTTTACAATGATGAGTCTTGGTTAATTTTAAAAATTGTCTGTTGCCAAAGAAAAATGCATTTTGCACTACTCTGAATTGAATAAAACTTTAGCCTGTTAAAATTATTTGTGTAGGGGCAATGTGGCCTCAAGAAAAATCTATCTTGTAGTTCTTATGGATATGAGCTTATCACTCATAATTTGTTTGGGGGACCTAAAATTAGCAACTTTTGTCAATATAATCTTGATTATACTCTCTAAAGAGGAGAAACACAGATATGTAACTTTTTTTTTTTTTAACAAAAAAGGACGGTTAAATTTTTTAAATAGTACATATTTGGCTTTGGAATATAGTGTATCTTTTTCTTCCAAGAATACTTTCTGTACCATGCATGTTTTGTTTGGGAATAAATTATAGTAACATTTAACTATTCTTCTGATCATAGCCTAACAATTTGGTAACTTCACATAAAGCTTCTAGAATGTGGCTAAGAAGTATTTAAGGCCTTCGAGTGGCCAATGTTGATGTGATAAAGTCCATACACACAATTCAGATACTTTCATACCTGAGATCATCACAGATTCTCAATCAGGGTTTATTTAAGTCTAATTCCTCAATAGCTGTTATAACTGCTGTGAGAGTAGAGGAAGTTGATTAGACAAAGCAAGAGACTTATAAAAAATGTGGATGCACACCAGAAATCTCCAACCCTAGAAAGTTTAATGTTCATTTATTTAACAAATAGCCAGTGACTGGGAAGTTGTGAGCATGGGGTTTGAAGCAGGAAACAAGAAAGACATGGTGCCTGCCTTTGTTAAACTTTATTTATGGAGAAGATGGGCAATAAACAAATAAATAAATAAGGCTGTAAATCCAGTGGTAGTAAGTTCTATAAAAATACATCAGGAAAAAGGGTTAGACAGTCACCAGGAGATGTTATCTTGTATAAAGTCATCAAGGAATGCCTTTCTCATAGGAAGTATTCAAGCATGGACCATGCCATATGGTTATCTTAAAGGAGATCCTTTCAGAAAGGAAAAATAGCCCATACAAAATCGTCAGTGATGCCCTTATCACAACAAATGGGGATCAGGAGTTACCAAGGGTTTCACCGTTGTATCCCAAAGTCTGGGATATTATGCCCTTAGCCATGATCACAATACATGAAAGTGAGGAGCGGTTACAAGATGCAGCATCATAGGAATTCTCAGGTCAGGCCGGTTAGTTACACACACAGCCAGACAAAGAGTGAGAGGAATCATAAAACAAAACCATGTACCAGGGAGACCATGATGTGCTAATGACACACCAAATTCAGTGCTCACAGAATTGTACTTTTCTTACGCGTAAATGCTTTTTAAAAAAGTGATACTGCCTCTGTCTTAGAAATACTTGGAATTAGGACAATGGGCCCTATAAAAATGGAAATCACCCAATAATTGTTATTCCTAAAGACCCTGAGTCATCAAGAAAAGAATGTCAGGTTGAATATGTTCTGTTTTAAAGGGTAGGGGATATTATTTTATTAAGATTTTATCCTCTGAAGAATAATCAATTTCCTGAGAAATCTCACTTCCCTGGGAGTTCTAATATCTGTGATTATACAGCTGTTTATGTCTTCTGAACATAAATATGAGTAGAATGAAAAAGATAGAGTGGAGTCCGTTGAAAGTAAAATTTAAAAAAAAATTGTTATTGCTAACTGAAGACCAGACTTTATTCTGAATTCCTTTTTTTTTTTTAACCTAATTAGTTTTTACCTAATTCTGTCTCAGGATCCTATCCAGAATATTACATTTATTTGCTATGTACTTAGGCTCTTCTTGGCCATGACAGTTACTCAAACGTTCTTTGCTTTTGATGACCTTGACAGTTTTGAAGAGTACTACTTGGGCATTTTATAGGGAAAACTCTGTCGGAGTTGTTCTGATGTTTCCTTATGATCAGACTAGATACAGGGAGGAAAACCACAGAGGTAAAGTGTCATTCTCATCATATCATATTCAAGGTACTTACTATCATTTAAGATTTATCCATATTTTTAATGACTTGATAGCTCATTCTTCTTTTTATAATGAAATAAATATTCCATTGTTGGGATATATATTTATTTATCCATTCACTTATTCAAGGACATCTTGCTTATTTCTAGTTTTTGGTGATTTTGAATAAAGGTGCTCTATTTCGCATGCAAGTCTTTGTGTGAACATAAATTTTCAAGTCACTTGATACATATCTAGGATTGTGATTGCCAGATTGTTCAGTAAGACTATGTTCAGCTTCATAAGAAACTGCCTGTCTTCCAAAGTGGCTGTAGCATTTTGCATTCACACTAACAATGAATGAGGTTTCTCGTTGCTCCATATCCTCACCAGCAATTGGTATAGTCACTTGTTCTTCGAGTTTAGCCATTCTAACAGGTATGTAGTGGTATCTTACTGTTGATAAAATTTGCATTTCTAAAGACAAAAATATTAGACATCTTTTCATATACTTATTTGACATCTATGTATCTTTTCTGGTGAAATGTCTGTTCAAATATTTTGCCCATTTTTTACCCTGGGCTGTATGTTTACTTGTTTTGGAGTTGTAGAAGTTCTTTGTATCTTTTAGTTTTAAAAAATACTTTTATATACCATTTTTAAAAAGGAAGCCTGACTCAGAAAATATCCCCACGTGCTAAAAATATACCAATCAATCAAATCTTTAACTTTCTGTGTTAGTGTACACAAAAGGATGATTCGTGATTTTGCTACTTGTCTTCTTTATCATTTATTTATTAACTTAGTATTTTGATTAATGTCAACTGTGGTCACAAATGACTTTAATACCTAAACTTTGTGCTGACCATCTTCCTCCAGTTTTCCTTCATGTAAACACCATGAGACCAGACATTATCTGTTTTGTTCCACGTTCTATCTCCAACCATATGGAATGATAACCACTCAATAAATATTGGTTGAATAAATGAATGAATGAATCTAAAAATGAAATTGTGATTAGATGAGTCAAGTGTAAAAATAGTTTGACATATTCACTAAATTTTTTCACTTACATACAGATATTTTGATATTGCATGGAAACATTGATGCCAGCAAGGTACAAGATTTCCTATTTCCAATTAAAGCAAATTCTGTCTTGAGGGATTTAGGGATAGTACTGGTTTTAGATAAGCATGCCCAGAGGAATCTAATTTAGCCATGCAATTTAAGGCCATAGACTTAAACAGAACTTCCTTTTAATATCTTTGTGTGTGTGTGTGCGTTGTGTGGTGTGTTGCTCATAAAAATAAAACTTATTTAATATGGTGTGAAAAAATATTTGTCATATCTATTAAATTTATAAATCAAAGAAAATATTTGAAAACATGATTTGATTAGTGTGAAGGTCATTGAAAAAAATATTTGCCTGGACCAGCTTTCTAGTAAATATCATTTTTGTTGTTAGATTCAGATACACTTGCATGTTTCATGTGATAGCTGAAGTTATCTGCAGCAAACCTTGAATCTTGCTGTTTAAAGTAATTTATAATACATGCTTCAATTTCAAAATCAGTGAGGAGAATATGCTTTTGATAAAAAGGAACAAAGACAAATTCAAACAGCTGACTGATCTTCGTGGAGAAAATACACAGTGAGATGAGAGATAATATGGGCAGTCATCTATCTATTTTTTTAACTTATCTGCCAGAATACACATTTGAGTGTTAAACTTTAAAAAACTCCACCCAGCATTTATTTATTAAATGCTTTAGCCAATTACACTGTATGACTCTATATATACTGCTCTACTGTAAAGCAGGCACTCAATCTACTTAGCTCCTTTCACATAACTTATTGTAGCGTTAAACCTGAGCAAATTCAATAGATATTATTTATAGAAGTGTCACAAATTGGTTTTGAAAAGTTGGAAATCTCAACTTTACTGTGCTTCCATTTCTTACATTCTTATGAAAAGACATTCAGACTCAGTGACACAGAAGAGATGACCTATTAATGTAGTAAATGTACAATGTGAATGAGTTTTCCTACTAAGTGCATATTGATAAGACACTCTCCGTAGAATGAAAAGAATTTTGCTTTCTTCAGCGTATGAGAGTAGCATGTGATGTTGACGTATTGTATGTTTCTGAGTACTAACAATTTTTTAAATCACTTAAGTGTGTTGATCCATGAGGTGAAAGCTGTCATCTCACTCAAGGCCATTATGCAAATTAGAAACCGTTGTTCTTTTTATGTTTTGTTGGTGGCATTAACATGGACACTGTGTACATATTAGGGCTGGGAGTGATGACGTGAAACTGCTCACACCATTACTTTAAATTGAAATGCAGACAGTTCATCTGCATAGAAGTTGTAAGATTTTTTTTTTTACCTGAAGTTTAAAAACACTATCAAAATTTAAACAACAAAAACCTACTACACTTTAAAGAAGCATTTTTTTTTGGATACTGTACATGCATAATAATTTTTTAAAAACTGTTATATTCAGTTTCAGTTCTAATTGGAGTCTCTGTCTGAAAAAACCAGCATTTTGAAATGAAAAGTATATCCTCTTGGAGCAGAAGTTGTATTCGGTTTTCTTTTTTGTGTTACTATAAATTAACCTTATAGCTCATCATTAGAGGCAAAATAGGTATGCATCGTTAGTTAGACACAATGATTCTACGTTAGGAGAGAAAACTGAAACTAACCAACTTCAAACAATCTAACTTTGCTTAAAGAAAGCTTCTCATGGTCCAACATAGGTGAATACTTCAAAAAAAAATTACTTCTTAATACCAACTTTTTTATTTGTTTCATGTAAGAGGATCTTAGGAGAAAACATGGCATTTTATAAACAAGCTATTTTAAAGCAGATGGCCTGTGTCAGTCTGTCATATCTATACTTGTTCCTATAGAAATCATAAATGTGCCAGAAAACACGGGGATGTCACACTAACAAAATATAATAAAACGTGGGATATTTTTCATTACCTGAGACTATAGTCATAATAACACCTGTGCTTTATATGTTCTCTTCTGATCAAATATGCAGAGCTGATAATCGGCTCTTGAATCCTTTTGAGTGCGTGCTTCTGAAATTACTACCCACTTACAGAACCACAAAAAGATTCTAAATCTAATGTCTTAGTTTTACATATGGAGAAACTGAAGCTCAACTGATGACCTTGCTTCTTAATTTACTGAGAACTTGAAAGAAGTAAGGAGGGGAACGTTCACAAGTTCTTCTAACACATTTCCCACCTACCAGCCTTACACCTCCAGGATCGGCTTCTGGGTGTCCCCTGAGGTGAACTCTCCCCACCCCTGTCAAAACCCAGTCATTTCACTTTGCCAGATCTTGTTGCTGCACCCCCCCCCTTTTGCCTGCTCATGGCAAGCAATGCAGAAATTCTTACCTCCCTTTTTAGCATCATTAATCTTTGCTCTCCACTGGGTCATTCCCAACAGCATAAACTTGCTGTTATTCTCTCATCTTTAAAAAAAAAAAAAAATTAAAAAGATTCTTTTTCAAAATTCTCTCTTGATTTCAGACCAATGCATCCTCTTAGCTTTCTTTCCTCCTTGATTATTGCTCTATTGCAGTCTCCTTGGCTAGATCATTCACTGGCTCCCTAACTGCTCACATGTCAGAGATCTATAAGGCTGGGACATGGGTTGTCTCCCCTCCTGCACTCTCTGCCCTGGCACTCTCACCTGGTCTTAAAGCTTCGAAGATCATCTATATGGTAACAACTTCCAAATTCACATCTGCCAGCTACTTCTCTGTTGAAATCCATTCTCACATATCCAAGTGACTGCCCATCATCTCCAATTGGATGTCTAACAGATGTTTCAAATCCAACATCCCATAACTGAAGTCTTGCTTGTTTTGTTTTGTTTTTTTCCCCGCTAAAAGCTGTTCCACCATAGTCTTTCATTTCTCAATAGAGGGCAACTCTATCCTTCCTGGTGCCCAGGACAAGAAATTGGAATCATTTTGGACTCTTCTATTTCTCTCACGTACCATATCCAATCCATCAGAAAACTGTGACTTTCCTTTCAAAATATATCCAGTATCCAACATCCACAGAATTCGCATGTCACAGCTACACTGCTGCTACCCCAGTCTAAGTCTCCACCATCTCTCTTCTAAACCTCTGCCATTGCGTTCTAACAAGTCATGCCGGGTCTAGACACTTGTTTCCATGAAATCTCTTCTTGACACAGCAGCCAGAGTGATTCTTTAGACATGGATCATGCCATTCCTCTACAATAATGTTCTCTTTTTCACAGTATAATCAGAAGTCCAAGTACAGATATACATAGGTAAATGTATTATTATTATTATATTTGAGGACAATTTATATAAAAGTCCCAGGGTGTGAACATTCACTGTGTTTTGGAGGACCACTGAATTCTTCTCAGAAAAAAGTAATGTCTGCTCTATGAATTGAAAGTCGAATAGGTATTACCTTAGAGAATGGATGGTGGGATGGGGAGACACACAAAACCCTCAATGTTTTAGCTTATCCTATGTGTAAAGAACTTTTAAAAAATAAAATACAAATAATTTACATGTATTTATTCAGATCATCTTCCCTACAAACCTTTCAAGTATATAATGTTATCTTTATCTTACAAATAATGACAGTGACCCACAGCCAGCTACTGGAAGAAAAAGGATTCAAATTCACACAGTCCCTCTTCAAGGCTCAGATGCCAACTGTATTTGCAGAAGTTAGCAAGATCCAGATCCTAGAGAGCCTCAGGGTCCAACTTAAAGAGATTAGAGTTTATCTTAAGAGACACAGGAAATATTTTTCCTACTTTGAACTGATTAGTAAATTAAGAAAATGAACTGGGCAAGAAGAAATTGCATAATACTACCTTCAGTTTAATAGACTGCCTAGGTTAAAAGAAACCACTCCGTTAGCGGACTTGTGAAGTCCCTTATACATTTCAGATCTCTTGAAATGGCCTCATTTCAGGCTATTTCCCTTTTCCCCCATCTCCCACCTTTGCATTTCACCTAAACTATGTTCTCAACATTCTTGGGTCACTCTTTCCACTAAAGTGTGCCCACACACAAAACTTCATACAGTTTCACGGTTTTCATAGGTGGAAGACCTCCCGACTGGGTTAAACGCTCAAACTCTAAATACCCATGATGACTTATTGTTTCCCACCCACCAGGCCTGATTAGGTATTTAGTTTATTTACTCTTTCTAAAAAAAGACCAATTCTGCTCTCCACATATAGGAACTAATTACAAATCACTCTAGTGCTCAGATTTTCATAGAGCTGGGAAATTTTCTCTAATTCTTAGCTTCCTCATCAAATGGGTATAAACAGCCATGTTCTTCAGTAGGGTTAGAGCATGCTACACTATCAAATCCCCTGATCTTGGGACTTTACACATCAGAAAGTTTTTTGTTTTTTGTTTTTGTTTTTTCCCTTCTGTGCAAAGGCTACTGTGAGGCAGAGCTGGTGATGAGACTACTTGAGATTTCCAGTTTGTCATAACAGTGAAAGAGAGGGGTGGGAAAATAGATCTCCAGCTCAAAGTGCTTGTTCCTGGACCTGGAATATGTCATTTCCGCTTTCACTCCATTAGCCAACACTCATCCTATGGCTTTGACTGATTGTAAAGGCTATAGGGAATATATGGAGCAGTCAATAGCACTTCCACAGGTAATAATAATAAACGAAGTAGTGATCATTTAAACTATTTTCCAATTCTTGTCTCATCATATGATAGTTATGTGTTTACATCTCCATTTCTTCAGTAGAACTACAAGCTCCTGGAGGATAAGACTGCATTTTATCTTTTGTGTTTCTCCTAACTCCTAGTTCAATTAAGGTAGATTCAATTCAATTCCATTCATGTTATGAAGTTGCATTTACTAGACACCATATGTGTCATAGGCCATGTTTCCAGGAAGGGGGCACTGAGATAGAGATCAGTGTGAAGGAAGAGCATTAGAAAGCGTTCTTGGGACCAGCAACAATAGGGACATGAGGAGAGCACCAATGGGCGGGGGGAGCTGAGCTCCGATACAGTCTCAGTGGAGGTCTCCCGCTGACCCCACAGGAAGCTCTAACGTGGAGACGGCTCTAGTTTGGGGCTATGAGTCCAGTTTCACATCCTAGTTTTTATTGGCCACTCCTTGGGTACGGGCTGGCGCAGGGAAGGAGGATGTGATTTTGAATGAGGAGGTCCTCTTCTGTTGCCAGCAACTCTCAGAGGAAAAGTCCTGAAGTCCTATTGGGGCATCTGAGGAGCGTAGCACACTGTCCACCCACTTAACATAAAGTAAGGGCACCTCACTGGGTAGTGTATTTAAATTGCCCTGTATAAAGTATTATATTGTCTTACAGTGCTAACAAGACAGGAGTAGCATCCTATAGCTAATGGACTCGTGTTTAAAACAAACATTGCTCTATTTGACAATTTGGAGCTTAAGAGTTTTAGGATTATAGTTTATTCACTGGGTTATAAATGAAATATTATATTTTTTTAACCATACATTCAAGATTCAGTATAAAATTGATTTCCTAAACAGTACAGACAAATTCCACATTATCATCCTTACATATATTTATATCCATAGCTATTTAGTTCTGTTGGTAATTTAAGCTTTTGAGTTGGAAACTGGTTTCACTACTTTTTATCTGTTCAAAAATAGTTTATATGAGCAAAAGCTAATGTCTAAATAGAATTTATTCAACGACATAAAAATATGTTATGCAAAAATAGAGCCAGGAAACAGTAACCGTTAGCTTTTTAATAGGCTCCAATAAATGAGAATAAGTTAGGATTGACTTAGCATTTAAACTGACAGTATTAACTTGATGAATGCCATGAAGATGTCTTTTTGTGATGCCACATAGTTTGTTGAACAATTTTCCATGTTTTGTTTTGTTTTGTTTTGTTTTTAGAGCAGAGATATTTAAAAGCCTGAAATAAAACAATATATGATGGATAAGTTATAGATGCTTCAAAATATCTCAGACTGGATTTTTCTTACAAATACATCTGATATCCTTTAATTATTCACATGCAGAAACCAGTTCTATTACAAACACATAACTGTCTGCTTCGTGCCAGTTATTTGAGGACAGTAAAATAAAAACACCAATAGAATATGTCTTTATAGTAAAGTTCCTTACAGTATATTAGGAGAGACAAATGTTTGAATAGGAATTTACAGTGAGGAGATACTGTGATAGATATAGATTCAGAATACCACAGGAATCCATTACAGAGAACAAAAATTCTATATGTGAGAGTGTTGAAAAAAGGTGAAGCAATCAATTTTTTCATGTAACAATTTCAAAATTTTAGTGGTTTACAACAGCAGACATTAACTTTCATGCTCATAGTTCTGCAGGTCAACTGTGGTTTCACAGATTTCGGCTCGCTATGTCTGAGCCAGTCTGGGCTTTAAGAATCCTGTCAGGATTAGGTCTGCCCCCTGTGTCTTCAGTCTTAGACCTGGCTAAAAGGAAGTAATTACTGAGGTGTGTTCTTCTCATGGCAAATAATAACCATGTAAGAGGCCAACCCAAATCATATAAGTATGTTTAAACATGCGGGTCATGTCCCATTCATCCAGCAACATTCCATTGATCAAAGGAAGCCTAATGGCCAAGTTCAAGACTGATGGAGTAAAGAAAGAGATCCTATCTACACTAGTAGGAAGTACTGCAAAGTCACATGGGGAACCTAATGATGTAAATTCTATAATGGATGTATGATTAAAGATTCAGGAACTATAGGCCAATCTATCACAAAGCATTGCAAAGAAGGTGACATATTTAAGCTGGGTCTTGAAGGATAAGTAGGAGTTGACAAGACTATAGACTGAATCCAAATTTAACATCTTATTCTGTTACTTTTCCTACAACTTAAAGTTGTTTAGCTTGAGAAACGTGTAGTGGCTTTATTCTTTCCAAAAAAAAAACCCACATTCCACAACTATCTGAAACTTGTTATCCTCATTGCCATTGTCAAACTCACTATCTAACCTCTGGCCTTGGTCAAGCTCTAGACAAGCTTCCTGATGGTCTTCTGATGCTCTTTTACTCACTGTCTATACACCCTACTCTTGCCTTTGAGGTCGCTGTATCTTATCCCTAGGTCTGTAGCTTTCCAACGTTCTCTCCTATTTTTAAATCTTTAGAACTAGTGTCCCCAGCATCTGCTTGACTCTCTGAGAGAGTTGGATAGTCTTTTTACATGATACTTCTTCTACTCTTTCATTACTTATCACCTTTATAAATATGCTATCCTTTTGTTTTTTATATTTATACATAATCAAAAGATCTCTCTACCCTTCAATAATAAATCATCTCGACTCTTCAGGAATCCTCTGAATTAACTTACAGTTAAAACTTGACTTAATTAATTCTGTTTTTTTTCTGCATGCTAAGCTGTAGATAATACTAAATATGAGGGGGAAGAATAATGAAATCAGGGTCTTCCCTTTTTTGTATGTTCCTTGGATTCTCTCCTACTACTTATAGTCATATATCATTGAATTATTTGAAGGCAGATCGGCACCATTTCTTGTTCCATATCCAGTTCTTGCTTTTCTCTAAGGAAAGTAATCTTTATTAGAAAAGAACAGTTAGTTGAAAGAAACAACTCTTTGAAGTAAGGAGTTAACAGCAGTTGTAACAAAAAGCAGTGTTAAAAAGAGTTGAGAGGCTGTGGACTTGAGAAGAGCAACCAGAAAAGATCATTGAGATTCATGAATGTAAGAGAAACACTAGCATTGCCAAGGAAAAATTAAAAATCGTCGTCGAGTTCAGACAAACTATTAATGCATATGCAATGTGGAAGCCAGAACTCCTGGTAAGAACTAGCCTTAGGCAATATTTCATTTTAAAACAGAATATTTTATATTATGATTCTACAAATGAATGTTGTCTAAATATTTTTATTAATTGCAGAATATTTCATGATAATAAAGATCATCAAGTGTTGAAAATGTAGTGATTCATTTGACATTAAGAAAAAAGAAGTACATGCATTTCAAGCATAATAATTAAGGCTTGAACTATATTCACACCTTAGGAATCAGCAGAAATCAAGGTTTTTCAGCTTACAGAGGGTAGACTAAGAGTATTCCTAAATATTTTACATCCAACTGGAAGGAAAACAGGATTTTAATTTTGTTCTTCACTGGTATATCTTTAGTGCCTTACACAAAACTCTGCATGTAAAATATTCAATAAATATACCTTGAACAAATAGATATTTATTGAGTAGTCATGAACTATGTCTCTGTGTTAAGCACTGGAGTGGATAAGGAGGGTTAAGAGTACATAAAGTGTTATTCATTCAGTTAATATTTAGTTAAGTCATTATTATGCACTGCTTTAAATGCTGGCATATAGTATTGCAAGCCAGGCAGGAAAAGTCCCTGATTTCATATAGCTTATATTCTACTTGGGTGAGACAGATAAACAACCAAAAAAAAAAAAAAAAAAAAAAAAAAAAGAAAGAAAGAAAGGAAAATAAGCTAATATTATCTAAATCTATATCTACACAGGAAATAAAAAAAGTTAAGTAGTGCAATGAGAGAACAAGAACAGAGAATTTCTACTATCTATGGACAATCAAGGAGTAGCTATGGGTGAATGAGAGTTTATTTTATGAAATGGGAGAGACTCCTGACAGAGAGAAACTATTGTGGACAAGCAAGAAATGGTTAAAGGAAGTTTACAGTCCAGCTAGCAGAGGGCACACATAAAGGTACACACATGATGTGAAAGGCAAGTTAAGAAATAGCTAATAAATTATAAAACACTAGGGAATACTGAGGAAGGAGCTATTCTCACTGAGTGAATAATTTCACATGTATGTGTTTGACTGCATGCTATATCAGACTACCTAATTTGTAATAATATAAATAGCAAAGGTGCTTAATTATTTCACATGAAACCTAAATGTACATGTTTAGTCCAAACACTCAGTAATATCAGGAAGGTCAATTGGTACTTTTAAATTTTTCTTCATGGTTTTAAAATGGTGATAGGGTTCTAACATCAGGTTTTCACAAGGCAAAACCTTGGCTAAGAAGGTTTGATGGGAAGGAAAAAGAATTCCAATTCCTATTAGCTTTCTCTATTAATCAGGAATTTTTTTTCCCAGATGCCTTGTAGTGGATAGCTGTAATATCTAATCGTCCCAAGCTGAGTCACATACTCATTTCTAGATCAAACTCTGATAAAGAGAAACCGAATTTCCAATACTAGTTAAGATGCACGGTAACTGAGCCTTTGAGTCTGGGCTCATCCTATAGTGGTTACATAAATATACAATCCCACCAGCAGTACATAAAGAGTTCCAACTTCTCCACATCCTCACCAACACTTGTTATTTGTTGACTTTTTTTTATAATGGCCATTCTGATGGGTGTGAATTCATACCTCACTTTGGTTTTAATTTGCATTCCTCAGATGATTAGTGATATTGAGCATCTTTTCATATGTCTGTTGGCCATCTATATATGTTCTTTGGAGACATGTCTATTCAGGTCCTCTGCCCATTTTTTTAACTGCATTGTTCATCCTTTGATGTTGAGTTGAATGAGTCCTCTCTACTTTTTTTTTTATATTAACCCTTATCAGATACGTCATTTGCAAATATCTCCTCACTCAGTTGTATTTTAATTTTGTTGATGGTTTCTTTCATTGTGCAAAAGCTTTTTAGTTTGATATATATTCATCATTGAAACAGAGGTGGAAATAATTCATTTTGTTGGAGAAGGAGCTGCTAAAGAAAGGCTTCTTTGGTGATCATTTAGGAAGAAGAAAAGGGCATTCCAGATGATGGAATATCATAAAGAAATATATTGAGAAATAAATATCTGTTTCTACAAACTTGATTGGAATGTAGAAGAGGAACAGAGAAAGGCAATTCTAGACAAAGGGTCTTTAGGGGCCTTCTTATGCTATGCTATTGGCAACAGTTTCAGAGTCATTTTTTAAGTATGAGAATTATACGATCTAACTAACATTTATAAATATCACTCTAGCAGCATTGTATGTATTAGGTAGGGGTGGGGAGACTTCAGAAGGCTATTGAAATTGTCATGACTTAGGATCATGGAGTCCCATAAGGAGAACAGGCAAAAAGAAGAAATTAGGAAAACTATTTCAGGTGTAGAATTTATATAATTACAGGCTATTTGGAATAGCTAAAGGAATAAAACTATGATTATTTCCAGATTTCTAGTTTAAGATGTAGGTAGATTGAAGTAATATTAAAAAGAGATGGAATTCGAGAAAGAATTTCTTCTGTGAGAATAATTAGAGAAAAATTGAAGTTGAGGAAAATGTCCAGATAAAATGTCTACAGTATATGAATGTTAATCTGAAAATAGGTAGAGGTCTTTATTGGAGTTATAGACTTTATTAGGTTTTAGATAAAAATTGAAAAATTGATGGTAGGTATGCTGATCTCCAGTGATTGTGCAGAAGCACAAAAAGAAGGTTGAGTAGAAAAAGGGAGATGTATCACGAAGACTGAAAAGCAGAAATAAAAATTTGTTGTTTATGAATGGGAAGATATGGAATGGTAAAACGCAAAGGAGAAATTTCAAGGAGAGCATTGTATAAAATTCTACAAAGCGTTTGTTACAGTCAGGATGGGCTGAATTGTGCTATGGTGACAAATCCAAATTCTTATTGGCTTAACACAGCAAAAACTGGTTTCTTTTTCATGTACAACACAGATCACTAGGAGCATAGAGATCATTAAAGCCCCCCAGTATGACCTTATCTTAACTTGATTACATTTGCAGAGATCTTATTTTCAAACATGGTCTCATCCACAGACACCAGGGTTAGGACTTCAATATTATTTTTCTGGTGGGGAGGGAGGGGGGACACAATTAAATACATTTTATCACCTTTTAGCACTGTGTTGAAGACTTAATGCATGAATTTGAACCATATGAAATTGCCATTTTTATTTATAAAAAAAGCATTGATTCTGGGCAATTTCATATGGTTCATAATGTAACGAACTTTCACATTTCTATCAGGTGATGCTATACTTATTCCCATTTCAGAGGGGGACACGAGGAGGTAATTAACTTGCTGAAGGGCATGCAATTAGTAAGTGATAGAGCCAAAAGTCAAGCCGACTGAGCTAACTCCAGCATCCACTCTCTTAGCCATTATAATATGTCACTTCTCTTTGGCCTTATTAAGTCTCGTTGTGCACGACTTTATTACATATCATTTACCACATAAATTGTATGAACGTTTCCCTTATTTCTATTCTCTGAGCTGCTTTAGGAAGCTCTCTATTCACTACGTGTTCCCAACACTAAATGTAATATGTGCTGTTAGATGGAAAACAAATGTTCTTTGAAACAAGTAAATAAGTTCATGATATGGAAAATGTTTATTCCTCTAAAAAAGAAAAGAGAAGATACTTGGGAATGATGAAATTTCTTATCTATTCCCAGCCATTACAGGTTAGTAAGGACAATATCGTAGAGACTGAGAAGCTACTGGGAATTCAGTCTTGGTCCCATGTGACAGAGTAGCATCCTTTCACCCTCATTCTAAATTTGCCCTTATCTCATTTTCAGCTCTTGTTTTACATTACAATTAGTCCCCTCATTCTCTTTTATCGTTAAATGATAGTTAACCCAGATTAAGCCAAATAAATTGGTTCTTTTCTCTACATGTGCAGAATTACTGAGTTTTAATAGTTGAAAAATTTTTTTTTAAAATATCAGTGTACATTTTATTTAAAAGCAGGAAATGATTTTTCTAATTAAAGAATATTAGTATGTGGTTAATAAAAAGGCAATTCTGTTCCAGGATGTAATAAGCCAGAATAGCATTGCTCTCAAATTTATGAGTAAGAGCCAGATGACCTCAAATTCACAACTATTTTTGATCTCATCAAATATAAACTGAATTAAAGATGCAGAAAGATATATCATACAAACAACAACCAAAAGAAAATTGGAGTAGCTAGATGAATATGAGATAATGCAGTCTTTAGAAGAAGAAATATTATCACAAAGAGAGTCCCTATGTAAGGAAAAGGGCTCAATTCTCCAGTAATACTTAACGTCCTCAATGTAATATGCAACAAACAACAGAACATCAAAATACATGAGGGAAAAAAATCTCATAAAATTGAAAGAAGAAGTAGAGAACTCCACAATAATGATGATTTCAACTCTCTTTTCTTAGTCATCATTAGAACAATTAGACAATAAATAAATAAGGATCTAGAAGACAAAGCTATAAACCAACTAAACATAACTGACATTTATAGAACACTCTACCCAAGACAGCATATTTCAGATTTTTTTTAATTGCAAATGAAATATTTAACAAGAGAGAGATTTTTTTGGACCATAAAATAAACATCAAAGAGGTTAAAAGAACAGAAAACACAAGAAGTTAGTTTTTGGATCATAATTGAATTTAACTAGAAATCAATAACAGAAAGATAGTTGGTAAATCCTAAAGTGTTTGGAAATTTGACTCATGGGTCAAAGAGGAAGTTTTGAAGGAAATTTAAAAACCTATTGAACTAAATAAAAATGAAACCACAGCATATCTAAATTTGTAGGCTGTAGCTAAAGCAGTGCTTAGAAGAAAATTTACAAAATTAATTACTTATATTAGAAAAGAACAGTCTCAAACTATTAATGTAAGCTGCCACTTTAAGACTCTTGAGAAAGAAGAGAGAGCTAAACCCAGAGCAAGCAAAAGGAAGTAATAGAGAGAAGAGCAGAAATTAATGAAATTAAAGCAGAATATAATAAAAAAAATGAGTGAAGCCAAAAGCTAATTCTTTCAGAAGATATATGAAAGTTTTAAATCTCCAACAAGACCAGCCAAGAAAAAAGGGACAAGACACAAATTAACAATATCAGGAGCAAAAGAGGGGACATGGCTACAGATATTAAAGGACATTAAAGAACACAGCAAACAACTCTAATAGAATGACAAAAAAAAAAAAAAAGAAGAAGAAAACTAAAAAAGACTTGTCAACACTAAGTGCTGACAAGGATGTGGGGCAAGTGGCCTTTTCACATATTACCGGTGGGAATACAAAACAGTGCAGGCACTTAGTAAAATAATTTGATAATTCCTTTAACAGTTAAATATTCACATATTATATAACCCAGAAATTCCACTCCTAGGTATTTACTCAAAGGGAATAAAAACTTAACTTCACACAAAAATTTGTGTGTAAATGTGTATAGGAGCTTTATTTAGTCTTTGGATTATAAATCGAAAGCAATCAAGATTTCTTTCATCTAATGAAAGAATTAAAGAAATGATGGCGCATTTGCAAAATGGAGCACTATTCATCAATAAAAAGGAAGAAACTGCTGATTTATGCAGGAACATAGATTAATTTTAAATATATTTTTATAAGTAAAGGAAGCCAGACCCAGAAGGCCACAGAATATGTGATTCTGCTTATATGACATTTTAGAACAAGAAAATTTATGGGATGAAAAGCAGATTGGTTGTTGCCAGGGGTTCGAGGCTGCAAGAAGGGTTTAATTATAAAGGGTCAGCATGAGAGAAATTTGAGGTTTTGTATGAAGCTGTGATATTGACTACCTGATGCTATGCGCTTGTCAAACCCTGTACATGTTAGTCTGCTAGTGATGCCATAAGAGAATACCACAGAGTAGGTAGCTTAAACAACAGAAATTTATTTCTTGTAGTTCTGGAGGTTAGAAGTCCAAGATGAAGGTGTTGGCAGATTTCTTTTCTTCTGAAGCCTTACTCTTTGGCTTTCAGATGGCCACTTCTCCCTTTGTCCTCACATGATCTTTCCTCTGTGCTCATAGGACCCAAGGATCTCTCTCTGTGTCCTAATAGGACACCAGTCACATTGGATTAAGCCCCACCCTAATCATCTCATTTAACTTCATCTCTCCTATATTTCCAAATACGGTCACATTCTGAGGTACCCTGTATTAGAACTTCAACATATGAATTTGAGGGTGGGAAGACACAATTCAGCTCATAACACCATATAATTCTATACTACAGAAATTATACTTTATGCAAATAAAAAAGCTAACAATATAGGTTAATTTATAGGTATAGGCAGAAAGATGAATATAGACTGACAAATAAACCTAATTGTATTAAACACAAATTCATAGCCACACAGAAGGATGAGGAAGAATAGAGTTGACCAGTTACTTTGGGAAAAAGCATTTTCATTAGATATTATAAGGCTAAAGACCAAAAGAACTATACACAAACCATATGTTAAAGTTGATAAGATATAGAGATATGGACTAGTAATTCTAAACTTATATGTATACCATGGTTTATCAGTAGCAAATATATGGTTCATAAAGAGCAGATTATTCACTTTTGAAGAAGTTACATAAGGAAAGGATAAAAGCTAGAATGAACCCTGTGTTTCTGGATTTGAATTGAGGTATAAATATAGAGTTATGGATTTGTTTTAATAGTTTGGATTTAATACTAATGTGTATATAAATATATATTTTATTTATATATCTATTTGTTTCTGTCTATCTGTCCATCTGTCTGTCTGTCTATCTATCTATCTATCTATCTATCTGTCTGTCTGTCTATCTGTCTATCTATCTATCTGATCCTCACTCTGTCCACTGAGAGAGACTAGAAGTAGTGACGCTCCAAGAATAGTGAATTATACCTAGTATCCAATCTTGGTTTGTAAATAACATTCCCAAATAAAAGGAATCAGAGCTCCTTGGAGATTCTCAATTTGGGGTAGGGATAAGCCTAGAGCATCTTGTGGTGCCAGAAAGTATGGAAATGCAAAATGGAAGGAGAAGGAGGGAGGGAGCGGGGAGAGAGCAAAAGTGGAGGGAGGGAGGAGGAGAGGAGGAAAGAGGGGAGGAGATGAAAGGAACAGAAGAGAAGAAGGTCAAAGAAGGAAGGAATAAAAGAATGTAAGCATTTTCAAAGGGCATAGGGGACAACATGAAAAAATTTCCAATTAAGGAACAACTTGAGCAAAAATATAAATAATGATAATATTGGTTTATAACAAAAAAATAAAACAGAGTCCATACTGAAATAAATATATAAACAAACAAATAAGAGGAGACTGCACTTTCGTACAAAAAAATTCAATTAATGACATGGAAAAAATGATCATTTAAAGCAGATAAGAAAGGAATTCTAGACAGCAAGGCAAAATGAATAACAAATAGGTGAACAAGAGCTTGTGAAATAACAACCCTAGAAGAACTTGAAGGACAAGCTGGAAATTTACCTGTGTTGGAGAACTGAGGCTTTGTACTTCCAGGCAGATAACAGTACTCTGCGTGTTCTGTTTCTTCCACATAGAAGATTTAAGAAATAACTTCATTTTGTTCTATGACCCATGTACTTACAAGTGGATTAATGGATGTCCACATAGTTTTACTAAGATATATCTTTTAAGCAAATACTGGGACTTGGTAACATTCTAAAGAAGCACACATCAGGAAATCTGGGTTATGAATTGAATAAATTGTACAGAGTTTTACGTCTTTTTTCCTTATTCATTACATTTTAAGCTCAAGTGGTTTCCCATCTGGACCAAGAAATTGCATTGCTGAAATGTTAATATTCTTTCCCTTGGTATTGTTTCAGTATAATTCATGTTGAAGAAGTGTATGGTCTAACAGACTAGAAAGTCCACTGATTTGACAGAGAGAATGTGTAAAACAATATCGTGGTAGAAGTTACCAATGGCTTAATCTTGATAGCCAGTGGTTTTCTAGTGAGATGATAAAGTTTTTAAATGCTTGATTTTTCCTAGTGTGATTTCATTTAGGATTATGCAGTCTGATTCATTGAAGAAAACTACACTGGGGAACAATATAATTCTGCAGGAGAACTTTGACAGAGGCAAGGGAATATTTTATTTCTGATTCAAGAGACAATTCCATAGACTTTCTTCTTTTTCCAGTTCTCTCTCTCTCCATCTCTTTTTCTCTGTCGATTTTCTTCTTGGAAACTTTGCAGCTGAAACACAGGTGGGGGGTGTAGAGTTTTTAGTTTCATTTTCATTATTTCATTTCTACTTCATGGGTTTAAATCTCCACTGATTTGAACAGCTTGACTGATCCTTTTCGTACTGATGCGAGGAGACAAAGGGCTGGAAAAGCACTGAGAGGCAAATTATTAAAAATAGATTTCATCGTATACAGAACTGTATTGATGACTGATTAATAACAATACTTTAAACTTTCAAACCACTGCATTCTTATTATTTTAACTTATAATATGGCAAGCCTATGGTTGACTGAACATTTTATTTTTGATCCAGATAACGTGGCATGATGTTGTTATGCTTAAGACAAGAGAAGAAATAGCAAAGATTGACGGGTATAGAAAAGTGACAGGAGAGGAAGAAATGGTTAGTGGTTACTTTTGAAGTTAATGAGTATACAGTTTGAACTAAAGGAGGAATATTTATTTAACACATACATATTGATTACTTACTGTGCAGGAGGCACAAGAATGCTATCTGACAAGCTGGACAAAGTTCCTGATCTCTTAGAAACTCCCTAGATATTAGCCATGGTCCCCTTCCTTTTAAGGATTCTAGATATGATTTTTAAACCCTCCAATACCATCACTCTTGCTATTCCATGGCATTTGCCATGATTATTCTCATTTTTAGGGAATTTTTTTTTTACTTCCTCTGCCTCGGTACCCTACATTCAGTCCAGACACAAAACTCAGCTCCCTCTGCAGTAGATTCATTCCTAAGTTTTCATAAGTTTAGTAGAATTTACAGCAGATTTGGAGTCTTAAGCAGTCACATTTCACACAAAGTAGGTCATTCTCTTCTCTTCAGTTTTTTTTTTTTCTGTATTATACAAATCAATCTATCTCTTCAGACTCATAGCTTCAGGATTATACAACCCAAAACCCTAAGCTGCTTCCCTTACTAAGTGCCCTCCACTTAAAAGCATCACCCTTCCTTAGAAGGCAGCTGAGATAATAAAAAGCATAATAACCAAAATAATAACAACAACAAAACCAATAATAATAACCATTCTGCTACACATATTTCCATGCTTTCCACAGCTCCCACCCCATTCGTTTACACTGTACTACTTTCCAACTTTAATATTGCATGTTCCTATTGAATTTCAATCACTTGGAGAAGTACTACATGGAAAATAGCACAGGTAACCAAACTCTGAATTAATATTAGTTCAAAGAGAAAATACATAAATTATTCTATATTCTATATTCTCAGAAAGATTGTCCACATCCTGAAATAAATTGATTTCTCTCAATAATTTAATAAGAAATGATATAGTCATTTGAGTGAAATACCAAGTAATTTTTGTTCATATTTGGATTCCTAATATGTTCACATCCAGTCCTTTATTCTTCATTTCTATCAAGTATAACTCTTTTGATTTTAAATAACAGGCATCAAAAAAAAGAAATGAGAACAATATAGCTTTTACATATTCTAGGTGACATGTTTCATAAACCTTAAATTTGATGAAAATTTTTGTGAGTTTCTAGTGTAGTTATTTGAGTCATTCTAATGAAATAAGACTTGAAGTTCAGAAAAGTAAAATCATAGTGTATTAGAAAAAGTGTCATTTAGAAAATTTATGTTTAATATATAAATTCAACCAGCTGCCCCAGACATCATGATTTAACATAATGACTGTAGGTTAGACACGAACCACACCTACATAATTTTCCTAGTGATTTGTCTGCATGGGTTCCAATTTGATTTCTTTAAGAATTTATTAGGCTTGTTTTAAAAGTAGTTAGATGTTTAATATAGATGAACAACCCTAGGGAATAAGTAAGCAAAATATCAGTTTGTACATTCAAAACACAAGTTAATGATAGCTAAAATTATTATGTGATCATAAAACTATGGTAAGAAAGGCGGGAAGGACAAAGTGAAAGGCCAATTGCTTTTCTATTATATGTCGCAGTGGAAGATGTTCCAAGTATAATTGAAACCTTGTTAGAAATAAGGAAAGATTGTAATGAAAACTGAATAGCCAGAGAAGGACATTTCTAATACTTGATTGCTAAAGGAAATTTTAACAGAGATAGGGGGTCGCCTTTATATGTCATTCTTAGTATGGATATCATTTGGGGCATTAAAATATTTTGCAATAAAGTCAACCAAAGACCATCACTGAAAAAGAAAGGAACTATTTTTAAAAATACTACCATTGGGAAATATGTTTTACCTTTAGAACTTATAATATTTAGACTCATTTCCCTGAAGTATATGAGAACATTATTTTAACAAATACAATGTATGAAAAAAATAATGCTTCATTTTTTTTTTTTTTTAGTTTTTAGCCAAATTTTTTCTCTTTAGTGAAGTAGTTACTTTTACTATATCCATGGACTCTAAACTAAACCAGGCTTCATTAAGTATTAAATAAGACATTTTTTCTGTGGGCTCAAAAAAGCTGTGGACTCAATATAATCACATGTATTCAAATATTGCTATTAATTTATACATCTCTCTTATGACTTCCAGTCCAAGCAATGGAACCATCTTATTTTCGTCTTATTTCTCTACATTATTCCATTTTTTTTCTTGGATAAAATGCTTCATAATATCCTTTTTGTATGGAAAAAAAGAAAGATGACTATTTATTGAGATGTCAGCGCATCTTATTTAGTCTAACTAGGGACTAAAATGGCCAATTCTGTGGCTCCATAGTAAGCACTTAGTAAATGTTAGCCATTGTTTTTCTTATTATTACTTCCA
The DNA here is from genome assembly GCA_003508835.1 of Eonycteris spelaea. Classification (NCBI taxonomy): domain Eukaryota; kingdom Metazoa; phylum Chordata; class Mammalia; order Chiroptera; family Pteropodidae; genus Eonycteris; species Eonycteris spelaea. The sequence continues at coordinate 890,272 of PUFA01000077.1, read as the reverse complement.
CATTTCCTTTGCCTTTCTCTAAAATTCCTAAGTAAAGGGTGGGGGGAAAGACTTCAAGATAAAAAAGAAAGATGGATTTGACTTTTGTGTTAAAGTGTATAGAGGGATCTTTCAGGATTTTCAGACAGAAACTGTAGTAGTAGAATTAGGAAGAAATCGAAGAAATAAGTCAATATTTATGGTTTACTGCTAGTAAAAACACTTTTGGTGAAACTGAAACTTTTCCTTTATTTTATTTAATCTTATATTCACCTTTTGTTAGGTTCCTCCTTGTTACTAGAAGTAAAAACCAAGACAGTAGTGTATCTTCTTTAGAAACTAGATGAGAGAAGAATATCTATAAAACAGAACTCTGATCTTGTTAGTTGTGTGATCTTGAATGAGTTACTTAACCTCTCTGAGACTCAATTACCTCTTTGTTAAAATGGTGATAATACAACCCATTTCTTGGAGTTATCGAGGAGATTAAATGAAGTAACATTTAATGTACCTTTTTATTCCCTGACCTGACCTCTTCTCTCCAAAAATCATGTTGTTTAAATAATCAAATGATATTTTCCTTTTATGATAACTCAAAAGAAAAAATTCACGTTGTGTCAGATAACTTACTGTTCTCAGATTATCCGAAAGCTAAATGATTAAATATTTGCTTCTGTTTATTCTTCACTTAACACAAACTCAAAAGATTATCAGATAGGTCATTTGGTGTTGCCTAGACAAAGCAATAGCGTAGTTAATAGCGGAGTCTCCCTATACCACTTGTTATGGCAATAGAGTCCAGGTAACTTGCTTAAGAAGCAGCTGAGGCTCACAGCTATGGATGAAAGGTCAGCAGCAGCAGGGGTGCACGTCACAGGGCTAAGTCACGAAGTAGGCATGGGGGCACTGTGACCTGGCATTCTGAGGATGTGAGGAGTAGTGTCAGGCCATCTGGAGCTGGATCCCCAAGGCATATGTCAATAGACTTGAATAAGCTCTTTAGATTATATAGTGTCATAAAGGGAGCACAATTTCAAATTGACTAATTGTACATTTTTCTTAAAATTTCTTAAACATTACATGCATTGCATCCCCTATCCCTTTTAAAAAATGACTAGTGACATTGCTATACCACTATAGTGGCATTAAAATTCTTGATCCCTTCAGCAAGCGAGCAAAAATGAATTCAGCTCATAACACATATTAGGCAGTGGGGTCCTACTGTTGCTCACACAAATTAAGGAGATTAAGTGAAATGAACTCCCTGGAATCAGGCTATCAGGATTCATGCTATACTTCTGCCTCTTACTACCAATATGACCCTGGAAAAATTTCTTGGCCTCTCATGTTTTATCTGTACAATGGGGATGGTAAAGGACCCTTACTACTTGTGGATTGTTAGGAGAATCAAATGAATCAATACATATGAAATACTTAGAACAGTTTCTGACATGTGCCAGGTGCTCAGTGAATAGTAGCTATTTCAACGTTAGAACAGTGCTTTCCAAAGGATGGTACATGGGATGTTATTTAAGTGATAGACTATTGGTCTTACAATTTTTATGAGTTTGTTTCACTGTGGTTAAAAATAGAATCAGTTTATTATATATTAAATGCTTTTCATTAACAGATATACAGTTTCATTTTCGAATACATTTAAATAAAAAAATATATAGTAACTCAGTTAAAAAAAAAAACACTTTGCAATGTCTAGTATAGGCAAGTAGTAAATACTCCTAATGCTCTCCTATAGCCAGGTCTCTTATTCCTGCCACCTGGAAGGACTTTACTTCCCTACCTCTTACAGAAGAAAGGGTCATGTAACTTGTTATGATCTCTGGGTTGTGAGCAGAAGCGATATGAAGCATGCACCCAGGTAATGCATCTGATTGCCAGGTGAGACCCTCAAGTATTCTCTTTCCTCTGCTTTCTTCTCTGGAGAGCTATCAGGGTCCATAGTATTGTCAAGCCTTTGAGATTTCACATTGAGTTATTGCAGCACAAAGTGGCTCCTACTGACCAAGCTTTATGTGGTGGGAGAAGGATATGACAAAAATTGTAAAGTGGCATTTGAATGACTGAGGTTCATGGTACATTGTAATAGAAATATAAACAGCACCCTGGGAAAGAATAACCTATTGTTTGAGCGTGGCAGATCCTGAAAGGTTTAATAGAGAAAGTGACATTTCAATAACTCTTGTAGGATGGATAGGAGTTTGACTGGCAGGAACAGGAATAAAGAGCAATGCAGGGTGAGAGAAGAGCACACTGAGTGCAGAGTAATGGAAGAGGCGATGCATTCAAAGACGGTAAGAAGCAGAGTGTGGCTAGACCTTGGGAATGACGAGCTGGGTGTAGGAGACGAGGCTGGCATATGAGTCAGTGGACTGTGTGAGTCAGGGAAGGGGACAGCTCATGCAAAGAGTTGAATTAGGGGGAGCTTAACAAAGGTCTGATTTCAAGAGGTATAGGCAGCTTTAAGGAAACCAGCAAGGACAGTGATATGTTCAACCATCAGTAACAGCAGAAGTCTTTGCCGCTGTTTAGCATGGAAGAACAAGGAAAGGGAACAGAGAGAGGGCGCTATGACTACAGGAGGGCACAGGAGAGCAGCCACTGCCAACGTCTACCTGGCAGGGAGAGAACAGGGGGCACCTACGTCTCCTGCCCTCTTACCTGTTGCTCTTACCTACTTAACTTCCCTTGGAAAAAAGGACCTCCCTAATTACAAAGATTTTAAAATTTATTGTAACGAATACTGGACCAATATCACGTGCCCACAATAACAAAGTAAACTCTTTATATACTTCCCTGGAAAATCATTTGAAAGAGGTAGATAGAAAACTAGATTTTAAGAAGGTTTTGAATGAGTCTTGAGCTCCTCATTATTCAACATCATTCTCTTAAAGTTGTATAAAAGTTTCTGTTTGTTTACTTATTTATTTGTATATTTGTTTATTTTTCTTTGCTTTCTGCAAGGCATTATCATTTTTTATTTCCTGTTGCCAACATTAAGACAAAGTTCAAAAGATAGCTTCTCTCTTCCTACGTGTGCTTAACAAAAGAAGCTTATGCATTCTAAAGGTTCATTTACCACCCCCTTATCATTACTTTATTAATGAAAAAAATCAATAGAGTGCTAAATATAACAACAAAAAATAAATTCAGCATTCTTCATGTCTTATGAGTAAACTTATTTCGTATGAAAAATAAACATCCCTAATTAATACCTAGTGAGTACAAATTATATAGCCAAAGATGACTGTTTATATGCTATCACATGAGAAAAAAAAATTGTGTATGTCAGTTGAAAATGTCCTTTGGAATACCTGGAATTCAAGATTTTGAGATGTTGTTATCATTGTGTGTGTTTTAATACATTTATATACACAGTAGCTTAATCATTGAGAACCGGGTTCAATGTCAAGCAGATCTGGCTTTGATTCTTGAGAGCGTATTTTCTGGCTGTGTGGCCTTGGTAAATATTTAACCTCTTGGGCCTCAGTTTACTCATATCCAGTATGGAGATACTATTGATAATTGTGGCTTTCTCTTTGGGTTATTGTGAAGAATGAATAAAATCTGGAAAGCTATGGGCGTGGTGCCCAGCACATGGTAAGTGCTCAATGAATGTAATCTAGAATTACCATTATTAACTCTTATTCAAGCAGACTTTTTTATATTGATAAACAAGCATAATTAGTGGAATATCAGTCTCACAGGAAAGTTGAAAGCTAATTTGAGTTTTTATATTGTAAAATCTTGTCCTACAATAACTTTAAAAATAAATACCTTAACACTTCTCTGTTATCTTTCTCTCCCTATTTTCTTCTCCTTCGACATAAAGGAATTATAAAAGTTATGGTAGGAAAAGACTTTTATCTCCATTCCATCTCAGGATGTATCACAAGTCTGATAACTTTTCACCACTCCTGTCACCCCCTCACTGTGCCCCATACCACTGTAATAGTCTCCTAATGTGTATACCAACTTTTCTGTCACTAAAATCTATTGTCTACAGAGCAGCCAGAGTGATGCTTCTGAAACACAATGTGGATCATGTCATTCCCTCGCTCAAAACCCTCCTACAACTAACTGCCCATCATATCTAAAGCAAAATCTAAAGACTTTCTTGAGATTTATAGCTCCTGAGTAGCCTCTGTCTATTTTCTACCACTCTTCACCTTCTTCATTTCATTCTCTACAACATTACACTTACCTCAGGACCTTTGCATTTGTTGTTTATCTCCTGGAATACCCTTTCTGCAAGGCTGTCATCCTGAAGTCATTAGGTACCTTCTTTAAGAAATCCATCTGAAACACTCCGATTAAAACAGTGATGTGCGTCAGCCTCTTTCCCCTTATTCTGGTCTATTTTTCTTTAGAACCTTTCACTTAGAGGGGTTTTGTTTTGTTTTGTTGTTTTTAATGTCTTTACTACCTGTCTCTCACTCTACCAAGCAGTCTCGATGAGGATAGGAATTTGTTTCTTCACTGATGTATTTCTAGTTCCTACTACTGGGCTTGGCATATAGCAAGGGTCCAATAACTCTTTTTAATAATAAAAAAAATGAATATTCTACTTAGGAAAATAACTACTGTGTCTCATCTTAAGTATATTAGTTTTTTTAGACTATTTCTTCATAATTTGAAATAATTAGTATTGGTTATAAGTTTTAACCAAAATAGTATTTTTCAACTTAATAAACCCAAGATTTATTATAAGTGATGCTAAAGTGTTTTCATATGCAACTTTTATAATATAACCAACAAATCTATATGAAAAAACTCTTGGCATTGGTACTCAATCGTGGTACTTAGTAAAGTGAGAGAAACAAAGTTTATGGGAAGTCTAATGAATAATGAATCTTAAAACACAACTTAGTTTAAGTGAAAGCTTTGGTTGTCCAAATTGTTCTCATTTACTTCAAGGTGGAATCATAGGGCAGTCATTCTTTCTTAGATAAATATGCTATTTTTGCTGACTGGATGGAGACAGTTAGCGTCTATCCTAAAAATGTTCCCACCAATTTGAAAAAAATAATGTTTGGTTCTATGTTATTTGTTGAAGAATAAGATGTTCCCATCTAAAATATTAGAACAGCACCTTTATGAAAATCTCAAGCTAAAAGATGTCAGATTTTCACTCATCCATTTTTAATGCAAATGTTTGGTCAGTGCCTTCACAGCTTAAGGCAAGGTCCATAGATCAGGTGTGCATTACCATCCAAATTCATGTTAGGTGTTTCTCAACTGTGCCCCACCTGCCTCCTCTACCAGCATTTTTTAAAAATTGGGGCTCTTGTGCTTAACCAATTGATCACAAATTTCCCAGTGCATTCATGCTCAGATCCATTCTACCTCTGACTAGGTTTGCTTAAAACATGCCATTGATCCCTTAGTATCTACAAGAGAAAGTCAGAGCGGGTTTCCGTTACACAGAGGCCGGCTGCTAAAACTCCATGTCCTGCTGCTCTACACCACTTATGTCTCCAAAGCGCTTCTCTGTACTAGTATCACCTTCCCCTCTTAACTCCCTTCTGAACACAGAAGGGTCATAAAAAGCGACTCAATCATATGGCAACTCACAAAGAACATTTGCAAGTAGGCGTAACCAGATTTGAAGCCTATTTCCAATTTACAAGGTTTGTAGTCTTAAGAAAACCTACCTAACCCTCTCAGCCTCAGTTACCTCAGTGGAAAAATGGGAATCGTACCTACCTCGATTGAAAAAAAATATTTTAGATGACTGTAAAGCATGTGGCACACAGCTGGTGTCAGGAGGTAGGAGCTGTTGTTAATAATGATTACAGACAGTGCCTGGCAGAGAGCACACCCTCACTGTCAGTCCTCTTCCCACCTCTTGGTGCAGACAGAGTTTCATCAGACAGCCTCTTATCCAGTTGCTCTGTCTGCCAAACAAACCACCCACCCTCTGGAGTAGTTTAAAGCCCTTTCCAGGAGCTTTCAAGTCCAACTCACTTTAGCGTTTGTTTCCAACCACATGGGCTCCTGCAAAGGCCAGTTGGTAGCCGTGCTCTGGAAATGAGGCAGAGTTCAGATTTCTATTGCATTTTATGGGTACAAACAACTCGAACTCAGTAAACACTTTCATTGCCATGTGGAGCAAAGCATACTGAAGTCTTGATATGACACATTCTACTGTCTTAAAAAGACAAAAGGGAGAAATAATTTTTTTTTTTAAGAAGCAGGGGTCCCAGTGACAAGGCATGATTGAAACAGTAATCACTCTGCCAGTGACCCTACGTAACTTATTTCTCCTATGGGCGATGATACTGAACCCTCTGGGATTTATTCGAAGACAGCTATAGTGAAAAAGGACCAGCCCTAATGCCAGCCTAAATTCCTTTAGGCTACTGTTTACAATAAGAAGAGCCAGTCCCAGCAATACGTAATCTAAAAGCACCCATTTTGTATGAAGGAGCGTACACAAATTCAGATTAAGATGCAATTACAAAGGGTAAGGGCTTCTTAATGGAACCTGTAACACAGCAGGTAGATTTATTCTGACAAGGTAATGAATGATACAGCTTTGGTGGGAGTGCCAGTTAAAACCAATTGTCATCAGCTTGACGTGACAGGCTACTAAAATGCCTCTCAGGACTCACTCTCTTTTATGAGGTAGATATTTTTGTTTCTGGGCATGGTTCTGATTTGGGATATTCCGAGTTGTTTTTCTTTTTAGAAATGCAGATGTAGCCATTGTTTTAGAAAGCCTCCAAGTGGGTCACCCTGATTTATCCTTTTAGGACGATTCCATTATGAAAGGAGTCAGTTGCTTCCTGGAATAGGACCAATGCAAAGAACAATCCTACACCCTAATTCACGGCAAACATGTCTTTGAATGCATGGCATTCATTGCTATTTGTTCAAACAAGAACACTGCAGTTACAGCCCAGGAAAGGAACTAGTCATCAGAATATGCGGTGCCAGAGATCTTTCAAAGGGGACCTGATCAAACACTACTTAATTTGTATTAATTAAATTTGAACTGTATTACATTGTATCAGTATATCTATTTATAAGGTGGTATCCTTATGTTCAGTGTTTTTAAAGACTGTATTTTAGGACCTAATTTTTGGGTATAGTAGCCTGGTTTCTCTCAAGTAGTCAGCTAAGCACATTGTAGCCATGCAATGCTTGTCCAGCTCTCTGTGCAGATTGGCTTAGAATCACATTACCTTTTAAATTTTCTTTCATAACCTCTTTTCTCAGGTCATTCTCCAGACTCTACTTGTTCACTATTCTAGAACTCTTCTATCTCTCAAGTTCTCTTGCTTATTTTGTCTCCTTCCCTCTCTGCAAGGTTCATAAACCATTTATACCATCACACCAGCATTGCATTCTACTACAGTGTGTGAATCCACTCAGTAAGTTACTTGACTTTATTATTTTAACTTCACTCAATAGCTATCTTGAGACAAAAAGGTTTTATTTTTCTCATTTTTCCTTTTTTTCCCCATTCTTTGTTTCCTTCTTTCCTTCCTTCCATTTTTCTTTTTCTTTTTTCTTTTTGGCATTAATCTTTTAAAACAAATTTTTATACTTATGGTTCATATACTATTTCACAGTGAAAAAAATGATATAACAATTTCTGGTAAATGAAAGTTGAAGCAAAAAGTAATAACTAAGGACCTTTCTTTTGAACTTGTAATCTTTTTAGGAGAAAAACATTCTTTCGGTTATTTGAACTCTAAAAGCAGATGATCTTTGCTGTAAAAAATTTCTAAAGTCTATAATTAAGAAAAGCTACACCTTTAGGGGTTACCTAAAATTGTACAAAGGAAGACTGCCATATTGATATAGCACTTTGGTTTTGGAACTATGCAACTGTAGCAGGCCAAGAAAAAAAAAGAGGACTTGGATAATACGTATGTCACATCTGGTTTTCTTATTAGAAATGCACCGCTCACCATCGGCACTCTTATAAGCCTATACACATCAAATTATGTACTTTGATTGCTTCTGGGTTTCTTTTATTAGTGTGTTGGCTGGTTCTTTGGGATTTTTTTCTGTCTTCATTTCACTTAATCAGTTTCTTATTTTTATCTTCCCAGAGAACTCAATTTCTCACTATGAAAGACTTTTGTTTTCCTGAAAATGCAGAGAACTGTCATGGTCCAAATTGCCAAATTCGATGCTTAGTTCTGTTTTCTCCATAAGTGAAAATTCCCATAACCAACTGGCCATCTGATTAGTATATTGAGTTCCAAGAAACAAAAATCTCATTTCTCTTTGTGTCGGGTTTGAAAATCTTGCAACCATAGAAGTATGGAATAAATATTTCATGAGTTCTGTGTTAGTTGTGACCATTGATTTTAAAAGAATTAAAAAAGGAATCTAGGTGTAGGTTTCAGACTTGATCATTTTAATATATAAAATTCATCTTTTTATGTAGGCATATGTATTTCATATATATTCAATATTGTATATATTGAATAAAGCAAGATTCCTGCATTCAAAGTGCTACTAAAGAAAAAGGGAAGAAGAAATAGTATGTTTCATGAAGAAAACCAGTTTATAAATGTAGGAGCAATGACAAAATTGGAAAATAACCATCTTAATTTAATAATTAACTGAAATAAAGATCACCGATGGATGGTGGAAACCACTGAGTACATTGTTGCTAGGAAACCATCTTCACAAGGTCTCACAGTGTCACCCACAAATTACTAATTAAAAAGAAAAAAAGAAAGAAAAGAAAGAAAGAAAAAAGGTACCCCCCACCAATGGAAAGATCTGGTAGACATGACCTCAACCAAATCACAAAAGTTAGCATCATCAAAAATGGGACAACTGGCAAAATGTGCTCTCTAAGATGACATAATGGGCAATACACATTATTTACATAGTATCCATGGAAAATTATTTACTATAATCCTGAGGAAGCAATTAGGCAAATTGTAAGGTGTTTTACATGCCAACTTGCCAAGATTCTTGAAAATTCAGTGTTATAGAAAGTAGGAGATAGAGAAGATATGGCAATCCAATGCAATCCATAATCTTTGAATGGTTCATAAATCAGAAAAAATGAGGACAGTTGTAGAAATTTGAATATGGAATCTGTATATTAAATAAAATTATTGTGTCTATTTAAAATTTTTTGGGTGCATAGTATGTGGTAATATAGAAAAATATCTTTTGTCTTAGGTGATACATGCTGAAGTATTCTTGGGTGAAGGTCATGGTGTTCATAGCCTGTTCAAATTATTCAGAAAAAATAAATGTCCGAGATGGATAGATATACAGATAGATTGATCTCCAGAGGCAGAGAGAGATCAAATTGGTAAAATGTTAGTTGGTAATATGTCAAGAATAAATAGTGTTCATGGGTACTTATGTTTCCCCCTCAATTTTTCTGCACTTGGAATCAGCTAGAGATGTCTATTTTTATCAGGGGAGCTGGTACAAGAAAGCTATCTTCCTGGCAAGAAGAAAGAGCCTTTCGGTATACCTCACTGTTCACTTTTTTGAGGCATGAACAGCAGCTCATACTCTGAAAAATCACCTCAGGTCCACACACAAGTGATCAGACTGCTTGCATTTCCTATTGGCTTCTTTTCTCCAGAAGTGCTTGGGGAGGTTGAGGGGCAAAGGAATGGAGAAAATGGATCCTGAGTCAGAAATAGACTTTTCCCCTACTAGTTCAGCAAAGTCCACATCAGGGAATGCCTTCACTTGCCTTTGTCTGATAGTTTATAACATATGACATAAAAGTAGAGGCACTATTTTGCTCCGACTTTCCATCTCAGAGTCTTCAGGGCTTTTACAAATGGAAAGGCAAATTTAATGTGTGTGTGTGTGTGTGTGTGTGTGTGTGTGTGTGTACACATACATACATATGCATATACATATATATATATATACACACACACATACGTGTGTGTGTGTGTGTGTGTGTGTGTGTGATAGGAATTACACAGCACTAGCAAAGGATTAAATAAGGCCATTGATAGCATCCGTGCATTTCCTATTAAGCATGCTGAGCAAACAGAGTCAGAGCAAATAACCTGGGGCAGGACTTAAGGGCAAGCAGGAAGGCTGCAGAATTGATTCAAAGGCTATAATGTAAATTAGAGAAATCAGTCAGCAGGTACTTTGGCCCTGAGTATGTATTTATCCAAGGAGCTGAATAGGCAGGATGTTTTCGAAGGCTTTGTTAAAAAAATGCAGTAAATAGCATAGACTCCTCTAGCATCCTTCACCTTCTTGGTCCACAGTATCACCCCGTAGTCAAGCTCCAACTGAACAACAACAACAACAACAACAACAACAACAACAAACAGCTCTTGCTGTTCATCTCAGAGAAGAAAAGAAAAAAAGAGATTAGGGGGATTGCTTAATAAGGTAAAATTGAGGGGACTGTTGCTAAAGTTATTATGCTTCAAAAGGGTCATTTGGTTCATTTTGACATATCCAGATTTTTCTGTAACCCACAGCTTTACTTGTAATGTTAGAAAAGCTCATCCTGAATTCTAATCTCTACACGTGTTGACCAACTTGTGTTCATGGCTGCCCCCCTTTTTGACAAATCTTACATATGTTAGAGATAAGACTTTTAACTCAGATTTTTTTGTGTGTGATTTAGTGATGGAGTGGGCGTAATGTGGGAAAGAATGTGTGAAACCTAGTTTAATAAAATAGCAATAGCATGCCATTTCTGTATGTTCTTACTTTGATAGAAAGGAACTATTTCTCCCAGAAGTGGCATGGGAATTTTTAAGAATAAATGCAAAAAAAGTTATTTCACTGTGAAAAAATATCAAACCTCAAGTTTTCCCATCATTCACCAAATAATTTGCCCCTTATATTTCCTCAAGAATAATTTCTTTAAGCAACTCAATTTTATCCTGTCTCGAGATTTTGGTGAGATCCATTTTTTTTTCCCTGGGTAGTCTATAGTAAATATTAAGCATACTGCAGAAGAATTTATTACAAGTCCAGAAAATAATTTGTTTTAAACTTTTTTATGTTACAAAGACTAGTGCACATGGTAAAATAATTGAACCTAGTAAAATAATCCTGACTTGAATTTTTGCTTTATTTTTTTTAAAGGTAAAAACCAACACTTTTTATCTACCTGGTTTCTTTTAGTATCCATCTCTGAATTCAAGCAGTTTTTAATAAAAAAATAATAAGGATATTTAACTCTCCCAACACAACATTTCTTTTATTCGAATTATCCTCTTAGGGCTCATATATTGATATTGAAATGTAGTTTTCCCACTTCCTTTCATGGGACTTGTTTCAAATATGTTAGGATCAAATATTCTAGAAGAGTCTATGAGCAATTTTGTTCTTATTTATACAATGGTTTGGGGGGGACTTTTATATATGAGTGGAAGAGAACCCATTTTGGTCACTTCAGACAGATGTCTGATTGTGTGTTTCTGAACTTCTTACCATTGGGAGGAGTCATCTTTCCTTTGCATAGTTTTTCACTTGGTATTTCAGCAACACCTTTGGCAAAGAGATCAACTTCCTGAATGAGGCAGAGATGGATTGTTACATATTCTTCTGTCGGAACACCTTGTCACCTTGGGAGTACATTCTGAGTCCCTGTTCCCTTGATTGACTTTCATAACAAACAGTCATTACATTGTTAGGTGGTTTTGTAGCAATTTGGGCTGCTGGTTTACTCAATGGAAAGTAAACTTAAGTTCATTGACATGAACAATCACATGTGGAGCGTTGGGATGAAGCTGTAAGAAGAGGATTCACATAATCAATAAATGATGTGGAGTGATTCCAAGTATTCTAAGCAACTTTTTCATACATAGAAAACAAAGTTTTGAACATCAACAGGTCAATGCCTGGCAACATGACTGAAAGATCTAGGAACACAGATGAGACACGGGGCAGCTACTTCTCAAAGCACAGGCCCCAAACTCAATAAATTTAATTGATGTTTCATAGTACCCATAGGAGAGCTCTGAGTTTCCATCAGTTTACCATTCAGATCAAAAATTTGTAGATTCAGTTTTTCTTTAACGGTCATCCAGGTTCTATCTGTTCTTACGGAAATTATAACAAATATTTGATAATGATGATAAAGAAAATAATATTTAATACTTATTGAGTACTTACCATGTGTGAGGAGCATGTGAAATATTTTCATTTACTTGTGAGTGCATAGCTAGAGTAAAACACAACATGTGGGAGGAAAGCAGACTTTATTTTGAACCTTAAATACTTTGTCTGGCTTTACTTATGTGTGCATCCTCACAATTCATCAAAATCTTCTCAACTCAGAATTGCAGAGTATCCACTACGCCACTGTACGTAATTAGCTCACAGAGTCAGCTTCCTTTTCAATTCATAGTCATTTGAAACATAATACAGAATGCCTACTGGCATTATTGTCTTCTTTCACATTCCAACAACTGGGAAATGTTTTCAATGCCAAATGAATTAAAGTAAATCCCGAATATTTTAATTACTGAAGTTCATGCTATCAGAAAAATAATGCAGTGCAGATCCATAGAAGACAATAGGATAGCGTCTCTCTTCTGGTTCTGTGGCTTTTGGGGAGTAAACACTCTTAAAGGAAGACAATTTTCAAACCGTTGGGGAATCATTAGGATAAGTTTGCACTAAATGTTATAATGTAGACTAGTTCTGAGGCTACCCCAAAATAAGAAACAAAAAATAGCATGTTTATGGCTGTTTAAATACCAAGAATATTTAGTTTAAACTTAAATAGAATTTTATGTACACTTTTTAAAAAATTTTACTTTGTTATAAGTGGACCACTCAACTACCCTATGGTAGAAGAGCTTTCAGCTCATTTTGCCCTTATCTTTGGCCTTGGATTACTCCTTGCGTGACTATTACTTAGGTGGGCCATGTGAACCCTATGCCAGTGTTTCCTAAAATGAATGTGTTCCTCTGAAAATTAGTTTTTGGAAGATTATTAGGAATTTGACAGAAAAATAGATTCCTTGTCAACAAAATAGCCTTCAAACATAATTAACTGTTCTTGTTTGCATGTTGTGTTTGGTTGGTATCTTATTTACTGCAAGAATTCTTTCAGTAGAAGTCCAGTTAAATTTCACTGATTTCAAAAGAAAAAGGAGTTTGGACTTTTAATTGATCTAATAGAAAGGATTTCTGCCTCAGATGGCTGGAAAACTTTCATGACAAATCAGAAGGGCTCCTCCAAAGTCAATGGCATTCTGATCTGGAGCAGAGTTAACAGTCAGATTATAGATATAAGTATCTGCATGTTTATCACTTACAGTTGAACTGAGCAAAAAATTTCTTCTGATAGGGTAGTATGATAACAAATAAAAAAATAGCTTCTGCTATTTTATAGACCTCCAATCCCAGACATACTTAAATAGCACTAATAGAATTAACATTTGAAATTATGAAATTTAGAGATAATGAAAAATGTACGGTTACACATAAACTATTTCAACAACTGGACAATTTACAAAACATTCTAATGTCAACTTCATGATGAATGAATATCAAGAGAGTATCTTTGGAGATAAAATTTGACCCCTGATTTTCTTTCTGATCCTAGTTATCTCTGTCAATAATGATTGACATTCATTAATATGAAAATTTTGCGTCTGCTTATTAGACAAATATGAGTGATCTTGGTTAATAGTAATGAGATGCAGCAGAATTTTCCAGACTCATACCTATATTGGAATTAGGAAACAAGTAGTACTTTTAAAATATATTGTGAAATATGGCGCTCATCTTTGCAAGAACTGTCTGCGTGGCTGCCCATACTGTCAAAGCATCCCTCCCCTGATTAGTTGTTATATGAGCAGTCAGTGACCTTAACTTTGAAGTCGAAGACAATGAAAGTCAAGACGAGCACATGACCTTTAACCTTAGGGTTAAAATGTAAATTTTAATGAAAAGGGAAATTATGGATCCATTATCAAAGAGCAAAATTAGTATCAGCCCTGAGAGCCTTGAACACAGAATAGGTTTGGTTCGGATGAGCATGAGTTGAACTAACATCTGAAAGAGCAAACTCAGGTTGTAGCGATAGACCTGGGTGTCTGTCAGGCGGTAGTAAAACCTGAAAATAAAGGAGCATGAGGTTGACAAGGTAGAGAGCAGAAGGAAAAACAAAGCTTGCATGTGAAACAACTAGCCGCCTTGAGTAATTAGGTAGCAAGCTTTTGCTATGATGTAGCACACTCTGAAAACTCTGACTCTAAATGGTCAATCCCTCCTCCATCTCTTGGCCTTGTATTTTTCATTCCATAAAAGCAGAATCTCAAGCTTCTGTAATTTTATATCAAAACACATAACACTTTTATTTCTCATAGCATCTTTAAACTTTCTTTATTGCCAGAGATAATGTTGATTTTCTAAAGTACTGGTTGGTATTATTTTTCTGTAGATTGTGAAAAATACGCACCTAGATTGAAAAAAATGAGCCTAAAAGTGGAGGTTTTCATATTCCAGATAATATTAACATTATGCTATTGTTACATTTTTCCAATAATATGGGCCAGCAAGATATCTATCATATGTAGTTATTGTTTATTAATGTATTTATTATATTTCACAAGTATAAATTATATATAATATATAATAAGTATATATAAATAATATATACAGATAAATAATATATAAATCATTTTTAAATAAAGGAAAAGGACCAAACATCAGACATCAATGTCATCTTTAAAAGCAACGAATGGTATTTTTGCTTCTGGTAGAAGCATTGGGAGGTAAAATCACTCCCTGCGATTTAACAACAGCAGCTCATTTTTATTCGTATTGTGTTTATAAGACAAAACTTCAAACCCTGTTAAGATAGCATAACCATTCATGAGAAATGAAACAGGACAAGAGATTAGATCAACAGTTTTCAAACATATTTAGCACAGGGATATTTTTCCAAAGCAAAAAACTAGGATAGAACCCCAATGTATGAAAACATCTTTACTATTTGTAGGTTCAAATTTACAATAATTTTGTATCATAAAACCATTTAAAATAAAGAGGTCATTCTGATAAATAATATATCTGAAAATGAGTGTCATAGATGACAGTTTACATTTTGTCTTATTTCTGCAGAACTGAGCAAATCCTAATTCACACATATAAATAGATGCAATGGCAACAGCTTTTAAATAGCTTTGCAGGGTAGTAACATAAATTCCTCTGAGTTTTGCATAAAAACCAGATAAGATCATCTGGTTGCACAAATCAATGTGGCACTAGATATCATCAACCTGTTAAAATATGTTTATCTTTTTTATTACATACCTTAAGACACTTAAAATATTATTAAAGAAGTTCAAACCAACATTTTTGGAATATTCCAAAGGAACCCTTGAGAGTCAACAGCCGGATGCAGTTAGAATATGCTGGCTCAGAGGCTCCCAAGAAGGGCTTTGGGGAAATGTTTTATTGTTAACTGGGAGAAGCAACAAAGTGGTATTATAGTCACTTATTGTAGAGCTTTCTTAGTGCCATCAACATCATCAGTTTTCTCCTGTAATAATTCAGATATGACCAAACCATTTCAATTCAGGCTTATAACTGATAGATACTAAAAAGAAGTAACTCTTAAAATTACAATTATCGTGGTGATTCAGAATGCTTGTTATCTGTGGCCAAGAAAAGATGGTGGATTGGGTTGATAGAAAGTACTAGGCTATAAGACAAAAGAGAGAAGAAAAGGAGGAAGTACAATAAAAAAGAGGTGAGATCTCAGATACAATAACACAAGGGAAATAAGGATGAAGTTGCTATGCTAAATCCTGCTCACACTTTTAGGACTCGGTTTGGATGTGACTACTACCTCTAAGAAGCCTATGTCCATCTCCTAAAATGGGTTAAGTGCTCTCAGCCTGGTAGTGGCATGAGCAGAGATTAGTCATAGGGTATAAGTTTTTTTCAGATATTCTCTTTCCTTGGTTTAATTATACACATACGCTGGGTATTTTCTGACTCTTTATGTCACATTGTATTTACTTCTACCTGATTCTAGATTATATATTTGTGAGGATAAAACTCATGTCCGCTATGTGATCTAAGACCGAACTCAGTGCTTACCACCTAGTTGGTTCCATCAAACATTTGTGGGATGAATCAATAGATGAAGCAATGATAGTTATTCATTACTACATAGAAGGAAAGCGGATGAATGTGAAAGATTATGGTTATAAAACAGGGTGATCAAGTTTGGATAGGAAAAGGGTGAAATGAAACATCTAGATATATGTTGGCGAAGTTCATTTTTTTATGAACCTTGATTTTTGTTTTTCTCCCATATTAAAACAAATGCCGTGACCCGCATAGATTTCCTCAGCCTACCAAGGGGTGAGGTTAGATGACTTCTGGGGTGATCCGTCATCAGATATCACTCTCGGCGGAGGAAGTGGTGATGTTGATGATTAAGTAGAAGGCATTTCCTCCCAGGAGAGATGTTAGAAGGGGCTTGCCGTCCTGGAAGTGCTGTTTTTCATTGAGTGCAAAGTTGAGATCTTAATCTCTTGGAACATTGCTGTTTGCCTGGACTGCTCCTTAAGAGACAGCCAATAAAAATAATAATATATAGTATCTTGTATTTACATAGCTTTTCTCAGCTCTTAGAGCACTGTCATATTCATCATCTTATGCGATCTTCCCAGTGGGTTTGTAAAGTAGATAGACTCGGGATTCCAAAATGGAACTAAAGCTCAGAGATAAAATCCAAGCTCGTGTGGCTAAAATGTGGCAAATTGGGTTGAGAACCTGATGCTTCCCATTCAGGTTCTGTGTAACTGTTGTTTTATAAATTCATCACTGATATAATTACTTGTGTGTGAAATCTCTCAATATATCTTCCTGGATCTGGATATAGGACAAGAGTATAGAAGCCTTTGTCTTTTATTCTGGTGGCCTCTCATACCTAAAGATGGTCACATGAGGCGATGAGAGTGTCTACATTGTCCCAGTCTGAGCTGCGCGTGTGTGAGTGGCCCTGCAATGGAAGGGTCCTGTCCAGGGTGGGTCCTGCCTTGCACCTCTAGCTGCTAGTAGAGGCTCCAGCCACCCCCAACCCCGAAGTGGAATAAGCAGACTGGAAAATCACTATCTTATTTTTATTCATTTTTCTTAAATGCCTATGTAGCTCTCATTTATCTTAATGTTTAATATTGAAAGTGTGTTGGTGTTTATTTAGAAATGTGGTAATGTTTTTGTGACCAGAAATAGGCCAACTCTTGTTTACATAGGTTAGCCTATAGTAAAATTGGTTTTCTTATACATTGTTTTGGTTAAAGTCTCAGTTTCCAAGAACCTATCACTACTTTGAGTACTTGTTGCATTTATATACTTCTAAAGATACATCAGGAGAAATGCATTGCTTATTGTCTTAGTTAAGCTAGTGTACTCAGTTGTATAGTTATTTTTAAAAGAAAGTTGCAAAGTTGCATTTTAATGCCTGATGAAGTGTATGTACTGTGGACAGCACCTTTATTCTAAGTCACTTCATAAGTGCTTTTCCATTCATCCATTCCCTCACTCTTGAGAAAAAAAAGCAAAAAACACTCTCCCTGGGGTCTGTTTGAATAATGATAGATGTAGATTTCCTGAACTCTCATCAGCTGTTTCAAGGTTCTTTTAAAAGCTCAGAACTATAGAGACACATCTGTCCACCATCAACTCTTATAATCCAAAAATCTTTCTAAATGACCTGAAACAGAAGTTATGTGTGTTTCCAAGTCCCAGGTCCCCATTCTGTTATGTCCGAATACATCTCTAACACCCCATTTTACCTCTCGGGTATGCTGAAAAACTGACCTTTCTTGATCTGGGCACATTAAGAACCAGAAAATGTTTTCCCCTTGTGTTCCTGATAGGACGAAGAAGCAGGATTGGCCAGGATGTATTTTACACCCAAGGATGTGGACGGGAATGAGACACAGAAAGTCTGGGGTGGTGGCGCCTATATATGGCAGGCGGCAATTGAACCGGGATTTGTCACGTAGAGAGATGTTGTCTCCCCAACAGGAAAAGCATTTCCAGCTCCTCCTGCATGTGGGAGGAACAGGGAGCACCTCCAGTCAGTGGCCCCCCCATAAGTGGGTTATGTCTCTTAAAGAAAAAAAGCTTCAAATTTATGTTTACATTTAGACTATAGATGAAATTAAAATTATTTCCATTATATATGTATGTATGTATGTATGTGTGTATGTGTGTGTGTGCTTGTTTGTTTGTCTATTTATTTAGCCCTCAAATAGATAGAGATATTTTTGGAATTTTGCATATTTTTATGTGCTCTTTTTTTTTAAATCCCCAAATGCATGGGTATGATTTTGAAATACTTTATTCATAAAATAAAGTATTAAGTTATCTAATAAAGATAATATTAAATTTGTCTAATAAATCCTGGATCTATATTAGGTTTAAGTGATTATGAACTCTATCAATAGTTTTAAGGGATATTACTATCTTCATGTAGAAAAACTGATGATTTGTTAGATATTATCCCTCACTCGGAAAGGTCGTGAACCACTGACATGAAGAAAACTAAGACCCACCAGCTCCTCTAGCAAGTGTGTTGCACAAACAGAACCAGGTCCCGAATGTCCTGGTGCCCGGCTAAGTTTCTCTCTACACCACCAGTGACACTGAGCTGCTAAAATGCAGCATCAGTGAAGAAAGTCTAGTTCACACTTAATTATATATATCTCATTGAGATTTAAATTAAAAAAAAAAAAAAAACTAAGGCAAAAATGAATTACATTCTCCAAAAGCGGACTCCCCCAGCAGTGATTTGGACACTCTTTTTCCAACTGCTGGTGGCAAGAGAAGAGGTGTTAGTGAGTTTGCTACAGTGAAGAGTAACATCTGTGCCACCCCCACTCCTGCGACTGGAGCTGGTTCACTGATTGTAGGTTTATGTCGGAATCCCCCTCTCTGTGTGTTTTTGTGAGAGAGTCGCTAACAGGGGAGCTTGTGTGAGATCTGGAAGGTGGATGTGGAGCAGAAGCCATTACTCTCAGAAGGTTCTGCCCACAGACACAGGGCAGGTACAGGGGTGCCTGGCAGGAACCAGCCTGTCCTCTCTCATCTCCACTCCCGGTCCAGCTCATTCTCCTGACTGATGATTCTGCTGACAAATAGTGGCCTCAGCTGATGGCATCGGGTATTGGGTTTCCGACCCCAGAAGGACGCAGTTACACAGCAGGAGACCCCAGAGGCTGCAGTTTCCGTAGACAATCTCCATCTTCCTTTTCACACTGGTTGCACATCAGTGGCCAGGTGCGTTTGGGTTCTTGGGTTTCCTTGCAAGCTCTGAACCGTGCTTTAGGAAGAATGGTTAAGACTCTCTGGTTCTCTAATGCCTCCCTTCTAGATCTTTATAATGGCTTTGGTCTCCTGACTGAATTCTGGCTGATAGAAAGTCTAAACCTAAAACAGAAAAAGTAAACCTAAAAGGGATATGATTAATAATCCACTAAGTGACCCACCATGAAAGATGACTTGGTAACGCATTGCCAATGGGACCAAGTTAGCTCACTATCTAGATTCTATAACCAACTTATTTCTGGAACTAATAATAACATCTATGTCGTGAATATTTATTACTATGCAGGCATTATATAACCACTCTTTCTAATTATTTTTATAGTAACCTCTCAGTGAAGGTATCAACAACTTACAGATGATAAAAACTGGGACTACGAGTGATTTAGGAACTTGCCGAAGGTTGAAAATAGCTAGAAAGTGCTCAGAGTCAAGAATGAGTCCATTTTGCCTTCCAATTGTTCTACACTACTCGCATCGTAATGATGACTCACATATAGTACTGGCAGCTCTGGGGATAAGCAAGGATGATGGAATAAAAAAACTCGCGTTCTTTCTGATTATTAGAAGCCACTGATTATATTTTACCTTAAACTTCCCCACTGAAAGCTTTCCAGTTAACTTTAGTATTATGTTTTATTGTCTAAGGTTTAGTATTCAGAGTAAGAGTTTTCGATACTTGCAACCAAAGACATCTGAACTGATATGTTGTAGATTCTGAATCTGGAAGACATTGTGATTAATAAAGGTTCCCAAAAGAGACAATTCATTGGCTTTTCCTTTGCCCTAGTTGCAAATTCCTGAGGCCCATCCAATTCCCTTTGATTTGGTCGCCAAGCAAATCTCTCAAGGACTGATTTTCTCAGATATTCTGAGACTGGGAGGCAACTGCACTTTATAATGTTGGAGACAGAGAACTTTCCCCTTACCCCCCTAGTTTATCTGGCTGGTTGAATAATGCAAATGACATATAACAGATTAACAGGAGAAAACCAAGTTTTAATAAGTGCATCTGGGAAATTCACATAAACTTGAGAATTCTAAAGGCAGAGGTAAAGTGAGGTAAATACACACACACATACACACGTGTGTGTGTGTGTGTGTGTGTGTGTGTGTGTGTGTATCATTCTGGGCGAAGGAGGGAGGAGCAGGCAATTCACAGGTAAAGGAGAAAGAGCTAATTTTGGTAAACAAATACTTGCAGAGCCACCCAGAGATAATGGGACACAGAGGAGAATCTAATGACAGAGTTTTGTTTGGATCTTCTGTGTCTGCCACACTTAATTCATATATGCTAAGGCAAATATGCTAAGGTAAATAGGCTAAGGCTCTCTTTTGGAAGCAGAGTTTTCTACCTGAATTTTTGTAGGCAGGTAAGGAGAAAGGAGGTAAAAATCTCTTCTTGAGTTTGTTGGGCTTTGTTTTGAGCTCAAAATACTCTGCATACCAGGCTGGCATACCCTGGGGAGACTCACCCTGGACCCCTATAATACCCATATTATTTACAGGAAAAATCCAAGCTACTAAAATAAATCATAATTCACAAATCCATAGTGACTTAAAATAACTATTTTTTCCCTTCTTATGAAACAGACAGACATGAGTTGTATATCTATGTGGGGAAGAGTACAAAAGAATATAGAGAACTATTATACGAATGAGACAAATGTCAGAAGAAATAAGGAATTATTACATTGTACTTCTGGGCTATCGTTGAATTTAAAAACTAAAGCTAACATATATATATTTTTTTATTTTTAATCTCTAAAAATAATGAGGTGAAGGTGAACAAATGAAATTAGTTAAATTCAAGTCAAAAGAGTCACAGATCAGTCATAGATCAAAGGCATGTCCAATGCTGAAGGCAACATAGGTGATGTGGGGAGACAGACACATCCCGACTCTTATTCACACTTTAAATTGAGTCCAAAAATGAATCCTTAATAACATCCATTCACTGGCATCTCCACCCGGAACAAGGTCCAGGGTCCATTTACAAGACAAAAAAGATCAGGGTGATTTGCTCTGTGTTTTTAATTGTTTTTGTTTTTTTCTAAATGCCTTTGGGCCTATTTGACTATACTTATAAAATTTATAACATTTCAGCATTATAAAAACACTGAAGAAACTGCTAGTTTTAGAAATGGAGGAAAAGAAAGGAAAATGCATTTCTGTTGATCACATCCCTTTCTTTTTAAAAACATCCTTTAGATAAATTTCTCAGTAATAAAATTATAAATGAGCAAAGCTGCAGAGTCAGGTGTTTTTCAAGTGAGTCTTTGGTGGGATGGACTCAGTGACTGTCAGCGCCAAGCTGATCAAGAAGGGATGGTTTTGGTGGCGAGACTCCCAGCTGAAAAACCACACGAGGAGCCAAAATGAGAACAAAATGGCAGGCTCTTAACTGCGGAGCGTGCTTCTGCACTGGGGGCCCGCATGGGCTTTACATATGCTAGAGAATGGTAGTGGCATTCTGCCACACAGGCATGATAGCAAGCTGAAGCATCCTTACATAAGCTAAGCGCAGGCACACTACTGTATTTAATGTAACATACTAGATCCGAGGTCTCGTCCCAAACCACAAGCCTGGATCGCAGCCAGCTGGGACCAGCCAGGCCTGGGGCCCACAGTGACCAAGTCAGGCATGAAGAAAAGTTTGAAGGAGACAAAAGTGTACGTGTGATTTGCACGCAGTGTTCACAGGCCTCTTTGGCTTGTTTTGTACTTATCTAAACTCAAAATTTATTCTCTCTGGCTCACCTACTCTCGTGGGTCCTTACTGATCTTTCCATGGAAGCCGACCATATATGAGAACTTACTGGTAAATAGAAACATCAGAGAGATGAAAAAGGGAAGGGACTCTAAAAGTGTCTCCAGGACACACCTTTTAACAGAAATCTGCATTGAGATGCAATTTGAGAATGGATACCATCTACAAGTGATTAAGGAAATTGCTGAAGTTCCAGACAAAAATTGAGCGGAACACAAGCTGGCTTCAGAAACCCTTCCTGTTCCTCCAGTTGCTGCCTTTTCTTCTCCCGGAAGCCCTTCCCACTCTGCTGCCAGGTCTCCAGCTTGTTCTTTGCTTACTTTCTTCCCTAGCACTAATGAGGATCCTATTTGGGATCTCAAGAAGCCATTCCTCCCAGTTATGCACATCATGATTAAATCAAAATGATAACTCAAAATGATAACCATATAAATGTGGTTTTAGGCATCATCATGAGTAATTGAGGAGATATTTTTAGCGATAATTTTGAAAAATTTGTGCTTCCTTAACCACACTTACTGCTCATTGCATAAATTCAGAACCAGGAAATAACAGGATTTATTGAACTTAAAATGCAATGTGGGAGCATGGAAAACAACTTTCCTCTCACCTTCTAAGTTCTTCTGATGGAGCTAATAATCAAATTAAAATGGGATAGATGAACAGAGAAATGTTCAAATTTATTACAGGCGTACCTCTGGGGGTGCCGTAAGATATGAGACCCAAATGCACATTGGGCAGTTGAGAATTATATGCCATCTTGGACAAAGGAGAAGGAGGCCAGGGGTCTGGGATTTCAAAGAAAGGTAGGAAAGTGTCAGGCATATGAGATAAATGCATGTTCACTGGGTCACCCAGAAACAATGGGACACAGAGGTAAATCTAACAACCAACCTCTGCTAGGTTGCTCCCTCTCTGCCACATTTAGTTTATATTATAATGCTAAGGCCATGTTCCCTTTCTTTAGTCAGGTAAAAGCAAGAGTCAAGGTTTTCAAGTCTTTTGTTTTTTAATAACTAGTTTAAAACCAATACCTCTAAAGGCACATTTTGGAGTGGAAAAACTTTGGTCTCCCTCAGTGGCCATTCCAACATCAGCAGCCATATAAAGATTTTTAAATGTACGAGTTCCCCAGGGCAGGTATTTTTGTCTGTTGTATATTCTGACATATCCTAAATGCCAAAAACAGTTCTTGGAGCACAGCAGGCCTTCAGTATATGTTTGATAAATGACCGAATAAATAGAGGAATTTGTTTTGTTTTTTTAAAAAATTTTTTGTGCATGAAGGCTTAGACTGAGGAAAGGAGCCCTTTAAACTTCAAAACATTATCTTTTTTTAGTAGTGATAAGGTGACAGGTTATATGGTGACGTCTCAGGGAATAACAATCTGGAAAATGGTGCTGACCCCAGGACTTCATCCTGGGATAGGTCAATGAATAGGACCAAGACATTTTATCTCGTACCCCAACTTTGCATTCCATCTTTAGCCCTGTACCTAGGAGTCACACCTCTTCCCATATAACCCCCAAAGATGCTAATGGATTAGAAGGTGTTCAGTAGTGATTGGTTAATAAATGTCAGGTAATTTAGATCAGTTAGACCACATTATAAAGTCAAAATCCTTTAATTAATATAAACGGTTAGACAAAGCTATTGACAACACACAAACTCTGGACCTGCTCTGAATATCATAGCTAGAAGCTGGGTAGTTTTCACATGTGACACTACATGCTACATTTAACATAAAATGATGGACACTCAATTAAAAGAGTGGATACTACAGTACATTGATCACTGAAGAAACCACAGACGAGTATAAACTGCCATGAGTATTCATGTTTAGGAAAATAAATACAAATACGTATATTTTATTTTTGAGCAAGGAAGGGAGAAAGGAAAGAGAAGAATGATGTGCTAAAGATATACTTATATAATTGTGTTTTCAAGATCAGTCTTACTCGTCAGAAGAATGCTACTTATAACATGAACTTCATATTTTTCCTGGATTTATATGTAAAGAGCATTCATTCACTGCTTATTTCTAGGCCAAAGTGTCTTGATCTTTCAGACGCTCAGCATTAGCATTTTCCCATAACTCTTGACCTAGTGTTTATGTGTACATTTCCCCTGAGTATGAGATGAGATACTCATTTATTTGTTCTGGTGTATTATCCTAAACCTTAATTCAATAAACCTGCTAAACATACAGTCAAGAAACTGTGGCTTCCTAACAAATGACGAAATAAATTCAGCCATACTGGACCTGGCGGCCAGTCAAAACCAGTGACCCATGGATACAAATCAGTTGCTGTAAGACAGGGAGACAGCTGTTAGGAAGGGCAGGAAGACTCTTCAAGGACACTGCTGAGGACAGGGAGGATTTGGCGGTCAATGGCAAATCAAATTCAATATTTAGAAATGACCACAGCCTCTAAGCATACTAATTTATCACCCTTATGAACTTTCTTACTATTGGACTAAGTGTGCAAGTGACAAAGAGAAACCTGAAGAGATTGTTTCTAGCCAGAGGATAAATACACTTTATAATGGGGACCCAATGGAGCACTTGCAACAGCGCTAGCCCCTTTGGTCCCTGTCTGCATGGTAAGTCACCGTTGAATTAAAGGTTAAGAAACCAGAGGGGGAAATTTGGGAAGGAAAAGCAGAAGCTGTTGGCAGAAAGAGCAATAATTGTATTATCTGAAAAAAAAAATTAATAATAGGAATCCACTTACTCAATTGACAAATATTTATTCATTCAACAAATATTTGAGCTCCCAGTGTATACCAAGCACAGGGGCTATTCCTGATGGAAATGGTGACCATGACACTGCTTTTGCTTAAGAAACACTCGATCTGGGACAGATTTATGATGAAAAGTGTG
The DNA here is from genome assembly GCA_003508835.1 of Eonycteris spelaea. NCBI lineage: Eukaryota > Metazoa > Chordata > Mammalia > Chiroptera > Pteropodidae > Eonycteris > Eonycteris spelaea. The sequence goes on along the minus strand of PUFA01000077.1, from coordinate 865,342 downwards.
TGTGTGTGTGTGTGTGTGTGTGTGTGTGTATGTGTGTTGTTTGTAAATAGTCAGATTGCTTTAAATTAAGGAAATGGAGGATGTTTAAGGATAATTTTTCACTGATAACAAAACTACAGCCTAGAGGACCAGTTACCACCAGCAACAGATTTGGGGTTTGTTTTAAAAACTCTCATATTTTATAAGATACAGTTTACAAACTTAATTTCTCCTCTCCTCATTTGAGACAACCTATCCCAGATTCTTGGGAATATATTATTCTGGCATATGATTTCCATAGTTTGCTGAGACTTTATTAATATCTTCTGTTTAGACTAATCAGTTGTTATATGTCCATAAAAATGTTCCTACCCTCTTGCTTTAGGACAGCAGCCTACATTACTAAAGAGATGTGTTACAACCCAGTGTAAATGATTTGAGTTTGTGTCCTTATATTAGTCTGTTTTCACCCTCCAGGTCCATGAGAAGTTTTTAATTAAATCTTATGCACCAATTTGAATATTCTCAGACATTATCCCTCCCAAATACTCTGTGTTCCAAAGAAGTTCCTCCTTTCTTACTTAAACACCACACACATTTATTCTGGCAATTTTAGAATAACCCTATTGACTCCCAACTAATCATCGATGACTCATGAACATTGAGGTTCATTCTTAAAGGGTCATAATTCATAACCGGGACAATTGAAAAATATCAAAGCAGAATTTGCTTTTTGTTTTTTATTTTTTCTGATAGAAAGGTAAAATACCAGAGCATCTGTTTCAAAAATGGGTATCTGCAATTCTGGTGTTCTATCTTGGAAACAGATAAGTCTTCTTACATCACAACTCGCTCCATCAGTACTGGATGCCTGGAGTGCTATGCTGAGATTGTTAAGTGCGTCTATGAGAGCACTACTATTCCCGATAAGGGAAGTGGTCACATTCCCAGCAGCAAGAAGTAGCTGCAGTTCTGCCAATATTTACTGACCCAGAGCCCAGCTCTGCCGTTTAGTGCTTGTATGAACTTGGGCAACTCAACCTCTCAAAATATACTTTTTCATCTTTAAAATGAGAAGGCAAACTAAATCAGTGATTTTTAAATTATAGCTCATGGCTAGAGGAGGGATCAGACTCACATAGAGTCCAGTTTGGAATTTTTTCAGGGCCCCAAACTTTCATTTTTAACAAAGACATTGAGCAGTATCCAAACTCCACCGGATTTGCAAACCACTGGATTAGATTAGCTGTGAAGTTTTTTCAGCTCTAAAATTATTTCCCAATTAGACCCTAGAAAGAATAGCTAAAGCGTAACTCATTTGAATAGCTGGTCACATGAAATACATTTAGTGGAGAAGATTCTATGAAATCCCAAAGAACCCAGCATACAGGAGAGAAGACCGAGGTGACTCCTCAAGCCTGACCCTTTGTAATGGGTGAAGAGCAGTTACCAGCTCAACTTCCCAAAACTTCCTTCCTGTCCCAGGCTTTTTACAATTTTAATTTTAATTAATTTATTTTTTTGCCCCAGAGTCAGGAGTCAGAGTATGCCTCTTGTTTGTTGATGACCATTAAACACATTACATCTTTTATGTTTGAAGCCAAAGAGGGGAAAAGAGCCAAAACCCATAATCTTTTAAAGCTCCTTTACTCAGAAGAAACAAGAAGGGATCTGTAGGTAGACACCAAGGTAAAAGATTTACCTTGATTACCTCACCTTACGATTTAGCAATAGCATGAAAAATAAAGAATTTTTTTTGGTAAAATTCAGTGGATGAGACTAATGAGGGCATGAAAAATGCTGAAGGGAGCAGTTCTATCCCATTTAATAATGACAGTAGGGATTCTGACAGAATCTCCATTAGCAATTCCTTTTTAAGATAATTTAATTTCCTGATTAAACATGCATTTCTAAATCATATTGACATTTTAAGAGAGAAACAAATAATGGTGCCAATTCTCTTGGGCACAGGAGAAATGATTCCTTTTTCTCCTTTGCCACTACCATACAGCCTATTCTCCTTCTTCCAGAAAGGACCACTTAGTTTAGAAATTGCATGAACCTAGACACTGCAACTTGATCAGCTTGCAGACTTAGGGTGGAAAATGACCTTAGACAGTGGAAGAATTTTGGGGGCTGTAAATATTTATTGGAACGCAGCTATGCTCCTTCATTTACGTGGCATCTCTGGCTGCTTTCACGCCATAATGGCAGAGTTGAATAGCTGTGACAGAGATTAGATGGCCCACAGCGCCGAAAATATTTACTATCCAGTCCTTTATAGAAAACATTTGCCCACCATTGGACTCAGATGTCATAATCTTCTCAGTATCTTATACAGAAGAGCTGAACTCAGTGAATGAAGCAGCCCGATGACTGATAGATGCTCTATAAATAAGGGGGGGGGGGTGAAAAAAAGACTTCCCCAGATAACATACAAGAGGGTCTTATGTAGGTTTCTCAAAACCTCTGGTTCCATGAAGAGCACTGAAGATCTGAAAAGTTCCTTCCCTGCTCATCAAAGTAGGGAAAGACCAGCTCCTCTACTTAAACAAAAAGCTTTAATTTATTACTTCAACTGAAGTTCTGTCCTCTTCCTTATAGTTTGCTTTACAGGAAGGGACTATATAGTAAAATCTTAAACGATTAGCAGCCAATAGCAAGTCAGGACTTTATTTTTCATTTCCCAAGTCATCTCCTTTAAGAGATGATGCCATAAAAAAAGTATCTGGGAAATTCTCAATGAGAAAATTCAAAAAATTCACTTCACAGAAGAGGTTAAAATCAAAAGGTTATAATTTAAAAAAAAATGATTTTAGCCCCCAGTTTTTCCTACTAGCCTCAATTAGTATTACATTTTTCATTTAAAAAATGAAACTTGAAATCTACTTATATATACTCTAAAATCTATCTACATGGAGTGAAGTTGCTGTTCTAATTCAAAATCAAAAAATAAAGGCTCATACTATACTAAAGAGTAGAACTGTGCTTTAAAGTCCAGCCATGTGGCTTCTTATGGGAATATAATGAGTTTAAGATGAAATTCCGTTTCTAGTTTGCATACATCTTGCAAAGATTCTGCCCAGTAAAATGGTAATTGGAGACTTTTTTTTTGCAATAAATATTATAATTTTTAATCCTAATATTGTAAACTATGAAATGTCTTCCATTTCCCTAACATATGTTTTTTGTCCTATTTCTTAGTCCAAGAGACAGAAAATAAAATAAACACCTTAATGAATGCAACACCAATCCTCCTGAGACTCTGAGCCTGCCTTATGGACATAACATGGACCAGAGATCTTGAAGATTCTCCCTAGAGAGACAAAGCCTGCCTCACTTCCCTACCCAACATAGTCTGCAGAAGTATTCAGTCTAGTTTGTTGCTAAGTTGCTACAGGTCCCCAATAAGTCACAATTTGCAATTCTAAGTGTATTTGTTAAGTGCAAAGGAGTTAATTTCCCCTTTGGAGCAGATAGAAAAGCACTCCAAGATGGCAGTAAGTTAGGGTGGGGTCGTTTCAGACACTGGGAGGCTGATCACGAAAATATGGCTCTCTGTTGGTCTTTATTGTTAATTGCAAAAATGTGAGGAGGAACTCCCGTTAAAGAATCTTATTAGAAACAAAATATTTTGAGAATTTCTCCCTAGTGATTACAGACATATCATGAGGAGAAATGAGACTTTGGGGAGAAAGATTTTCAGGCATTGGGTATTTAAGTGGTTACTTGTCTCCAGTGTGCCTGCTCAGTGCATGGACTTATCAAACGACCATTTAGTTCTTTTGTCAATACAAACATCCTGACTGTCATTCATTTCAGTGAGGGGGGAATTCTACGGAGATGGGGATAAACTCATCACAGCTGCTCTACCATCTGACAACCTGATGGTCATAGGGGACCTCAATGCACGTGTTGGCAGTAGTGCCAAAATGTGGAAGAAAATTATTGAACCACAGAGGATTAGTCTCCTCCTGCATGGTAAGCAGGCTAAGGAAAAACTCATAAGCACAGAAGACAGCTTCAATTATAAAAGTTAGGAGAAAAATATCATGGCTATATCATGAGTCAAAACTAATGGCATCTCACCCATTCTGCCATTGTTGCACAGTAGAATGGCAAGAAGTTAACCATCTGAACTGGTCGAACATTCCGTGATGTGCTTCAAATCAATCATAAGAGAACAAGGGTGGGTGTCATGTAGCACCCATGAGATTGATACTTGAATAAACTCGACTCACAGAGAATAGTGATACCTACAAGGAATTTTTAAAGATAATAGAGCAACCATCCTAGATTCAAAGACTCTCTTTGGCAAACTTAACATAAATCAATTCACGTCATCAGCGCCTATAAATACACCAAATTTCAAACTGTGCTGCGATATTTTCCATTCTACAACATTTCTGTTAATGACTTCCCAATTCTGAAATACTGAAAATCTGGTCATTGCATGAAATCCCCACCTCCTTTCATGCTGAAATCCTGACAACGTTGAAAGCTAAGCTCAACTGTCACTTACTCTTTAAAACTTGCTCTTCTCACAATCACTTGAAATTCTCTTTTCCACAGAAGCAGGTAGCATATTTTTCATAAATGCTAAAGACTTAAAATAGTTATTTTTAGTATAGATAATTATGTATATGTCTTAATTGGCCTGCAAACTTTTGTGCCTTCTTTAATGCAGATAACCTAATATATTCATTTGTATGTATAACAGCGAAGATCTTTTACATAGTAAGGTCTCAATTAATAGTTGTTGAATCAAAAGTCTATTAGCTTGGATCTGAAGCTGATTAAGACAATACATTGTACTTTCTAGATTCCCAAAGGACTATTTTTTTCTGACCTCAATTTTATTACACACTTTTTAGATATTTAGAGGATAGGCAGCCAGAGTCTCTACACAGCAGAATTCAAAGATTTTTAGCTCGATTTGTCAAGGAAAATGTTGGCTACACAGAGGCTCCATGTAGAAACTGGTAATAAATACCTTTCATGCCTCTTTACAAACATTGGCTTTCTATAATACTGTGAATGAACTCTTCTCTTAAAATTTTTATAAAGAAATAATTATTTTTATGATGTGAAATGACTATTTAATGATACTCTTTTCCTGATTTGCTAGTTCTTGTTGTCAACTTTTCCTAATGATCCTTTTTTCTTAGAGAAGGTCATGTTTACCAATTAAAATTTGAGGGTTTAATAAAAGCCAAGTATGTAGAAAATTGCAGCATGAAAGGGGAAAACATCAAAGCCCCAAATTAATTTCCGACAGCACAATGATAGTAAATGTAAGAAAAATTGTATGAAATGAGTTCCATGACATCATGACATGGGTTGCAACCTGAGTTTAGGGTGTAAAAGATTAATGAACCTTCTCCAGGTTCCTTCCTCGCTGACAATACATTGTTTCCATGGAAGGCTCTATACGAGTTCATTTGAGAAAGGCCAGAGAGAGTGTTTTAATCTAACTAGAGATGCATTTTAAGGCAAACTCCTAAGTGTGTTTGAACTAAGCTATCTTTGGGGCTGGTTGAAGACAGGTAGTTTAAAAAAATGGAACTTAGTTTTCAGATCATTAAAACATTCTTCACCTGCTTTTTCTTCTGTGCCTGTTTGGGACAAAAAGAGGTGCTTTTTAATGTTTTATATGAGATTTAAGGGAACATAGCTTCCTCTCTCCCAAAGGTGCACATAGCTTGGATGACTGCTAAAATAAACAGTATACACTATGTGGCAAGGTTGTGGCATGCTCTTTTCTCTAGGTGCCAAGATTTAAAAGAGAACTTTACTTTCGCCCCTAAATACTCTGGGATCTTGATTTTATTAAACTCTGAATATTTAATTTTGCTCTATGAGGCCAACACTAGTGATGATCAGGCTCAGGAAAACAGGACATGGCGTATTTGGAAAAATCCAACGTTATGAGACACATTTTTTTTTACTGGCTTATTAAGGTTTTTCCTCCTCAAGTGAAAAAATGCAAACAGTTGGGGAGCGCGGGTTGTTCTCCAGAGAAAAGGGAGCAGCCATCCTGGTGAGGCCCAGTCCTCAAAAACAGCATCCCTGCACCACATCTTGCTCCCATTACTACTCCCTTCAACTTATGCTGACAGCGAAAGTTCAGAGGTTGCTTTGTTTCCCTTGTAGTTGATGTTAGTTCAACATTAGATTCAAAAGGTGGAGCAAGCGTAGAAATTAATGCACAGGAATAGGAGAAGGACTTTGGCAGCCAAAAATAACATATGCTTTACACTTGGGGAAGTATATAAATTAAAAATGGAAAAAGTGGGCAAAAGTGAGATAATTGGTTAATATAAATATCTGTCAAACCTAACTTTCTCACAGAGATTCTGAGCTGAGAAACAAATAAAATTGTTCACCATCCCTCTCGCACCCCCAACTCACATTCTGTGCCTTTCAGAAAAATTCAGGGTTCTTTTATGAGTTTTGGCTCAAGGAATCAGGCATATAAGTGAGAAGGGGTTAAGGACTAAGGTTTCCTTAACTATTTTATGCCAAAAATTTGTGTCTGAGAACTGAGAAAACAGTATCTTCACTTACTTGGAAATAACTACCAGCAGTCAACGAGAGCCCCCAAATCATGAGAACATTGCTTTTTAATGTTTTGAGGTCTCAAGATTGAATCTGCTACTTGGATTTAATGGATCAATTTGAGTCCACGACTGGATGATGATAGGTTAAGGAGTTTAAGTTCACTTTATGATTGCTACTTAAGAATGAAAGTGAAATATAATTACACGTGGCAAGGAGAGATTTGATAAATCACAGTATAAATCTGGATTCAGGTGCTGAAATAGGCCAAAAGGCAGTATCAGATCATCCTATCTTTATCAGCATGTTTCGCAAGGTTTTGTTTTGAACTCTTAGGTGTCATAGGGAAGCCTGTTTGAACTTTACTTCCTTTGGATCATATAATGTGCACAGGATTGAGGTCTAAGTTTCTTTCGTAATTAGTCATAGAAAATATGCCTTAGGCTTGGGGATAGTATTTTCCCCTTAGAAAAATACGTTTTTTTTTTTTTTAAATGAACTTTTCTTTTTAAGTTACATGAGTGAGACTTGTAGGGCTGCCTGCACAGTTATGAATTCTAAAATAGTAGTGAGATAGCTAAACTGCTCTATATAAAAGGGAACTATGGTAGCGATTGGGCCCTGTGAAAAAAAGAAAGAAAGAAAGAAAGAAATTCTCAAAAGCACTGGCCAAAACCCCATTTAGCAGGGATGTAAATGGAGCTGGGTAAAGCCTTTTGTAATCACTGGGACACACCCTACCTCTATCACGAATCCCTGTGTGAATGCAGAGCAGAGGGAAGAGGTCAGGAGCAAGAGCCAAGTCTCAGAGAATTCAACTGGTGCAGTACATAGGAACTTCTGGTCTTATTAGTCTCCAAGATTTCAGAGAAATCTTGGAGGGGCAGTGTTTTATTTTTCTATGGCATATGGGATAGTAGTTTTAAGTAGATTTTATGTAAAGCTAAGGTACCTGGGTGACCCCAGTTGATACTTGGGTTATTTAAAGTAAGATGTTTCTGTTTTTATTTCTTAAATGTTATGGGACTATCCTGGAGACCCCAATCATGACATATGACCTTTATGGAATTCATACTTAAGTAGTGTAAAAGCTCATTATAATAAATAGGGCTAATACAATAATCAGAGGCCCTTCACAAAACTGGCAATGTGCCACAGTTTGGCACTAAGACAATAAACTAAATTTTGGATAGATTTTATATATTCCGCCTTATCCCCATGAAGTGCTTTCCTAAATATTTTCATGTTATTTTTAAATTATTTTAAATTCCCTAAAAACCTTGGTGCTGTCAAAAATAAATAAATAAAATAAAATCGTACAGTAAAATGTGTGAGCAATTTTAGCAAACCCTCAGGAATGTTTTTTTCTCTCCCTGGGGGACAAAAGATCTCTCAATGATATGTCAGTGTATCCACCACATAACCTGACAAGAATATTTCTAAGATGACAATACCTAGAATGGCCTGGCTTCCTTCACGTTCTTTCTGTAAGAGGACTTCCCAAGGAATTCTAGGAAACAGCTGATCCTGACAATGTCGTCTTCAGGAACTTCAGAGATTGTTAGGGCCTTCCTTTATGAGAAATTTGGTGAAAATTTGGACTAATTTAAACTAGCCAAATATCAACTTAAATTGTCAGAAAATTATCATATCAGGGACTTAAAAAGGATCAGAGACATTTCTTGAAATGAATTCCTAATTTATTTTTAATCTGTTATTCCTTCAAACTAGCTCATGACCAATAGCCACAAACAAGGCAAAGAATATCTTTAATCTAATACAAACAAGCATATTTTATATCTTTTAGAATATCATGGTTAAACAGGTAGAAGTATTATTTTCTTACAGTGTGCATGATTAATAAATCTGAGCCTGAATAGAACCACTCAACTGACTATTCTATTCCAGAATAGAATTTAAGAAATTATGACTGACAGCTGCAAAGACTGAAATTCTTTTGAGTGTAAAATACCTGAAAATGATTTCATCTTTCTATCCTAGTTGAAAGGACAGTTTTTTAGCATGTTTCAACTGTTTGAAATCCTTACTAATAGATGCAGGTCTAATTTTTAGGAAATCATTTTGAGAATGTGGCTAATTTAAAATACAACTATATCACTGTTATCCTTAGGTTAGTCTTAAGGCTTAATATTCATGTAAGCCAAGAGTTATATGTAATGATACGTGTGTAAAAGTCTCAAAAATATTTGTTTAACTGAGAAAGTCAGAAAACATCTACATGTAAAAATCTCCTGAATGTTTTGTCTTAATTATGATATAATGATGAATTAATCTGAATTGATTCACTTTAAATCTTTCTGAACATGATCCAGCAATAAACAAACAAACAAACGAACAAATCTCCTGACTGTATAAAAATAATTCTACATTTAGGTTCATTTTTAGCACCTAAATGGTATTATTAAATAGAACAACACGTAGTTTAAGGGATGATATACATATAAAGTAAAAATGTGTCTTGGGCTTTTAATTTTAAAACAATCTTGCATTATTTCTAACCCAGAGCTAGAATGAAGATTTGCTTGGGATTTGGGAGAGGATCTAAGGTTCTATTTAACATGGTCTTCTGTGTTTATTATTAATAAAACACCCTCTCAAGATGCATTTTTTTCATAATTATAACAATTGCAATTAATTTTTTATATAATTAGGAATTAATTTGTTTAATGACAACATTCTAAGCTGTAAGATCTATGAAAAAAGATCATAAGTGTATGCTGAGTGAATGAATGAATGATTGCTTGAATGAACATTTTTCTTATATTCGCAAGTTTTTCGAAATGATTCATAGACTTATTAACTGTTTCTATTAATTTAGTAGATAGAACCTAAATCATGAAGAAAGTAATTTGAATTCTAAACATGAAGTTAAATTTAGTTTTTATTTCATTGTTAAATCATAAAATTAAAAGTTTTGTCTGTTTATTTGATCATTTTTTATCAATCAAAACTAAGGCATTCTTTCATATCATTTGGCTCACTGACCATTAGTGTTTTTTGAATATTCTTGACCCCACATGTTTCTGAACTTGACTGGTTTTCAGTGAGTCTCTAACATTACATATGAAACATTCCTCAGTTGTAACTATTAAATTATTTTCCTTGTGAAAAAGGCATCTTAGTATATAAATTATAAAGTACTCTTCTTACTTGTAAAACATGTAATTAACATTTAATTCTTAGAAATTATTATCAATTATAAAGCTATTTTTTATGCCATATTTGTTTTGCTAAATGACTGAATTTAATTACTATATTTTGCTATTAAATACTAAGTACCTCCATAAATGACATGTGAAAGTGCCACTTTTTTTGCAAATATAATTAGCAATGTAAAATTTTTTTTTACCTCTTTGAGTTTACATTTCAGATAGTTTCAAAAGATACATAATCATAGTTATAAAAATTTTAAGTATTTGTAATAATTTTGTGAAAATTACTTTTAATCATACATTTTCACTGCTTTTTAGCACATGTTTGTAAATTCTCTAATACTTTCTTTTGCTATCAAGGCAAAATTAATTTTAATATTTATATAATTATTACAAATATGATGTTCTTCAATGTAGATCTTATTTTCTGAAAATTTTCAAGGTTAATACTACATTTGATATACAAATTACAGAAATATTAAAACCATTTTTATCTTACTATGTTGAACATTACACATTGCCAAAAAAAAGGCTTTAGATGAAAAACAGTGTAGTTTTTGTACCTGAGTAGCATTGGGTCATTCTGTAGTAAATTTGATCATTTTATTTAGTAATTACTTTTAAATTTATAATATGTTTATGTTGCTGCAATCAATTGCCTAAGAAAAACAATTTCAATGAAAACTCAATCCATGATAACATATTTCGACAATTAGAATACAGTCACAAAATACTTTTAAAATTAAAAGTACACTTAAAATTTAAAATGCGTCAATAAAAATCATTCAAGAATTAGATTCCTTAAAATTTTCTTTAAGAAAATTGGAAGGGAAATATGAATTCAAAGAAAAAAAAAGGAAAATACTTGACTGTTAAAACAACAGCTCTTTAATGTGACACTTTAAAATGCAACAGTGACTATAAAATAGCTACAGTATTTTCATTCTATTGGATTATTTTTAAAGGTAGTATAGCTGTTTCATTTCAAGATGTCAATATTACGATATGGTAGAAACTGCAACTTTTATAACTTTAAGGATGAACAATTTTAGATGCTAATTTTTAAAACATATAAAAAGAGTTTTTATCTAGCATGCATAAATATTCCCCCATTTGGTAGGTATGGCTAAATTCCCCTTATTCCACTGAGGGTGAGGTAGATTTAGTACTTGCTTCAAAAGAATAAAGTATAGAAAGGGGAAAAAATAACAACTTTACAGTGGAGAAACCTGGCAAACACTGTCTTAGCCAGGTGATTGATGGGCACTAACATTACCAGCGACGCCACCTGGATCTCATGCACACTGTGATCTGGTGTGATGTGAAGGGCATCTTACCCTTATGATATTCTTTCCAAAACCCCAATGACCCAAGCTGATCATGAGAATAACATAAAAATAATCAGAATTTTACAAAATAGCTGGCCAGCATTCCCTCAATACTACGAAAGATATAAAAAAAATAGGAAAGACTGAGAATCTGTTACAATTTACCAAATGCACTTGTGGAAGCCTGGATGAGATTCTGGCACAAAAATGAGGACATTAGTGAAAAAATAGGTGAAATCTAAATGAGTCTGGGGTTTAATTTTTTTTTTTTTTATGTGTAAGAAATTCAAAGGGATTAAAGATTCTTTGAGGGGCACAAAGGCAAAAAGTTTAATGACAATTGATCACTTGAAATGTCTTACAAGTAGGCAAGTAGATATGAAAGTTTTTTATTCAAATGTGGCTTTTAATAGAGACACTTTGGAAATTGATTATCCTGCGTCATTGCAGTTTTTAATAATTAAAACCAAAGAAAGAAAGTAAATAGATGAGAGTTCAAGTGAGCTGTCAGAAGAGGAGTCTAACAGGAAGTTGATAACCAGAAGTCCCAAGAAAAAGGAAGTGCTTCCAAGTGATAGGTTGGAATGACCAGATAAATCATCCTCACATACCTGGCCATCAGCAGAGTGAAGACCAAGAGTAGAAATTTAATTTTATGGGTGATGGCAGTAGACCCAGTGAGAAAGGATTTTAGTCTGAGAACCACCAGGGTGCTAGGAATTCATACACAAAGACACAAAGCCAAAATCTAGCTGTTAGAACTGAGGTTCAAGCTTAGAACCAAGATAGCAGAACATAAGAATTAAAACCAAGTTTCATTAGGTTTGGTCAAGGAAGTACTTCAACAGTATTTTCCAAAGCAGATGTCAGGGTGACTTTGGTCAAGTTCCTTACCCTTTCAGTGTTTTAGTTCTTCCATTTATAAACTGGAGATAAAAATATTATCTACTCCACAGAGTGGTTGTGAGTACTGAGTGAATTATTTATTCTTTATAAGGTGTTTTGTACGATGTCGTGTACCTAGTTAAGTGCGACATAGTGCTTATAAGATAAAAATAAGTATCACCCTATCTAATAGAAGTACTTTTCTTTAGCAGTCTTGATGTATTCCACTCAAATAAATTAATTGTCTCATTTGGCAGGAGCAACATGATCCTATGCCAAGCTTGAGTTGACCGACATGGCTTTTTCTCTAAAAATTCCAGAATATATCTCATTTGTGTATGTTGACAGACATTACAAAGTGAAAAGCTTTTCTTTTTCTTGTCTTTCATGGCAATACTCATTGACCTACACATTCTGGGTAAGCACAGTGTGAGTAAGGACCACAACAGAAAATGGAGAAAGTTGCGAAAGAGGCCATTGTGAGTCATGTGCAGTTTATCAAGATGTGAGTACCTCAGGTTTTGCATAAAAACAAAACCAGGAGTTAATATAATAGAACAGGTTGGCTTTTAAAAATATATACTTTAAAACCATAGTACAGTTTGAAACAACCTCCATCTGTAAAAATATTGTCAATGTTATATGACATGCAATCTGGCTAAATACAAATGTAATTTCTTTCTGAAATGTAGTACAGTTCCTTAGCTAACATTATTGCCTAAAATTTCATTAAAACAATTATTTCTCTTCCCTATGTCAAACAGAAGTCTATATCAGCTCAGAAAATGTTATGGTTTATTAAGTGATCTTTTATTCCATAATTTAAGATATATAAATACTTTTCATATATTAAAATACCTCTAGCCTTTAATGTACATTGCATGTCAGAAAATATATAAAACCTATCTCCTGAGATATACATAGAACATTCAGTTTCAAATGCTCTTAAATGATGATAGAGAGCTTGAATTCACTAATGTCACTGAAGGAAACCTAATGAAATAATGCATTATTTAAAACATATTGTATCATTTTTTATCACAAGCTCATGCACTGTAAATGTATATGCTACTACTTGTCAGTTATAACATTCACATAAGCACAAATCCATAGCTGAGAGCATTGAGGAGTGAGAATATTTGTTTTTACCAAGTTGCTCTAAGAAAGCCTACCATGGATGTGAATAAAAAAGATGTTATAGGAGTTACAGAAAACAGCTGTGTCTTACATTTCAAGAAACCACTTGTGCTTGTTATAATACATACAATTATTTTTTATTATTACAATAATAAAGTTTTTACATTAGATTAAATTATTAAATGATTGCTCTCATCTTACTGTTATAAGAGAAAAAGAGAACAAAGCCTTCGATGCAAAGTTCTATTCTGATTACTTGCAATGATCAAAAAACACTAGTACTTGTTCAGTAAGTTGTTCTGTTACTCATCACTTAATCTGTGGTAATCACTGAATTGATTAACAAGTGACTCATCATAAAACCAACAATCACTTCAATCTGATTAACTTATTATTATTTTTTTTACCAAAAAACTGTCATGAATTTAATGAAATATAATATCACAACACATGGAGCATATAAAAAATATACCTATGCACTCAGCCAGAGGGTAAATGTGAAATTGCCACATGTGTATGGCTAAAACAATTAAATATCAGCAGCTTCAATTGGTTCAATACAATATTTATAGATCTTAAACAGAAATGATCAATTTTGCCTTCCAAATGATTTAAAATGTTTAGTTGTATACTTGAAATGAGAAATTTGAATTTTCATGAACATAAAATGATCAGTAGAATAAAATTAAAGCACAATCTGGCATGACCTATCCAAATCAAAGCCCATTACCCAAATGAAAAAGAGGTTATATGTTACGTTAAAACAGTAGATTCTTCTTTCATTTTTGTTATAATTGATCTCCCTAGACTAAAAATTCTGTCCAATAAATGACTCTACAAAGAGGAAAATAGAAGACAAAGATTCCTATATAAAAAAAAAAAGATAGCCAAGAATATACGAAATAGAACCGAAAAGCTTTTTTTTTTTCTTGCTGTTAACATTTATTTCTAATTTCAGTAATGGAAATCTATTTTTATTGTAAAATTTATTCTGTGTACTTTAGTGAGTCTAACACTATACTCACTCCCTGCACATGACCTAGGGTTGACTAATCAGGGTCCTCCGACCCCTTGACCAATGGAATGCATTGAAGAAGTGTATGTTACAGGCATTGGTTAATTTAATATATAGTTTCTTCTAAAGAGAGTATCTTCTTTCTGCCTGGGTAGTAGGCTATAGGTACAATGTAAGCTTGAACCTGCTGGTGGCAAAATTTTCCATGTGGAAATCCCTTTATCTGAGAGTGAAGCCAAGATAAAAAGATTCCAGAAAGACATTAATGTTGAAATGAGGCAAGTATGAAGTAATAAAGCACCTTTCTTAACAGTAAAGCCCTTCATGTAAAGTGTGGGGTGGAAGGAGAGTAAAGGTGAGGCTGAATCAAGCTGTCTCACACATTAAGCATTGGTCATTGAGGTGGAAGGAAGGCGATAGAATCCTGAAATGGACTGTGGACAACAATGCTGAGAAAATGGCTGGGTGGGGTTCGAAGATGAACTTGACCTACTTTATGACTTTTCTCAGGCCAGCCCTGCTTATGCAGCTGACAGGCATTTCCCTGAAAAATATTTATAATCCAAGTCGTTGTGACTTAGGCATGTTCCACAGGGAAGTAAGAGAAGTAGACAGAAAAGCCTGGGGTGTAGCTATCAGGCATGAGCTGATTCTTCTTAACCAAAGGCTTTTAGCTTTGTTTCAACAGTTTCTATGTCCCAGCAATTGAACCAGCCATGATATATCTATCCTTTCAATATCCGCGTTACACATCAAATAGATAATATTGATAGGTCTGAAATAGTTCAGTCATTGGCCATGTGCTAGACTTCATCTCTGAGATGGGGATGTAAAAAATAAACATCAGGTAGTGAAAAAGTAACTGGAATTACAACTTGAAGCTGAGCATGAACACTGGGTAGAAGACTTGATTATGAAACAGTTTTTCCACATTACATTTCAATATTACTCTCCGACATTTTTTTCTATGGAGGTCAAATGATAGTACATGTTTGCTTAATGATTAAAAAATGTAATGTTGGGCCCAGGCTGACCTGTGCTCAAGTCTCAACTCTGTCCCTTGATATCGTGGGCAAGTTATTAGACCTCTCAAACCTATTGCCTTCTCTGAAAAGTAAGGCTAGTAATATGAACCTCCTACGATTATGGTGACAATGAATGAGATCATGAATATAAAGTGCTTGGTACCTGGAACGGGCTCCATATGTTGTGGCTGGGACTTTTACTATAGAGTTAGAGAAACATGAAGAGAATACATGATATATTCTCTTGCCTTCATGCAATCTTATGAACACAATATCCAATGTAGAAATTTGTTTCAACATCTTTGGAGATCAAAAGACTATGGTCATTGACTAAAATTCAGTTTCTCTGAAGTCAAGAAATTCTCCCATAACTCAACTAATATTTTTATGAAAATCTAAACATTCCTTCATGTTTTTTCTTTGCTGGGGTTGGGGAGGAAAGAGATTGATTATCTTCAATCCTATATATTTAAGCATTGTTATCACTTTCTCTCTCTCTCAAGTTAAGCAATTTTGATTTTTGAAAATGTTCTGATAGCTACCATTTATTTCTGTTTTGTTAGTGTTTTTACAAAGCCTTTACTCATGAACCAAATTGTGGCGATGTTCTTCTGTCTACCAAAACCTATAGTTTGCTCACAACTTACTGAAGTTTACCAAAGTTGAGGGAATATAGTCCAGTGGTGTCTATAATGGTTTTGTGATTTCCATACAATAGAAGTAGTAAATATGTACACATACCTCATTTCTCTTGTTCAGAAGAAGAAGGAGCCTTAACACAATTATAAACTGATAAATCAAGCTCACATTATTGATAAAGTTTTGATTTGGAAGGAAAAATATTTGGGCATTAAAGAAAATAAGCAGAAAGCACAGACCAGGACAAAAAGCTGGAAACTAAAATTAGTATTAAAGGAAATCTTTAAGCTTTATCTAATTGAACCACAGTGCTATAATCCTCAATCAGAAACCGAGCTAAGTAAACCCTTCAAGACTACCAATTCCTGATTCAGCAACACTAAAGCATTTATCGATGGCTCTTCTTGGCTTTGTTTCTCCTTTCTCTGCCACGGAGATCCTATTAATGGAAATTGCCCATAAGTTTTCTTGACTTTTATTCCTATGTCAGCAGGTAAGAGGGACAACTTCTTTGGAATCAAAAACAGCATTAAGAAAATGTTATTCCCCACTCCACAGAGTCTAACAGAATTAGTATATTGCTGCTTTGAAAATTTAAATTGAGGCTGTAACTTCTCTCAGATGGACTGACAAAAATCATGATCTAGCTAGTGTATCTGCTGCTTTTGTCTATAAACCGGAGGGAGGCAAGTATATCTAGAGATAAGATTTTCTTGGAAAATGTGAAGAAATGGTATACGACTTCCTCTCTGCCCTTCTGATGGCACTAGGAAGCACATTGGACTGAATGATAAGAGAGGGTATTATTTTCAACTGACTTTGGTAAAATACACCATTACCACAATTTCTCTATCCCAGGATCCTACAAGTATAGAGTCCGTCTTCAGTTGTCAACCCTAGAATATCCTCCTTCCTCTATTCTTAGGCTTAATTTTTTTAATTCTTAAGCTCTAGTTGGGTAAAACCATGTTAATTACAGCAGAATGAAGCAGACAGCGATGAGGGACCTGGAACCTGACCTAGACATAGAAGTGTCAAGTACTAGAAGGAAGTAAAGAACATGGCAGAGGAGGGAAAATAACATAACAACATCTAACATTATTAAATACTTAAATATGAATAAAAACTTAGACCCATTTATGATTTTTAAAGAGAAATAGCTACCATTTATTGAATATATATTAAAGAATATATGCGCTTTGCCTGTATTAATTTAATCACAACTTTATGAAACAGACAATTCATATTCCCTCATTTTTATTTGCTAAACACACTGAGTCAAAAAAGGGAAACTCATTGTCCCAAGTCACATTTTAGGTAATGTGGAGCTAGAAGCCCAGAGAGTCTGAATCCAGAACCTATGCTATTATCTACAGATACTTGGGCAATACGACATGTGATAATTGGAGGTTGAGAGTGGGTTTGCTGCTCTAGTAAGGCAGGTGCTATATGTTGTTCATAAATGGTTCAAAAGACAACAGGCCCACAGTCCGAGTGGTCTATGGAACATACTAGTGTCAGAAAATTTAGGGAATTCCTAATCTTATAGATCTTGAGAAACTTAGCATGTTTACTAAATGTGAGACTCAGGCAGATCAAGTCACCTGAACTGAATGGCAAAATGGAGACTGAGGCTGGAAAGTAAAGGAGAAGACTCTGTCTCAATGACAAGGCTGAACTGGCAGCAAGAATGACGAGGTCAAGATTGACACTATTAAAGTGATGTGTTTCTTAACTCCAACCTGTGCATGATAAAAATTGGCCCAGAGGTGGGTGGGGTGGGTGAAGGGTCTATTTAAGGCTGCAGATGGTAGTCAAACAGCTCAGTATCGGATGAGCTTGGCAGTGCTTAGTAGTGCTGGGCCCCTCATCATTTCAGGATGGGCAAGTTTTATCACAGATGAGGCCAGGATCTAAACCAGGATTAGAGTAAAGCCAAAACTAGATCTCAGACTGCTTTGAGGTTTATTATCTCGTTTTCTACACAAGCAAAGTCTCACTGGAATGGCCCAGACCTGCTTGTGAATCACTGAGATAAAATGACTCAGGATATTCTATTTGACATTGATGGCTGTTTCAAACAAAACGCCCACACGTGGGAGCTTGAATTTTTTTTCACCTTTTGCATTTGATGTAGAGGCACCTGTCATGTTGTGGCTGTGCTTGACTTCCCAGACTTCATTGGCTTTCCTGATTAATTCTTCATATCTCTATCTCTACCACTTAATCCTTTGCCCTTCAGAGCTTAGGTTTCCATAGTCAAAGTTGAGTTTTAGATCTGGGAAAATGATAAACATCCCTGAAACTTGGAGGGATAACTTTGCAGTAAATCACAACATGGCTTCCATTTTCCCCAAGCTACACAGATTTGGAAAAAAAAATACTTTATAACTTTCTGCTCTTTTTTTCCCCTTGCATTTGTGTTTGGGGGAGCAAAGTCATCAGTAATACCATATCAGAATGAGCATCTAAAAACATTTGATGCCATAAAAAATGATATTACTTATCTGGACATTGTGGATTCAGTGGTGAGGCAAATAAAATTTTCTCATCCCTAACCAATACTGTAGCATAAGATCATAAAATAAGTTCGTGCTAAAACCAGTTCAGTACCAAGCACTTTACCAAAGCAGAAGAGAGAATACTGCCTCTCAGCAGTGCTGTGAAAAATGGTTTTTGAACAGTAAAAAGATAATGGAAATCCATTATTATTATTATTATTATTATTATTATTATATTATTAATATTATTATTATTATTATAACTGCTACTGGAGGAAAGTTGCTGTGGTTATTAGAAGTCTAAAGAGAGAAGTGTATATTAGTTACATTAAAGTTTCACTATAACCTTTTAGACAGTGAAGGTTGGTTTGTGAAAATTTCCATGAATTATCATAGGAGGTTATGAAAATCTTTTTTTCTCCAATGGTATCATAATTAATTAGATTAGTTGCTCACGATGTGGAATTACAGAGGTCACCTCTGCCCTTCTAGTGTTATGTAATGTTTAGGGGAAAATTGACACCGGTTAGACCAACGATGAAGTCTCCTCTCCGGTCTTCGGGACTTACCTCTTATTTTCTCCAAATTTGTGTAGGGGGGAAAAATAGGATGATTGAGGAATAAATATCCCTTCATCTGAAAAACAAATACAATGAAAACTGACAAAGGGTTATGTAAGGTTAAGAAATTACATATGAAAACTCCCCAGTAAAATATTTGATACAACGTGTAGGCACAATAGTAGATCTGTTTATGATTTTTTTTTCCCTTGAATGAAGCAATTTAGTGCTATCTTTACCAACATGAAATTTGGAATCAAACAGGCAGGTGTCAATTCTATTTTTTGCTCTCCCTCTTACCATGTGCCTCTAAGAGAGTTGCTCAATTTCTTTAAGCTCAAATCACCACCTACTCAAAATGGAAATCATAACACCTGACAAAGCTGTGCGAGGATAGAAATGAGAACCTTGCTATGAAGTACTTAGCATACTACCTACGATAGGGTAAACAGTCACCGAACGGGACTTGCTCGATTATTACCCTCATTTAAGAAAGATTCATTTCTTTTTGTAGAATTATAAGTTGGTTCTGATATATTACTGTGAGAGTACATTTATGGAGACATTTTTTAGGTTAGACACCACCAAAAATTACTAGAAGTAGATTGAGGTATTTTGTTCCGTACTTTTTGAAGCCATGTAAATGTTATAGGGGCAGGTTATGGTCTAGTTTCCAGACCTAGCTCCCAGCACTACAGCTGTGTGATTATGGGCAAGTCTCACGATATTTATGTTTCTGAGATTCTTCATATGTGAAATGGGATAATTAACCTCTAGCTTAATTGAAAAGATTACTTAAGATGAACTTTGAAAAGAGTTTAGCACAGTGCCTGGCACGAGGTTGTGTAATTATTGACTTTATTCTTGGAAGCTGCTATCTTGGAGAGGCTTTCAAAAAGTATAATTGTGCGAGTTTTTAAAAGATGGTTAAAAGTAGCACAGTTTTTCTTCTCAAACTACTACTGTCATAAAGTACGTTATGTGTTTTTTATAGATCGTCACATTTTGAACTTATGTCTCTATATCCTTTCTTCTGTGGCATGTCACTTTGCTTTTGACTCTCAGCAACTTAAAACTGAAACTCAGTCTCCATGTGAAGTTTACCCTCTAATCAAAGTGCCAGCTTCTTCAAAAATCCTTTGTGTGTGAGGTTTAGAATCACAAAAGACTGGAACCCTTTCTGCCTTTTGATAGTAAAGGAGCATGCTACAAAAATATTTTTTTAAAGACAGCATTGAGATTTAAATTATTAAAAATTCAAAGATGTTCTTTTCAAAAGCTGAAACCACCAAAGCCTCGAGCCAATCTAGACATGGTAAAATGCAGCCAGCCAAGCTGGCCGGCGGTATTACTGTGGATGAGTTAGAGGAGGAATCTCCCCCAAGCCATGGTGGCTCTCAGAAGGGGGCCGGCCCTTCACAATTTAAGCTCTTTGAAGCTGCATTTTCTTCAAGCAACAGAAGTCTTTGTGGTGATGGGAAACATACATTTATAATTATAGGAGAACACAGTGTACACTAGGCATGGTAGAAAAGAATGCAAGGGTTTGAAGGGAAGGCTTGATATATACACAGCCTTACTCATGCAGCGTCTTCCCTGAAACCTTGGCTATTTCAACTTGTAGCTGATTGAAATGGCCAGGAGGCAGAATTCCTGCACAGCCTCTTCTCGTTCCAGCAGCCATTTGGCCCTGCCCTGCCCGTGCTAGGATGGTATGATAGTGCGCTCTTTGAAAATCCAATTGCAAAAAAAGATGTGTACAACTCATGAAATGACTTCAAAACATATTCATTTATACAGCATCTGAGAAATTGAACAAAATGGAATTATGCCTATCGTATTTTTACCTCCTGTAAGTAAAGCTTGAGCTGATTAGCGCGTCCTACCCGAATCATTACATTTTACTATACATGTAGATATCAACCCTAATATCCTTAAATTTTACATTCAAACATCCCAGGATGTGGTGTAAGAGATAATCACATTTGATTGATGGGGGAATAAAAGGCAAAATGAGCAAAGGTATCAAAAGAAATGATACTAGTAAATTTATTAAAACATTAAATTAGTTATATGTTTCTATATTCCTTTAATAATTATTATAAATTTGTTTTGAAGTCTCAGTGAAAAATATACAAAAAATAAACTAAATAATAAGTGTAAGTAAGCCTTCTGCAATGGACTTTAAACATAAAACAGATTTACAAAAAGAAACCCTCAACTACTCATCCCACAGTGGGGAGACTAAAATAAAATTAAAAAGCCCCAGAAAATTCTTGATATGTTGTCATGTTGTAGATGAACTACTAGAGATACAACATTAAGATATTTCTAAAGTTTTTATATTCTAAGCTGATAGTCAACCCCAGTCTATTCAACAACAACAACAATAATAAAACCCTATAATTTTATCCTAATGGTCGTCATTACACAATATAGTCTAATAAATGTGTGGGCTTTAAAGTCAATTAGACATGAGGTGTGCATTCTAATTATTACTCATTAGCTACATGAATTTTAGCAACTACCTAACATTCTGAGCTTTGTAAACTCCTACGTACATAACGAAAATGAGAGCTACGGCAAAGTATATGTGAGGTTAAAATATAACCATCCACATAACAAGCCCAACTCAAGCACTACAGTACAACAGATGCTTCAATGTTAGTTTATTTATTTATTTTTTCTCTCTTTCTTAAGTCATTTTTTTTCCCAAAATTTAAATATGCCCTGAAGAGAAAAGAGATTTCTTTTGCTATGTGAGCCAATCTAGGTCATTTAAAAGGCCATTATTTTTTAGCCATTTGCTTCTTTATATCTTCTTTCTTGTGCATTTGTGCATGTGTGTACATGTGTGCATGTGTATGTGTGTATATGTGCCCAGTCACAGTCACCTGTCTCTGTGTGTCTTCTTGCTGGCCACAGGTAAGCTAAGCGTGGGGCAAAGCAGAGTCTGTTTTATGCATAAATTTTTCTAAAGTTCAGTGGGTGATGTTGTTTAATTCTGGCTTAATAGCCTACTCAGGCCATAGGAATTAAAACTCAAAGTTAATGAAGAAAGTGATTCATTGAATAACATTATTATATTCATATATTTCAATTTCATTATGATGAAGTAGGCACATTTGACTAGAAATTTTGACTGGATTCTCTTCTTGACAACACTACTGATTTATCATACGACTATAACAGGGGTGTGTCAATTTCTTATCCTCAAAATAGAAATTACAGAATAGTTGTTCTCTTCCCCATAGTGATTTTTTAATATATAAAGTCTCCTTATATGAAATAATTTGAAGACTCCTGATACCAATTCAAAATAACATTTCAAGCATTTCAAATTTACTGTTAAAACTACAGTCTCTTTCCCTATGCACTGCCTCCCTCAAATACGTTACTCTAGAAATACAGTGAACATGTCTTGTTTTAAAGAAAGGGGAAAAATAATAATACACACACAAAAAGCAGAACTGATACATAGCTAGAAGTTTGTGGGAAGAAAAATACAAAATCAGCATTTTGGAGGGATACTATGCTTTGATTTAATCATTCCTGAGCTTGCTGCCAGAAACCACTGAAAATAAGTGGCAATTCACGAGGTTTTTGGAAGAGTTGACAGTAAAAGTAGATATCAGAATCAGCATCGTAAAGGCACTAGGTTATTTTCTAGGCTATTACCAAGGTTGGTGAAGAAAAATACAGAACAGAAATGGTTCACATTAGAAATGATGATTTCTCAGTTGGATTCAACCTGTGATGATACAAATAGAGCCAGCACCCAATTACCTGCGTATGACATACACAGTGTGTACTTTGGGGCAAATCAATCACAGAATAGTTATTGGTATCATGGATGGGAACTCCCTGGATATGAGTACCCATCAGAAAGATAGTCCAAGGGAGCAGATTTGATTGGAAACTCTATGAGAGGAAGATCATAATTCTTCTTTGCACCACAGTGCCTTACATAATACCTGACCTCTGATAGGGGCTCAGTGAGTACTTGTTGAATGAATAAGCAGCATTAAACAGGAGGTAACTTTCAGACTCTTGGTATAAAGAGCTGGTGTTCCTCCATAAATTACAACACACGTAAATCGAAGGATATTAATTTTTAAGGCTTCACTCTAACATAGTTACCCTAACTCATAACCAGAGGAGATGACACATCAAAGTATGATTAATCAATTTCGAACACCTCCCTTTCTCTCTGCTCTATGATTTCCCCAGCACCACCCCATTACCGTGTCACATTAGCTGTCTTCAGTTCTAGCACTCTCCTTGAAGGGCTTAGTTTAATTGACATCTACTCCTCCCTTTGGCCAGAAGAAGAATACCCGGGTTTAAACTATATCTGTATATTGTTTCACTAAAGAGAGTGAAGCTGACTGGAAGCACGCTCTGATACAGCTCTCTCAGGTTAATAAATAATGACTACCATCAATGTAGCTTTTGCTATGTGCCATACACTCTCCTGAGGGTGTCTATAAGTGGTGTTTTTAAACCTAAATAAACTCTACAAGTTGGGTGGTACTTTTGTCTCATCAAAAAAAAAAAAAAATAGAAATGCAGAGGTCAATTAACTTGCCCATAGTCAGTCATTTCTAAAATGGAATTTAACCAAAGTCTGTCTGACACTAGGTCACTTCAATATTTAAAATCACCTGTTCTTTCTCTGAGAATCTGTAACAAGCACACCTCTCAAGACGATCAGATCTTCATCTCAACAAATCACAGCTTTTCTCTTACACCTAACACCCTCTTGAACAATCTGTCCTTCAATTTTTTATTTTATTAAGGACACCTTCATTATAATGATAGCCACGCTATTGAACTCATCAAACAGAAATACTCATTAAATTTAATGTGCTCCAAACTCTTTGCTCAATCACGGCTTGAAATACTTGACACTTCCATGAATGTCCCATGTTCTCAACAGTCAAGTGTGGCATGACTCAGCACAAGTAGAAGCAGGGGCGCACATAGTACTGGGGCTCTCTCCTCTGCATTTGTCTCCCCATTTCTGGAGACAGTGGACTTCATTCTCAGACCAGCACCCTCCATACTGCAAGGGACATGGCCGCTGGAGGGAGGCTGCCTTTCTTCTTTAGGTTCATTTGGAAAACATGACGTACCCCTAGCCATCTCTGCCTGGGCCTACACCTGGAACTATCAACAGTGGCCTAGGTGGTAGTTCTCCTCAGACCACATGGAGGTTGAAAAAAGATACAGTTTCTGAAAGGAAAGAGAGGACTAAGCAGACAAACATTAAATATTCGTTATAGTCTCATCGGGAATTTGTAGATAGTTTTAATGAGAAAAAGGAAATGAGTAAGAAATATTCATTCTAAAATCAAATTAGAAAGATACAGGATAAGTCTTTATTATTGTTTTCTGTAGTCCCTCCATTCAAGGAAAAAATAAATAGCTGATAACATACTGGGATCAAAGATATCTTATATATCTCCCTAACTTTCCTAGTGGAGTACTATGCATTCAGCCTTTACTTAGTACATAAGGAAGAGGAAAAGGAGGAAAGGGAAGGAAAGAAAAAGAACAGAAGAGAAAATAAAAGAGAGAGACAGAAGAGGAAAATGGGAAAAAAATTATAGAGAAGGTTAAAAAGAAAATCCTATGCTCTTATAAATCCACTGAAATTTGGCAAAAAGTAAATAAAGAAGAAAAATATAGATGTATACAGATGGGAAATTTTAATCTACACCAGCCCTTGTTGATTAGATATTATGTAATCATAGTTTTATTTTTTTAAGATTAAATTCTATACCATTTAACAGCATTTTGGGCCCTTCCAGGGAGTCCATAATGGGTGTTAAATTGGATTACCTACATGCGTCCCTCGTATTCTCTTTGTTCTACCTCATCAGCTGGCAAGCAGCTGCAAAAGCCCAGCCAGGAACCCGAGCTCTGTACAGGAGTTGTCTTTATATTCTATATTTACCCTGCTTATTCTTAAGTATACAAAGAAGTGTCACTTCAAAAAAAAAAAAAAAGATGTTTTTTTAAAAGTCCAAAGTTATCTGAACCTATATGAACCTAAAAAAAGTCTTGGGTTAGGCTTATGGTTTGAGGTTTGAATTAAAGCTTAGGTTATTCTTATTTTATCTGTTCTAGTTTTCCATCAGTAATTATACTGCTTCTGTATCTCTGTCTTTCAAAGGAGGACATTATCGTGGGTTTGGATACAGTAAGAATAAACTCACCAAGTTTTCTGCCCATATGTCAAAATGAACCTGGGCTAAACATTTCCACAGGTTCAAAACCCTTTAACTATGTGTATATTTGGTTCACTTTGGTTGGTTTCCATTTCTTAGGTTTAGCAGGCCATATTTACATACCAGAAATATACCAGTAAGATACTAAGATCTTTTAAACCTCAATATTACACAAATAGCTAATCATAGGATAAGGTCACTGATGCTTTAAAAAAGAGAGTCTTCTGCATTCCTTCTTGGTGAACGAGCTCAACATGTCAATTAAACTCTGTTATATTTACAGCTCTTTCTAAATGAAACAGCCCTGGCTGGGGTTTCTAGTAAAGGAGGAAATTACGAGACTTTATTTTGCATTAGTTAAAGCATCCTCACCTCTACTTCTCTCCCACAGCCATTAGGACAAAACTGATCCTAAGAGAGCCAATCTATAGACTACCTATATACCTATGAAGCATCTTTCTATGGATGATGATAGTCAATAAATAACTTCTTTGGGAACTTAAATTGGGTAATACAGAAATAAAGAAGTTAGCATGGATGCCAGAGCTTCCAGGTAATGCTATGAGTCAAGTCAGGACCATGATAGTCCTTACAAATAGTAAAAAATGAGGGTCAACAGTACTGACCATTTCCTATAGAGCAGCTCTTTTTCTGGCATTATTTCATTAAATTTAAATTAGTTACTATTTTAATTTTGTCCTACAGATCACGAAACCAAAAAAAAATTAAATAAGATAAAGTATATTACCTATATCTGAGCAGTTAGTTATTTGCAGAGCTTGCATTCAAAACCAGAGCTCTATTACTTCATGACCCATGGTCATCATTATTATTCTGTATTGTAAGCTGAAACAATGAAGAAGCAGAAGTTAAGAAAAGACATTCAGTAAAGGAAAAAATATATGTCAGTTTTTATTGAAAGGAAAATAAAGCTATAGGGTGGAAAATTGTGTTGACTTAATGGCTGATCACTATCTTGAAAGTCCATTTTTACTGTCCCTGTGGTTTCTGAAACTAAAATTGATATCCTTACACACTTGAGGAAGATTCTTTCTGTGGTTCCCATATGGAGATGATGGTGAGATTGTCTCCCTTACCTGTTCCACTGAAATATTTCTAAGGAAACTCCCCACCATCTTGAGCTAATATCAGTGAGAGTACAGTCCTAACTGAAAGAAGCTAGTTCAAACAGAGAACTACCACCTCAGCAAGTTGTACTTATCTACTTGTTCATGTATAAGTTTGCTTATTGGTAAGCAAATTAATAACTATGTACAGCAGTATGTAGTCATAATAATTTCTCTGTTGAAGAGAAATATTCTTTTTTATAATTTTTAAATTACAATTGACATTCAATATTTAATTAGTTTTAAATGTAAAGCATAGTGATTAGACATTTATATACTTGGCGAGGTGATCCCCCCATAAGTCTAGTACCCACCTGACACTATACATAGTTATTACAATAATGTTGATTGTATTTACTATTGTGTAACTATTAATTTGTATTCTTTAATCCCTTTCCATTTTTCATCCAGCTCCTCCTATCCCCTTCCCATCTGGTAACCATTAGTTTCTTCTATGGGGTTGTTTCTGTTTTGTTTGCTCACTTATTTTGTTTTGTAGATTCCACATATTATACTCACATATAAGTGAAAATTGTATGGTGTTGGTCTTTCTCTGTCTGACTTATTTCACTTAACATAACACCCTCTGGATCCATTCATGTTGTCACAAATGGCAAGATTTCATTCTTTTTCATAGCCCAGTAATATTCCATTGAATATATGTACATGTCTTCTTTACCCACTTGTTTATCGATGGACTCTTAGGTTGCTTCCATATTTTGGCTATTGTAAATACGCCACAATAAACATAGAGGTGATCTTTTTGATTTAGTGTTTTGGATTTCTTTGAATAATACCCAGAAGTGGAATTGCTGTATCAAATGGTAGTTCTATTTTTAATTTTCTGAGGGACCTCCATACTGTTTTCCATAGTGGCTACACTAATTTACATTCCAACCAACAGTGCACAAGGGTTCCCTTTTATCCACACCTTCACCAACTCTTGATGTTTGTTGTTCTCCTTTTCTGTCGAGTGCATTGGGAGAAACTCCGCTCTATTTGTGTCGTTTATACATTCAACTGGAGCTGCTTCTCTATTTAGACAAACATTAGAGCATAAGAGACTGACATCACTTAAAGGATGTCCTTAAAACTCATAAGAATGCTTCAAATATATTGCAACGTATGTTAAATGCATACTAATATGAAATTAATAAAGTACCAAAATGTGAAATAAAAATTATTTTGTAATAATATAATAGGGAAGAGAGATTCTCATGGATCAGTACATAGGTTCATACTGACATAAAAAAAATCACATAATAGGAAAAATAAGGACAATACAGCAAACTATTAATTAAAATAATATTGATTTCTTTTTGATGTAAAAGTGTCTTCTGTTTTATCAATATTCATGGTTATTTTTATAATGTGTGAATTTAGCAAAATAAGAGATTGCTTATTCTATGTTTATCCCCAATTTTTATTTATTTTTATTTATTGAAGTATTTTTTGTCACTAAAATCCTCAAATCTGAGAATCATTGATGTAGAAAAGGATTATTATAGCAAAGTTGATGGGAAATATTGGATATTGGGAAGGAAATATGTGGATGAAGAGGGGAGGTTGGCCTCCATTGGATTCATCCTCTGGGAATAAAAATAAATAAATAAATAAATAAAAGATAAAGAAAAATTAGACCTTTAAAAGCTTAGAGGCTAAGAACTTGTAAATGTAAAAAAAAAAAAATTATACGCTCAAACTTTGGGCTACATATCTATAATGAACTGTAGGAGTTTTTGTGGTTTTCTCATTGTTGATCATATTTATATTTACCTATATTACATGTAAATAAATAACTGAGTGATTGATAAGGTGGCACCCATAAAGTAAACTTTTAAGAATCATTTTCATTAAAAAGACAGCTAATCTTTCCACAAATCTTATTGGCAGAATAAGGAAATATTGCAACTCACCACAATAAAGTAAACATTTCAACAAGATTAAAATCCATTTAAAAATGAAAACTGCTGAACCATGGCAAGTAGAAGCCACCAAACGTTTTGATACACGTTTCTACCAGATTCCAGCCAAACCACCGAATTGTCCAATAAAGTTATGGCCATCAAGCAGAAGCTCTGAGAGAAAGAGGGACTAGTCCTGGAATGCAGAAGAGAATAGAAATTATTTAGATTTCAAAAGTAGTCCAGTGAGCATTGCAGTTCTTTCCCAGTGCAAAAGGACACTTTCCCACCTGCTTTAAGGGCTTTTGGGTTTTATTCATTTTTAGTAGCTTACTTTTGCTTTGCTAATTTCCTATTTTTGTTTTCTTGCCAGTTTTTAGTAGCGTCCTTTGTGTGCCTACTTATCCTTTCCCTTGGTCATCTTTGCTCTGAAGTTGCAGTCCACATTTTCTGTAATAAACAGAATGAAGGAATGTCTCATCCTATCACAATGATTCTCATGACACTCTCTTTATTGAGATATAAGAAACTGTATGAAATGATTCAAAATTTTATCGGGAAGGCTAACACTTATTGTCTTGGGATAGATGCTTAAGAAATAACTGAAGTCTGACTTCATTCTTAATACAAGTTAATATTTAAATAGAACTAAATCTGAAATTGAGATAATTCTATCAGTGTAAGCCCTAAAATTTCTCTCCTGCTCTCCTGAAAGCAGAATTCTACATAAATGACATTAAATTTGGATAAGAGAGAGAATCATACTAATAATGTTTGATCTTCAGAGAGAACAAATGTAAAGGGCTGAAATTGTTTGTATACAAGTAAATGCCAAAGATGATTACTTCATTCGAGCATATGACAGATATCTTGTTTAATCTTTATTTACGGTGACTTGACCTTAATAAAATGAAATTTTATTTATGTATTCTTCAATTTGGATATTACTGAATCAGGTTAACAGTTCCCTTAATTAACCCCAAATAATGAAAGTTTACTACACAAAAGCATTTAATTAACAAACGCAATAATGGAATCAGCATTTCTTTGTCTCACAAAACATACCATACCCCCTTAGGGAACTTTACATATTTGGGGTCTCTATCTGCAGGAAGAGATAGCTGCACAGCTGTGACGATCACAGCATTATTCATAGTAGCCAAGATACAGAAACAACCTGTCTGTCAAAGAATGAATAGATAAAGCAAATGTGGTACACATACATACATACATACATACACACACACATATACACACGTACAATGGAATACTATACCGATGCAAAAAAAGAAGGAAATCTTGCCCTTTGTGACAAGATGGATGAAACTGAAGGGCATTGCACTAGTTGAAATAAGCCAGAGAAGACAAATACTGTGAGAGGCTGGGATGCGAGGGACGTGGGGAGATATTGGTCAAAAGGGAAACATTCAGTTATGAGATAGTTCAGTTCTGAGGAGGGAATGTACAACATGGTTACTGCAGTTGATGCCATATGGCTTGCTTGAAACTTGCTGAGAATAGATATTAAGCATTCTAACAAAAAAATAATAATAATAACTTTGTGACATGATGGGTGTATAAATTTAATTGTGGTAATCATTTCCCAAGGTATATGTGTATCAAATCATCACACTGTATACTTAAATATGAAAGTTTAAAATAAAACATTTCAAAAAATCTACATATGTTCCAAAGAACTCACATTTTGATCGAGTAATTTTATAATATAACTGATCATAGTGAGATTGGAGCATTCAATATAGACGAAGTCTTTTCTCTTTCTGAAAGGTTACATATAAGAATTCCACCTGTCAGTCTCTATCCTGAATATAATTCCATCACAAAATATTGGGGCAAGGACTATTTGATCAATCTATTTAAAAAATAATAAAGACCAGAAGGGTTGACAAAGTTGACTTATTTCTTGTAGGAAAATTAAGAGAGGAGATGAGCCAATCCACTGTCCTGCTAATTATCCTGATAAAGAAATGGGCAAAACCCCTCTTTAGTGTCTCTCCTAAGAGAAATACAGAATATTTATTATAATTCTTTAAAATGTTCATGTGAAATAACTTCAGGCAGAGACCGGCAAAGGTGAAAAGAACATTTTATAAACCTGGAAATGTTTAGCTTTGAGGAAGACACTGAAAATCAGATCTGGTTCTTTAGGTAAACTGGTTTACCTGTGACCTTAGAGTAGAGGGCCAGTTCCCCGGATTGGGAAGGGGCATGCTATGAAACTGGATATCTTCTTTTTAATTATAGAGTCTGGGAAATCTTATTCATATGCATGGACAATGAGGGTCATAGAAGAAGAGTTTTCACATTGGTCACTGAGGCAGCAGTGGAGTCCTCTAGTCCTGTCTGAGAGCAAAGTGAAGTTTTAGCTCTGGTCCACCTTCTCATGGGGTAAAGCATCATTGCCGCAGGAACCAGGTGGCCAACACAAGCGAGGATAAACTCTGACCCTGCACTCTAATTTCCTTTAGGAAACAATTTCTCTAGTCAGTTTCACACAACATGTGACTAGTAAAGGGGCAAGCTTGTAAGGAGTTAGGCGTTACAGAGGCTAAGTTCCATCTTTCAAAAATAAGAGCCAGAAGAGTGAATACTAAAGAGGAAGTTTGCTTTGCTGGTGTTTAGGACAGGTAAAACTGTTACCAGAAATATTTAAAAGTAGGTTTTCTCATGTGTATGAATTATCTAGGTGGTTAACATCTAGTTAACTTTTTAAATATCTATCTATACATTCATCTGTCTCTTTGTCTATCATTTATTTATATATCATCTACTTTTCTATCTCATAAATCTAATATGAATTTTGACTTTTTTATAATGGGAAGAGAATGTACAGTGAACAAGTTAATGGGGGAAGACCAGGAGGAAATAGCAAAAAGTTCATTCATCAGATTGTGTGCTCCACTTGCCACCATCCCAGCGCCCGGCAGGATCTACGGGTTTAAGGTCCATTAGTGGGATGTGTGAATGAGAGTAGAGAAACACCTGTGTCTCACTTTCAGCAGGTGAGCCTTCTCTGCGCTCTACTCTATCTCTGGGCTAATGCATATGGTCATGATGACCTTGAAAGCCTCCTGTGGAAGACGGAGGAGGCACAAGGCTTGGAGGAGATCCACCTGTTTCCTTGGAAAAGTACCTAGCTCTAATCAATATCTAAGACATCTTTTACTTAAAATTATAGTTGGCCTGATTCAGAATTAAAAGTGAACATTCAAAGTAAATTTCCCCTGAAATCAGAGAACATTCTACCACCAGAATTCCTGCAGCAGTGACATTTTTTGCCATCTGTGGTCCCCACTCCTATTTCTCTGAAGTTAGCACCACATGACACTGTACTCGTGTTTAACACAACAAAACAGATAGGAGTTTTGTTCTGTGGAAATGTCGAAAAGGTGTTTACATTTTATATTTTTACTAATAGCAGGGTCCGATGTATCGAAAAATCTGATTTTCATGGGACCTTGTTAACACCTTTTCTTTATCTTTGATTCTTTAACTTTTTTTTTTTGTTTTCTATAACTACTCTTTAACTTGATTCTCTTACTCTACTAAATTTATAATGAAATTGTGAAAAATCATAAAAAATAAATAAAAATGGATTTACTACTGATACTACTAATGCATGGCAACAGCTATGTCAAACTAGCAGACCATTAATGATGTAAAAGTCTATAGTTAGGAAGACAGTTCTCTAAATTGTGCTTTCTATCAAAATGTTTTATTTCCACAAAGACTATAATGGGAATAATCTGATTCTTCACTAGAGAAGTAAACACATCCTGTGAAATGAGTGTGCTTTAATAGCCTACTATGGGAATAGAAACTTCTGGATTAGATGATGAATATTAGAAATATCAGGTGTTATAGGTTAAACCAATTCATTCTTGAATGCAGCATCAAAGTAGATGGAACCAATTTGATTTGACAATAACTCATTCTCTCATCTTCTGTTAAAAGATAAACTGAGGTTTATAAAAACTTTTAAGAGTATATTTGAGCAAAAATCTATTCAAATTGGGCAAGATATAATCTAGCAGATAGGAGCTCTGAGGAGCTGTACAAAATGAAGCTGTTATCGCAAGAAGAGAGTGGGAATGAGGAAGTTTTACTAGGCAAAAAAGCAGGTTATTGCAAAGTTATTATTTCTTAGAGGATGGCAGGGGTCTG
Organism: Eonycteris spelaea; assembly: GCA_003508835.1. NCBI lineage: Eukaryota > Metazoa > Chordata > Mammalia > Chiroptera > Pteropodidae > Eonycteris > Eonycteris spelaea. The sequence continues at coordinate 833,093 of PUFA01000077.1, read as the reverse complement.
TCAGTCAGACAACGCCTGACTGACTGACTGGTTTCAGATTCCATTTGTAAGAGAGCCAAATCTATAATTAAGTCTCAATTTAGTGACATGGGACTTAACATAAGTGACTAACTGCCTTTTGGGCCTTTCTTTCCATTTGTAATAGTTTTTTTTTTTTTTAATTTTTTAATTTTATTTTTCTTCCAGGCCATATATGTTCTTTATTCTCAGTAAAATAACTTCCTTGTTGCTCACTTCTGGTGAACTAATGCCCTGATTCAGTGATTACCCAAGGCTTCTGTCCCTTGGCCCATGTTTAAAACCACCTCACTCTTCCTTTCCTTCTTCCCAAATGATCCTTCCCATAAAAACTTGTCACAGAGAGTTAAAATGGTGCAACGGTTCAGGTTCTGAGACTAGATCCTAGATTTCCTTTAATTAGCTTCCTGACATTTTGAGTCAGTCTTGAGCTCCAATTTATTCATTCATAAAATAAGGATAAATCACAGGGAAAGCACCTACCATGGTGACAGTGCCTAGTAACTCTCGGTGAATGTAGTTGTTATTATCATTTTCAGGAGGCTTAGCAATATCGAAGACCCTTCTCAAAGCCCAAATGAAACCCTTCTTGATTAATTCCGTGTGGTTGGAAGGGGAGTAGAAAGGCAGTATGATAAAGTGAAGTAAGGAATCTTAACTACAATTAGAGAAGTTTTACTAGGCAAGAGGACAGGAAGAAGGGGAACAGGTCATATGAGTGATAAATCATGTTTAAAATCTGCTCTTTTGTACTGGAGAAAAACTTTGCAGTGATCAGCAATTGTTTTATATTATTGCCTCTCAATTGTCTTTACTATGTGATCAGGAAGACTGGTCGATCTTCCTGGACACTCCTTGTGCCTTCCTTGAGCAGGTTAACATTTACTCACACCAGTTCCTTCACAGGCCCAGTGGCGTCCTAAAACCAGCTTAGCTTCCCCTCCTGTCTCCCGCCATGGAGTCCTCACCTTTACACAGTTGCAGTGCAAATCACATTTTATCGTTCCTAGTCTTAAACCCTGGGCTGGATAAAGCTCTTGAGAACAAGGGTTTTGTTCAACATTGTAGTCTTCATGCCTAGGGCAGTTCTTAAGCCATAGGAGGCACTTAAAATATTGTCAAATTAGCATATATCTATAAACTAAAATCTCTTAAGTGAGAGATTGAGAAAGACCAGGAGAGAAATAGGTAGGAGGATAGGTTAAAATGAAAAGTACACTTAGAATTTGTTGTCCCAGAGACGTGAATACTACGCGGAAACGACAGCTGCATCTTTACATGTCGAAAAGCTGCAAGCCCATTGCCTTATACTTAGGAAATTATCACATGGTAGCTGGCTGCTTCTGATAGCTTCTGAGGATATAAGGGAAGAGAAACAGAGCTCAAAACATAGTGAAGGAAAAATGATGCTAACAAATAATAACAATACCAGTGGTGGGTGCCACAAAGTGCAAGGGGACATTTACTTAACTCAAGGTAAACAGGTCCCAGGAAGTATTGTTCTCAAACAGCATAATGCTTGTGTTAAACCTGAAACTTACACACAAAGAGAAGTGAAGAAGTGGACAGAGATGGTCTCTGGTAAACATGGTCCATTTTTATCATGGATCTCTGAGTCCAGCACAAACTGGCTGCATAAGGAAGAGGAATGTATTAGCTCACAGAATTGAAGCGTTTGGTGGAGACTTCAGGAATGGGTAGGTCAAGAGGCTCAAATATTGTCTTCAGACACCTCTATTTCTATCTCTACCCCTATCTCTGTCTCAGTCTCTATCTCTCTCATCTCTATCTCCCTATCTCTCTCTATCTTTCTACTTCTCTCTCTCTTTCTCTCCTTCTCTGTCTGTCTCTTTCTGTCTCTCTCTCTCCCTCCCTCCCTCTCTGTCTGTCTCTGTCTGTCTGTCTCTCTTTCTCGCCATCTATTTCCGTCTCATCTCCTGGCTCTGCGTTTCATTTTGTTGACCTCTTCTTTCTAGATTTTTACTAATAGAGACAAGACAGTCACCAGTAGCTGCACATACTCATCCAAGTTACCATTTCACAAATCCTAGTAGAATGAGAAAGCTCTGCCTTTCTAATAGCACCAATAAAACCAAGTCACATTGGTCTGGCTCATAATATTCCCATTTCTTAACAAGTCAGTGTAGCCAAAGAGATAAGCTGCTCTGCCGGATGTCTTGAGTCATTTGTCCACCTCTGGAATCTAGGGCAAGGTCAAGCTTAGCAATTCACGTGGCCTAAAATTGGGGAGCTGTGTCAATGCCAAATGAGGGGAGGAGCTAATGCTAGAACAAGGCAGAGATGAATATCAGACAGGCAAAAAGCACGTGTTTATTACACACACACACACATCCCCCAGTGGATCTTAAACAACATCTCTTCCATATGTCTGTCTCCTATAACAAATGTATTATTAAATATTTAATATTACTCCCACACACATATTCTTATAGTAAAACATGTACTCATGTACATAAACACAAACATGGCAACTCACAATTTTTAAGACATTAAAATTTAACAATAAAACATTAAAAATTAACAATAACAACAAAAAGAGATACTTCTATAATGCCATAAATATCATTATATATTTTGGTAGACTCTGTACTAGTCAACATGCTTTATAATTTGATTATTCACTACTTTTGTTATCATCTCTTAAGCACAGCCTACAGCTATTACCATCAAGTGTGATTTGGGCATGGCTTATTTCCTGTATGGTTGTGAACATTCATTTCACAGGGATCATTGTATATATATTTTTTTAACTGGAAAAGAACTTACAGACCATATTATTTATCCTCTTATTCCATAAATAAAAAATTAAGTCCAAAGAGGTTCAACACCATGCAAAATTTAGAGATTTAATGGGAGACCAATTTCCTTACATAAGACATCAAATGGCATTTCTCACATAATGTAGTTCTGAACTAAAGCATGTCACTTACCGTTCTATACACAAGAAGTAACAGTAAAGAAGGGAAGTAAAGATCCAAGGGCCCCCTTTGCTGCTAATATGAAAAATTTCATTATAAAACATGTAGAATGCTATAAAACACAAAAACATTTTATTTTCATTATTTTAAAGCAAGAAGATACTTTATTTTCCAGTTTTGTCATGGCTTAGACAAGACTGACCATTTTAGGGATTCTAATGAGTAGTAATTTATGGGGAAACTTGACCAAATTGAAAAACAAGGACTGGTACCTATTTTGCCCCTAAAAAATCTTGAAGAAATGTGACAAGGTTTTCATATAATATGTTTCTACCTCTGCTTTAAATACCAGAATGAGTGAATAACTAAAATGCGGCATTTGGTTTCTATGTTTCAAAACCTAAGAACATTTAATATGACTAATTCAAATAAGGCTTTACACAAAGCTATCACTGTCCATGTGTTCTTAGCCATGCGAGAGAAGATACAGTGTGGTAATTTACATTAATTTACATTTATTCCAACATAAAGTGCAAAAACATAGGGGAAAAGTAAAAATCATTGCCATATTTTGTCAGTAAAAACAATAATAGAACTAATATCAGTAAAATAATTCTAAATAATAAACAAAATATATATTCAATTTCTTTGTCAATTTATACACATGAATGTTTTGCTATTTAATATGGCCATTACACTACCAATAATATTTTACCATTAAAAACTTTAATAATATGTTTTCTTTTTCTTAATATATTTTTGAGCTCAAGAAACTATCAGCAAAAATATCAGATAGACATCTCCTACAGAAAATAATTCTAAAAATAGAATGAAATCTTAGCTCTGTTTTACTTCTTGTGAAATCCTCTAATTCTTGAATCCTTGGTTTATAGTCCATGCTACAAATATTCCTCCCTCTTTCTGGAAGTTGTTTTAATGTTCATAATTGACATAGATGATAGGTGTAAATTGCTATGATAAATAACCTTATATTTTTATTTTTGGGGTTATTTTACCCTTGCTCAAGAATGAACCATTATGCTTTGCGATGTGGTTTTAAGAGATCTTTGTCCTTCATTTTTCTTTGACTTTACTCACAATGTGTGTGTGTGTGTGTCCTTGTAGGCGTTCAGTTATATTTTGTTCTAATTACGGAATTCTTCAGCAGTATACAGTACTCTAAAACTTTAACTTTCTAAAATGGATGTTTTGGGGGTAGATTAAGGTGACAATATAACACTGGCTAGGACTTTGAAGTGTTTAGAAATTCCTCTCCACAAGATAAGCCTGAAGCTGACTTTCAGCCAAGAGTCTGTAATTGCCTGAAAGTGTGATGTTTTCCATTTGTTTCTTCAAAGTTTCTTCTATTTTATCCACAGAGGCAGCATTTTTTATTCTAAGACTTCTCTTTTCCACAATGTTTTTCTACTGTAAAGAGAATTTTGAGGGTCTATCTCAGAGAAGGCTAATATGTTATGACTGAGATCAGCCAGCCAATCACTATCTAATTACTTGTTAGATGTCTTTATAGTGCTTTTAGAGAAATGTAATTGCCACAGGTTAGCCATCCTTAGACAAGATGAACCCCTATGAAACTATTAGGGAACAATACAAGCTTAATGTGTTTTTAAAAGCCAAATGGAAAGGAATGAAACAAAGGATAATAATTGCAGGTGCACCAAAAAAGTCCGTGGAAATTCAGCTATAGTTTTTAATAATGATTTCCTTAGAAAGCTTTATTGAGGTATATTTTTCATATTGTAAAGACCACCCATATCAAGGCATGACTTTTACTGAGTGGTACCACCATCACTACCAGTCCGGTTTAGAACATTTTCATACCCCCAAGAAGATTCCTGAATGGTCACTTCCAGTAAATCCCCATTCTCTTCCCCCTAGGCAGCCACTAATTCTTTTGTATCCAATAGCTTGCTTTTTTCAGGCATATCATATAAATGGAACCATACGATATGTGCTTTCTTATGCCTGACTTCTTTCACTTAAAAATGTTTTCGAGATTCATCCATGACGCAGCATCTGTCATTATTTTTGTTATTGTTGTCGATAAACAGTATTCCATCGAATGGAATGATTTTTAATGGGAACGATTTTGCAGCTATGTTTTTCACAGTGCCTTAGAAGCTGTAAAAGTTGGTGGATGAATTAATCCTTGTTTCCCCAACAGTAAGTTATACGAGAGACTCTATAAATAAAAAGGGCTTAAAAACCATTGATCTATGGGATGCTGCAGAGTTCATGCATGCAGTAAATGCAACAACATTTTATTGAGGTCCTATTATGTAACAGATACTATGCTTCCCGCTGAGAGGATAATAGGGAATAAGGAAGATGTAGTGTCTGTGCTTATGGCCCCTCATTATGGTACTTTGGGGGAGATGGGCTTTAAACAAAGGCGCAAATATGTTTTGGGTGAAATCAAGACAAGTGCTACTGTAGAAAAGTACAGGGCGCTGCAAGAATGAGTAACGGTGGCATCCAGCCTAGTCTGCGGCTCACGAAAGATTTCCCCGCGGGAGTTGTATTTAAACTGAGATCTGAAGGACAAAATATTTGGACAGGTTTACTAAAAATAAGGAAGAGAGGTTTCTGCTCAAAGAACAGATTTGGGAAGGATTGATGCATTCAGGGAGCTGAAAGGACGCCAAGGCGGCAGAGTGCGGCATTGGCGGTGATGTGGGGATGAGCGTGGTGCAGGAGAGGGCTGGGGCCCCGGCAGAGAGCAGCCTGTGTGGGGCTTCGTGGCCACTGGAAAGATCTGAGATTTTATCTGAGGGCAAAGGATGCCACTGAAGTGTTTGAAGCGAGAGAGCGATGACTGCCTACGTGTTTTCCAAAAATATGACTCTGACTGTTGTAAGGAGAATGGACAACGAACAAGTACAATATTGTAGCAGATTGGTAGAATGAGCTCACTATTAGGGCATTTTATATATAGTTTTTTCCTTGATAATCACTGTATTTTCACTCTCCCCACTCCCCCAGAACTGTGCCTACTTTAGCTATTCTTCCAGAAGACTTAAAATCAGAATCTTAAAAAGACATCTGCATTTCCATGTCATTGTCGCACTGTTCGCAGTAGTCAAGATTTGAAAACAACCTAAATGTCCATTGATAAACGAGTGCATAAAGAAAGTGAGTCGTATCCACACAATGGGATATTCTTCAGCCTTAAATAAGGAAATCCTGCCATATGCCACAACACAGGTGACTCTGGAAGACATTCTTCTGAGTGAAATGAGCCAATCACAGAAAGACAAATACTGCACAATTTGACTTATATGAGATACCTAAAATAGTCACAGTCATAGAAGCAGAGAGTAGAGTGGTGGTTTCCGGGGACTGGGAGAAGGGGAAATGGGAAGTTGTTGTTCAATGGGTGTAAAGTTTCAGGTATGCACAATGAATTAGCTTTAGAGATCTGCTATACAACACAGTGCTATAGTTACAGTACTGTATTGTACACTTCAAAAATTGTTAAGAGTTACATGGTCTTACCATAATAAAAAAGTAATCGTTGAATAAATGATAATAGGCAACATTCCTGAATTTAGAAATAGCTTACTTCTCTTAGAAGAGATTCTTGATTACCTCAATAGTGAAGTTATTTTTGGTCATTTGCTTGCTAATATGTTTTATTGAGTCAGAGAGAAATGAGAGCTAGCATGCCTAAAATAATAAAGAACCCTGAATTTGGGCAGGGAACATATGCTTCTTCCATCTTACGTCAGAGCAAGATAAATGGTGAGGATTCTGAGGCAATTCGCGTAGATTTACCTCACATAGGATAATGCTAACTTCTGTTCAATTAGAAGTACAAATCCATTCTCACCACAAAACAAAACAAAACGAAACAAAAAAACAGCAAAATAAACCATTGATCACTTGAAGAAAAATACAGAGAATCACATAATCTTTCCTCATGTCAAAATGATTCTGGGCTTCTGACTCTTGCTACTAGTAAAACTGTGTGGAGGCAAATTATTATAGGGTGGTTGCTCAGCATCTGCTGAGTGATGTCTTCCTTCATCTGCCTTGAAATTGGTTCTTTCATCTCAAACTCTGCAACATATAAAAACACTTCCCTCTGCCATGGATTATCTATCTGGTTGCTAGAAACAGATTCTGAAACCCATTGCTGACATATTTACCAGGAGCACTAGTTACGCTGTCTTCTCAAAGCAGGGAACTAACATCTCGAGGTAGCAAACCTGTGACAACCTTTATTATCAGTGCTGGTGTGTGTTTTTTTTCTTTTTTTTTTTTCTCCTTTTTTCCTTTTAATCATTTAGAAGTCCTTTCTTTTAAAACATCCATGAACTATTTCAGAATTTATTGTGTGAAAAATCTTGGCTACCTATTTGCCTCCATTCATCAAAAACTTGGAATGGATTTCTACCAAGCATGAAATGTCCCTTTGGAATTTTACTAGTGGATTAATGATGCTAATAAACATTTGGGGCAAACCAAGTGAAAATGGTGGGATGTTTATTAGACTCTCTCCTAAGAACCTGTTAAAAATAAATGGAATCATTTAATGATGGAATGTACTTGTTTACATTTCAAAGCTGATTAACTTAAGTTTAATCTTTGTTTTCTTTCATTAAATGCTATGTAAGTTCTCTGTCATTACTTTAATTAGATGCATTAATAAGGTTTTAAGATACTTCTGCACAGAACTATATGCAAATTCAGGAAAATGAAACTGCATCCGGTAAGGTAGAGTCCTATTTCTAATGTGTTAATGAAAGCCAGTTACATTTTTTATTTTTAGTCTTTTTAATATATTTTTTAATGTATGTGTGTGAGTGTTCGCTAAACTCAATAAGAAACCTTAATCCATTTTAATTCTCCTTTGGATCTCTAGAATGTACAGAACCTCCCAGAAGAAATTAGAGATCCTTACCTGCATTTCACATAATGAAGCTAAATACTGTGGTGCTGAGAATAAAAATAAGAAATTAAACAAGCATGGATTGGCCCCTATAGGAGAGAAAGAAGGCTGTATATATATCTATAAGATAAATTCCTATTTAAGAAGATGCATTTCTTATTTATCTCAAAAGAGAACTGGAAATTTATTTTGGAATCAGCTGTCCCTTCAGAACTGGATGATTACTTAGAAGCTCTTGAATTGTAAATCATGGTTAACCCATTGAGATTTGGAAGGACACTGGATCCTTTGGCTTAAAATTTAAGATAGGTGTGAAAACTTTGCACAGCTACATTTGTTGTTTGAATTGCACTATATTTGACCAATCGCTTATGCAAGAATTCACATGTTTACACTTAGAAATAACAGTGCCATACAAAAAGCATTTCAGTATTCAGTGTTTTAAGGTTCGTCTTGAGCCTTAATGGGGATTTCTAACTTACATTTTATTACTGGCAATTTTATATGCATTGATGTAATTTTCTTTCATTTGGGAATTATCTTTTTCTTACACACCTGCATAACAGAACTTGAACACATAAACTAAGATTTATAAATATGTAATTGGTAGCATATATCAGCATGAACTATAAGGTTCTCTTAACAAGCATTATATAATAAATGACACCTATTAAAATGGTCTAATTAGTTTTAAGTATTTAACCAGCATTAACAGAGAGATTCAAAACCCAGCCTACCTAGACTGCATATTACCTTATAATGACTTAGAAGTAATCAGCTTTCCCAGATGGCTTCACAAGGAAGAGAGGAAATAAAAATAAAACAGTTTTAGAACCAGGTAACTAATTATACACAGGTTATTTGTAAACAGCTTCTCTCCTTTGAACAAAAGAAATAAGCTTGGCTGAACTAACTGAAGTTCTCATTGCCAAACCCACAACAGAACCATTTTCTTAGAAGAATAGTCCTATATTGTGGATGTAGTGATGAGTAAGACAACAAGCTGGGCAGTGATCAAAAACAAACTGATATTTGCTCTAGCTAATTTGAATGGTTGGGCTTCAGGGCAGCTGGGATAATTTTTTTAATTTTTTTTAAGAACAGAGGCCTTTGTGTGAATTCCCATGCGAGACTGGATTGGAAACAACTACATTCTCCTGGACCTCTTTTCTAGTAGCTATAGATTTTCAAAGAGGTCTTTGCTTCAGTCATTCTTTCCTGTTTGAAAGGTTTTCAAAGTCCTTATAAATGCAATTGGATAAATTGAAAATTTTGTGCCATGTTTTATGTCTTCCTTGGCAGTAGACTCTGCTTCAAAATAATTTTTGGAGTAAAATCAGACCGGTATTTTCTTGGAAACTAATTGTATATTTTCTGAGTTTGTTTCATTTCTTATTATATTAATTGCAATTCTGTAGTAGTCAGTAGAGGTATTTACGTCAGGTATTGAGTTTGTACTTGACCCTGGCTCTCACTTATCACACTACTTTTATGAAGTACATATTATTACACACTTTTTAGAGATAAGAAGATTCAGACTTGCAGAAGTTAAGAACTTATCCAAGTTAAACAGCTAGCAAATGGGAAGGTGGGAATGGGTGCACCTCTATCTGACTCCTATGTTCCCTGCTCTTAATTATGATGTTACAGAGGAAAACATTTTCCTTATCTTCACTTGTTCTTTGAATAAAAAATTGACTGCTCCAGATAACACGGATTCTGAATACAGTGAGGGCTGGTTATATGAAGGACAAAATGTGGAAAGAAGGTTCTCCCTCCACTGTGTTTACAATCTGTATTATAACCACAATCATGTTTATCTTCCTCAAACTCTTACACAGGTGTATATAAATATGATGTATCTCAAACATCATAAAATCCAAAAAAAATTTTTAATTAACTGCTTGACATACAACTATTAAAATTTTTCCCACTTATTTTGGCTGCTCACTCTTTGCCTCTTTATTAGACAAGGAATTTGTTTCTGTAGTGAATCAACATATATTAGAGTCTTTCCTCTAGCATAACTGATGTTTTCTTCAATTAATAGTTTATAAAATTTTGTTTCTTCTCCATTACTTGATATTGCTTAATATCAAATACCTCTTAGGATACATGTTAAATTGTGAAAAAAAAAAATCATGATTTTTCTCATCTGTAAGCTGCAAGATTTGAAATAATTTTCCATAGAGTAGCTTCTGGCCCTAACCAATTATTCTCTTTATTTGGGACTGTTTACCCTACATTATCAAATATCTTAACAGAACCCTAAAATGCACATTTTGTGTAACATTTGCTGACTTTTAAATGTTAGCAATGAATTCGGGTTAAGATCTACTATGAGTATAAACAAAATTTGTCGGTCCACACAAAGGAAAATGAAGACATTACATTTTATTTAACTTTTACTCTATATTTATTTTTTATTTTATTTAAATTTTATTTTTATTATTTCTTGGCATTTTCGGTTTTGGAGTTTTTTTCACACCTCGATACCAAAAATTTTTTTAAAGTAAAATTTTATTACTTTGTACAAGTATATAACTTACAATACTCACTTTGCCATTTTATACATTTATAATGCTCACATTTGTTGCCAAAATGGAAATGTAGAATGAATAAAAAGGGGTAAAATATTGTTTAAATTGGAATATGGCCAATATATTCACCCACAGGATAGGACACAGCTGGAGAGAAACAGAATGAAGCCCTGTAAAGCATGGGGCAAGGGCTGGGGTCCTATTTGCCAGTGTGTAAGGCTAGCACTCAATTTCCCCACCCATCTATGAAAAGATATTCTTAGCAAACCAGAATGAATGTCCTAAATGTGATGAAGAGTATCTACCAAAAAATTAGCACCAAACGTTACATTGAGTGTAAAATATTGAAAGCTTCTTCATGATATTAGGAAATGGGTAAGGACATCTTCTGTTCTATGCAACATTGTATGATGGACTTTCAAGAGGGTGACCCATTCAGTTCTTTTCATCCTATTCTCCAGTTTCTCCTCCATTTATTTCTGAAGCAACTGAAGAGACATTTTGGCTATGATTCTCCATCTCAGGGTTCCAAAAAAAAAGTTTTCATTTGAAACAACAACAACAACAACAAACAACAACAACAACTCTCAACCCAAACACAAAAATAAAAACATAAAACTCTTCAAAATTACTGCCCTAATTGCCATTATTATAGTGTATACCTTTTCCATTGGTACAAATTTATCTGGTTGTTTTTATTTCCTTTAACTGAATCCTCTCCTCTTTTTCTATATTCCTCTTAAATTTTAGTAATCAAATGCTGTACTAAGGCCCCAAATAATTCTATAAAAAACAAAGTTCAAAAATTACATATTTTAAAATTATCTTTAAATACTGATGTGTACTTATTATTCTATGTGACCCATCCACTGCAGGTTTCATCTCTCTCTCTCTCTCTCTCTCTCTCTCTCTCTCTCTCTCTCTCTCTCTCTCTCTCGCTTAAATAAAGAATGAATATATAAATGATAAATGTAATGCTTCATTTCCTAAATTGCTAGTTGTGTGCTGCTGCATAACAAATTGCCCAAAAATGTAGTGTCTAAAAATGGAAACATTTATTAGTTCATGGTTTCTGTGGGTCGAGCATTCAGAAGTAGCTTAGCTGGAAGGTTCTTATAGAATGTAGTCAGGGTATTGGCCTGGGCTTCAGTCATCCAAGGACTTAACTAGAACTGAAGGATCTGCTTCCAGGATCACTCACATGGCTGTTGGCAGGGGGCCTCAGTTACTCAGCGCTGTTGATTAAAGGCCTGTCTTTAACATATGGCAGCTGGGTTCCCCCAAAGGAACACATACAAAAAGTAAAGCAAAATGGAAAGCAAGCAGAAAACTCAGTGCCATTTATGACCTAGTCTTAGAAGGGATGTGTCAACCATTGCTGCTGTATTCTGTTGGTCATACAGATTTAGAAGGGAAATATACAAGAAGATGAAAACCAGGTTGGCTACTACACCCGATGAGGTGAATCCCTTTATATTTTATCTTAAATGCTCATTTTGTCTTGGACACAGTCAGTGAAAACTAAAATAGATGACTCCCAAAAGTCTGTTAAAATTCATATCATAGTCAGCCATCTTCATAAATTTGTAAGTGGTTTTCCAACTGGCAAAAGAAGGCAATACTTTCATTTAGATATATGTCTAAGTATATTTAGTCTTATTTTAAAATCTTTTCTCAACATGGAAGGACTTGATATTAGATTGCAAGTAATAATTTTACATCGACATTAAAAAAGCAATGGATGAAAGTTTTATATTTTTTTTTAGAATAAGTGAAATCTGCAGTGGATAATGTGCAAAATTTTGTCATTTTGTAATTCAAATGAAACAAACAAAATCTAGACTTACTCTGAGTGTGTTAACTCAACCCGAGCCTATAGCCCAGCTACTGGCTCGGCCATAATTAAGTGCTAATCACATGGGTATGCTGTTTTGTGAGGCAGTAAACCAGTTTCCTGAGAGGATAAACATGAAAGTTGAAAGCCTGCAAGATTAACCTATCAAGGAACAGTAATTTTCTTTTAGAAAAAGAGCAGACCTATCTGTTTTTGCTGTTAGAATATGAGTGAGAAATCCTAAAAAAGTGAATGAAAGGGTCATTATCAAAATTGGCTTAGGAGAGGGAGCATTGCTGAACGTAGAAAAGTGTGTCATATGCCTGCAGTCTCTCTGTTAAGTATCTTCTGTAGAATTCAACAATAGATGTATTTGTCTACTTGTCAAATACTTTCTACCTATAAAACATCTTTTATACAAGCACTTAAACTCCTAAGCGTTAGAGCTGAAATGAGCTACTGATTTCATCTGGTCTACCACTACTATGCCATCCCACTCACACTAAGAATTTTATAGAGGAGCAAAACAAGATTGCAAGAGGTTAAGCAACTTGTCCAAAGCCACATAGCTCATACAGAAGAGTGATTAAAATTCAAATTCCAGTTGGCTTAAAATTCAATCCCATTTACATATACAATGTTGACCCCGAGAGATTTAAACTGTACATTTTGAATTGTTAATCAGTAAAACAAGAAAATAATCCCTTCCACATTCACAAATTTTACAGATACGAGGCAGGCAATGAGGATATACTGCCCTCAAAGAATTTTTGTCCCCGAAGGAGATAAAGGCAAGCGCTGTGGGAACACAGATCCCCCAGTTCAATTTGTCATAGTTGTCACATAAAAACTTTGCACAACAATGGGAGCCGAAGAGGAAGATAGTGATCTAGCATAGCATGTGCAAAGGCCTAGAGATTACAGGGAGCATGACATGGCAAGAAATGGCAAAGCTGAATGAAGCGGGACTACAGAAGGCAAGCCGGGGTGTTGTAAGGGCCGACAGAGAAAATCAACGTAAAGGGTTCAGCATAGAACCCAGCCTATGATAAATACTTGGTGAATGATAGTTCCTGTCACTGACTTTAATATCATTATTACTGGACATTAAAACTACAATTGGAAATCCAATTCAAGTTGAATTGACCTCCGATTTTTAGTGTCTTTTTAAAAAATATATCAAGTGATTTACTGTAGATGTTTTTCCAGTGACATTCATCGAAGGCTTGCTTGCTTCTTACCAGGCCCTGTTCTGCTCTAGGCACTAGGAATTCATTAAAGAAAAATGTGGACAAGGAAATAGATTTTTAACAAAACCAGGAAAATAGATAAATAAATGAAATATAGCTGGAGGGATCATGAGAATGAGGAGTGACAGAGTGAGAGTGGAATGTCAGGGAGGTCATGTGATGCCAGCTAAAGGTAACTGAAAGGATATCTGGAAAGATAGCTTGGAGCTGAGACTTGAAGAATGAGCTGAAATCAGCCAGGCAAACGCCCAGGAGAAGAGCGCGTTAGGCAAGGACCCAGCCGGACTGGAGTCAAGAAGCTTTGGCTGCAATGAGGGGGCGTTGAGAGGGCGTTAGAAGTCAGAGGATAGACTGCAGGATTTAAAGGGTGGAAAGACCTTCTATGTGGTCTGATGATTGGGCTTTGTTTTATGTAATTAAAGCGCTTTCATCAGAGTGTCATATGATCTGATTTATACATTAAAATAGAGCTTTCGAACTGTGCAGCATTTGCATTTGGGGCTAGACAAGTCTTCATTGGGGGGAGGGGCTAGCATGGGAAATTGTAGGATCTTTACAGTATCCCGGCCTCTACCCATTAGATGCCAGGAGCAGCACCCAAGTGGTACGGATCAGAATTGTCTCCAGATATTGCTAAATGTCCCAAGATGGGCAAAATTTCCCCCAGAAGAGAACCACTGTCTAAATTTTTATCTTTATTCACTTTGTGGAAAATTGGTTAGGGAAGTGGAACCGAGGGGAGGCAGGTGTATGAGCAAAGAGACTACCATGAGGCTGTCGTGGTGATCCAGGGGCGGAAAAATGACTCAGTGGCGGAGCAGTGGAGACTGAGAGAAGGGATGGCATGTAGAATATATTTTGGATAGTTAGAAAATATTTGGGGGATCAAACTGACACAACTTGGGCGACACGTCAACCATACATCTTGATACGTCCTAGAGAGACCCCGGTTTGCCCCTGTTTTCCTGGCATAATTATTCATAGTTTCCCATTTAAGTTTCAAAAGCTTCTTTATTCAGACAGTAAATTGCATGCTTGACTAAAAATAGTTGAATGATAGGTCAGAGATGTCTCCTGTATTTTCAGTATTACCTCTTTAAGTGCTTTTCATTTTCAGTCTTTTCTCATCTGATGGAATAAAGAGAACATAAGTAAATATATAGAGTCAGGAATAGAGTAATTCAGAGAAGGATAGAAGGATTAGATACCTTAGTCTAGTCATTTGCAGTGTGTTCATATAGCTTTACAGTTAATGAGATGATTTGCTCAAGGTCCCAAAGGTAATTGGTGAAGACAAGGGCTACAATGAGAGTCATCTAATTATTCTAGTTTATATCGGTATCTAGATGCTACGTGTTAAAATCCAATGAGTTACCCTAGCACTTTCAACATACTAGCATAATTTATCAATGATTCACTTTCCTCAGTCTGAGTAAATTAAGAAAAGTATTTTTATACAAACTAAAGGAAGAATGATGTTCAGTGTCACAACAGAGATACTGAAGGAGCACTTATACGCATAGTCATTATCGTATATTGGTGTAATTATATGCTATTTTCCATTATTGTATATTAACTATTTGTGTGTGTGTTGTACAGCTTGAAGCATGATTTGAGGATTTATAGAAAACTTAGCTTTTATTATGTTGCCACTATAATTAGTATCTGGAGAGAGTGCTATAATTGGTGATTTAATACATGAACTTAGGAATCTGAAAAGTCTGGAGTTAACCCTGATCTATCCCTTAGGTCTTTCTAACTCTCTGTGTCTCAGTTCGTTTATCTGCAAAATGGGCATAAAACAATACTTACATCAAGAGACAAATCTTCCTTTCTCCCTTTAAAGTCATAGATATTTTTGGACCACAGAGAAATAGAAAAAAAAAAAAAAAAACTACTGTTATTCCTTTATTTACAAGAAGGTAGCTTACGAGATTTGGAGTTAAAGGATTTGCCCAAAGTCATGCAGTGCATGGCAGAGCTCAGACAAGAATGTGGTTCTTAGCTCCTTGTTTTTAAGCTCTTTTAACAATTCCATGTTATCCCTGTGTAAGAGGTCTAGCATATTTATTTCTCTAATTTACTTTTTGCTTTCGACAAAGTATAATAGAGCAGAAACAACTCTTTTTATTGCTATGGTAGATGAAGTAAAAAGGTAATTCAAATTTAGAATTATCACCTTTTTTTTTTTTAGCCAGCCTTTCCCAGGTTACCTTTAAGTATGTCAGGAAGGTAAAGTGTATATTATATATATCAATAGTAGGTTTGCCTAAGGGAGATTTAGTTCATTCTAATTGGCCAAACACTTTGAATTCATTTCTGCTAAACAGGCCTTTGATATGGAGAGACTTATTGCTCTTCTTTTTTTCCATCTAGAAGATAAATACAGACCAGAAGAGACTTCTTGTAAACCCAAGAAGGTTTTCAGATTGATGGGTTTTTATGTGTCCTAACTCGCACTGAGCTTTAGTCCTGACCCACTCAGTGGGTTTCAAATATATTTGATTTTACTTTACTTTTACATCTTTCTTTGGGCAGCTGACTTACGTCTCTTTTTGTTTCTTTACTAATCTGTGTTAACGGTGTATTGTTTAAACCAAAAGATTAAGTAGGGAGTCTGTATTGCTCAATACATTTGCCAGAAACTGGGTAGGCCAGATTGCCTCTGTTCACGGAAAAAATGAATATTTTACAATTTATTCTGGGAAAACCTATGAACCCATACAAAGGAACTACTTGCTGACTTAGACTACTTGGTCCTTTGGTCACCACAAAGGACTATTTAATTAGAAGTTCCATTGAGTTATAACTGAAAACAGTGTTGGGTGAGAATTTTCTCACTTGCAAATGAATAGTTGGGTAACAGTCTCTTGATAATCCTTTTTTGATCAGTTCTGTGTGTGCTTCATGTTTAAATTTCTGTCTTCATTATTTTATTTTATTCATAAAGTCTAATTATAATTCAGCCCCATGCTAACAGAGGTCTTTTGAAGAATCCCTTTTCTCTCCAAGGATCTTGACCAGCTGAGTTTCCTCTGTTTTCTACACTTATTTCATGTTTAATGTTGCATTCTCCATAGCTGCTTATTCATAGTTCTCCATCTTCCCTTGAACGATGTGGATTCCACCTAATGAATTATTACCTCCCCCTTCCTAAGAATTCAGTTCTAATGTGAACTGAAATCACGGCCACAAAACACCCACCTCTATCTCTATACCTCCACCTCCACCTATTATAAATTAGCATATTCTCTACTTCTACCCATGAGAGCCTGATTAAAGGTGTTAGTCATCCATATAACAAACTAAGCATTTGCTCCATACATAGCACCATGAATACAAAAAGAACAAAACATGATCCTTTTAGCATAGGAGACATGTAGCTTACTAAGGACGGAGATAAAGCTAGAGGAATCAGAAGACCAGAGACATTTGTGCTGTACATGCATCATCACCTCCTTTTTTTGCTACATGTCATTCTTAGTCAATTCGGAGATTCTACTGGGCAAAATGTAGAGAATTATTCTTGTTATGATCTTTGGCCAGACTGTTAACACACACCACATTGCTAAAGATTTCTACATTTATCCTGGGAAAATCGTATCATTAGAAATGTTTGTCAATTTGCCAGGCATTTTGAAAGTGATACTATTCTTTGTATAAAGTGAGCTTTGATCAATAGAAAAGAGGAGAAACATTTAAAGAACTGTTCAAACAACTGTCAGCACCATACCTTCTGTTTGGTAAGACCTAGAGAATTACGGTAATGAGAAAGTAATGTATTTTATATTCCTTTTTATTTATTTATTTTTTTTTGTTTAGCTTCTTAGTGAATAGAGTTTGTATGTTCCAAGGAAGGCGATCTAAGGTAGGGCTTTCAAACTGTTCCTGGAGGCTAAGTAGGGCTCAAGAGTTAATTGATAAACAAGCAAAGTTAACTAAGCTTTAGGCGTTTTTGTGAAATTGATAGTTGTTTTTACATTTTAAGTTTTACATAAGAATTTGAATTATTGTTTCTGAATCTAATCCCTTATTCTCTTTATTTAAGGTATTGTTACTTCATCCAGTAAGAATGTGTTTTCTCAAATGGAATCAATAACCATGCCAGAAAGAGTTCAAATGTTGTAACTACTAGGCATAAATGGAATTAAATCTTTCTTACAATGACCAAGAGCATTTTTAAAGAGAGAGCAATATTGCTGCAACTCTTCAAATTTTCATTCACTGCATTTTTTTTTTTGCCCTAGTTTATACTTTATTTTAAAAATTTCATGTATAATTCTTAGATTCAAAACCCCAATTTCAGGATATTTTAGTAGGTTAAACTAACTAAAGACTAAGGTGAGATAGTTAGGGACATACCTCTAGAAAGGAGTTTTTCTAATGAAATTTTCCCTCTCTTTTTATTTATTCTTGCTAATGAAAGATGAATGTCTGTTAGAAATCTGAAGATAGGGAGATGAGGAAATAGGCCTCCTATAATTTCTTATAGACCTTCCTTTTTATTCGTATGGCCTATCAAAAGACTTCTACTTGTCAAGGGTCCAATGACCATAAAAAATTTGTTATGTCACATCTTATAGTAAGAATATTTATATAATTTATATCTTTCAACAACTTTTAACAGTAGGTTTTTAAAAGATGTCATAGTTTACTAGAATTGATGAGGAACAGAAAAATGAAATATGGATTAAATCTGTTACTTTCTGAGTCATTTTCATACTAAAAGAAAAATTAGCAAATGACTTCTGAATTGCTTCTAATTTCTCAAACATTGATGAGCATTTGTGATTAATTTGGTTGTACATTTTACCTAGCATGAATAGGAATTTGAAAATAAATTTAAGTTTTGCTTAAAAAATGACTGCAGAAAAGCTTTCTGGATGTGCTAATAATCAGGACATTTATTGATGACTCTTAGTAGTGAGTAATGTTAATCCAGCTTGATTCAGTTTAGGCATAAGGTTTTATTGGCTTATCTGATCAAAATGCAGGGTCTTAGAGACAGTTAGGTCTATAGGCAGAAATTCCTTCCAATTTCAGACTGTTTTTTTAAAGTAGGGCAGGAAATGTTTGATATCATGATTGTGGTAATGATTTTCCAGTGAATACATATTTCAAAAATAGATCAAATTACACACTTTAAATATGTGCAGTTTAGAGTACTTAGATTATATCTCAATACATTTGTAAAAAGAAAAAAAAAGAAGTGAGAGCAGAGGGAAGAGAAATAAGATAGAAAAGATCTCAAGCTTATACTCCTCAATTTTGTCCTCCAAAGAAATTGAGATCTACATCTCTTGGCCAAAATCCCAACTGATCGAATTGGTCTAACATCAGTCGAGAGCCCTTGCTAGCCCATAATTGTGACCAGAGAGGTCAAATCTTTGAGAATATGGCCACCCCAATCCCATCCACGTGATTAGAAAAACATTTCCCTCTCCTCCTACAAAAAAGGAAGTGTTCTTATGATCAGAATAAGTAATATAGGTGTCCTATGTTTGAACCTATGATTTCATGGGCAAAACATCCAAGTAAATGTTAAGACAGCAGAATTAAAAAGAAGTTTTGCTTAGAGGAAGATTAGAAAAAGTTATAGCTTATAATTTTTTAATATCAAAGAATTCAAAACCTATGGTCAGGATTTTTAAAATACTAGAAACATTGTTTGGTGAAAAGTTGTCATCTATTTCTCAGGGCAAGACAATTTGTAGGAAGGGAAGCGGTCGGGGAAAAGGAAAAGACCAATGTTAATTATGAAAATATATTCTTCTCAAGATTTAGATTTAAAGATGAGTTAATTGTTATTTCTGAAGGATCTCAATAACCTAGGTAAATAATGCTATTTAAGCAAAAGACAAGCTTTGTGAGAAATTGAGGAATGCAAAGTGGCAGAACACATAGATATATAGTGTTTCGGTCTTTTCCTGACTTGAAAAATTCTAGTAAAATATGGTGAACACCAATATTGGGGGAAGATAACCATTCAATCAGTAAAATACCTTTTGGTTTCTTTCTATTGGCTTTTCCTTGAGAAAGGTCTGAGTCATTAACTGGTAAAGGCAAAGGGAGAAATAAAAGATAAAGAAGAAAACTAATGTTTTTTTATCTATTATGAGATGGACCGCTAAGAGTTTATGTATGTCATCTTCTTTAATACCGACCACCTTGGTTTTTATCCTTATTTTACAAACTGAAACTGAGCTTTAGAGAAATGATTTCAATTTCCCATTTTTAGTCAACTTAGTGAATGCTAAATCTCTCAAACTTCAAAGCCCATGTTTTTGTCTTACACAAAGGCATTTGCCATTTATAATAGGGTTGAGTAAGGAAAACATAGAGCAGCATTTAGGATTCTTATTTAATGCTACCATTGAGTATGTGAAAACCAACAAGTCTTACTCTTTTTTACTAATAATGTCGTCTGTCCCTTTCCTTTCCTTTTCCTTTTTCTTTTATTATCTCCAGTTAGCTGGAAGCTTCAGTAGGCAAACTTTAGAGCTGTGGAAAGTAGAACTCTTCTAGATGCTCTTTCTCACTGAATTTCAATATCACTGATTGTAAACATTTTTGGACAAGGATAAAACCATCTACTAAAATTCCATACTGTAAGGTGAAGAGAATTAATGTTGAGAGCGTCTGTTAGCTACAAAACTACCATTGAGTATTTTATCTATATGATCACATTTTCTCTGCACAACTCTCGAGATACCTATTATTATCCCAGTTTCATGTAAAAAACACGCAAGGCCTAGAAAATTTACATGATCATGAATTGGGAGATTCAAATTCATATCTAACATCAAAGCTCAGAGTTGTTCCATCTAATAAACAGAGAATAATTACATGTTCCCATATATGACAGACTGTAATATAAGAGAGTTTGATATGTAACCTATTCTAAAAGATTTAATTTAGCCAATGTACAGTAAGGTCCTGATTTAAGCCAGTCACTGGGCTAAGTTTTTGGAATAAAGAAGATAAAGGCGTTACTTACCCTTTAGGAGCTCATAATTTCTTGCAAGGGCAGAATGAGAATAATTTGAATATATCAGATGGTAACATGGTCTTCAAATAAGGCAGGTATAAACAAATTAACACCGAAGTGTCTAATCTTGAGAAACACATTTTTATTGTAAAAATAAATTTGTGTATATCTATTTTCTGTTTTGATTTTTAAACTCCTGCTTTCTGAATAACGAGGACCCAG
Organism: Eonycteris spelaea; assembly: GCA_003508835.1. Lineage (NCBI taxonomy): Eukaryota > Metazoa > Chordata > Mammalia > Chiroptera > Pteropodidae > Eonycteris > Eonycteris spelaea. The sequence continues at coordinate 812,390 of PUFA01000077.1, read as the reverse complement.
GTTTCACAAATATCTTTGTACTATTCATTTCAAGAGTAAAGGTTTCCCTATAAATCCCTAGTAATATATTTTGAAACTTTTCTATGATTCAAATCTTTTTTCTAAATGTTTTGTCACTTCAGAGAAACCTCTGGTTCTGAAGCGCTAATGTTTCTTTAGTATTATATAAACGTACATATTTTTCTATAATTTTAAACAAAAGTTAAGTCGTAAATGAAAACATAAAAATGTACAGATTTCAAAAAAATTTAACCAGAAATGTCTGCTCTGTTAGGTTTGTGAGAAATCTGGTTAAGCCCTTATAAGAATTATAGAATTAGTTTCAGAATGGAAAGAAGTTTTTATTAATATAAACTAGCAAAGATTTATTTAGGATTTCTCCCTACACACACACACTATCCCAACATGGAAGTCAACTGCAGCTTGCATTATGTAATGATGGAGATACACTGGAGAAATGCATCATTAGTTGATTTTGTCATTATGCGAACATCATAGAATGCACTTATACAAACACAATGATACAGCCTACTACACGCCTAGGCTCTATGATGTAGCCTACTGCTCCTAGGCTAGTGCTCCCTGTTCAGCATGTCACTGTACAAAACACAGGAAATTAAATCAAAGGCAAGAGAAAATATTGCAATCAAGAGTCACAGGAACAGGAAACATGAGACATATAAGGCTGCTGCCAGTGTGGTCCAGCATACTGTTTTACAACAAACTTTTTTTTTTTAATAAATAGAGTACACTCTAAAATAATGATAAAAAGTATAGTATAGTAAATGCGTCAACCAATAACATAGCCATTTATTGTCATGATCAAGTATTATATACTGTGCATAATTGTATGTGCTATACTTTTATATGACTGGCAGTGCAGTAGGTTTGTTTATGCCAGTGTCAACACAAACACCTGAGTGATGTGTTGCATTACAATATTAGGACAGCTATTATGTTACTAGGTGATAAGAATTTTCAGTCCAACTACTGTTGTATATGCAGTTTGTCATTGATGTATATGTCATTATATGGTACATGACTGTATAGGCAAAGCTAAACTGGCTTTATATGGTCCCCATGTAACTTAGAAGGTTTCCCTGACCCTCAAAATTAGGGATTTACTCTTAAAGCTCAAAGTTTCTAAACCCTTATTAAAACATAAATATACCAGAGAACAATAATATCTTGAACTTTGCCAGTTCAGTATTTGCTGACGCTAAATATGCGCCTACACTTCGATACTACAGTTGGTCCATTTGATGTACAACCAAAAGAAATATTTACATATGCTCACAAAACAAAAATGTAATGACAGCACTGCTTGTAATAACACTAAATAACACCAAAAAAAACCTATTTAAATAGTTATTAGTAGAATAGTAGATAGATAAATTGTAGCTTATTCCACAGGAGAAAATAAAGCAGTGAGAATGAATGAACTGCAAGCACTATCACCAGATGGGTGACTCTCACAAATATAATACTGAGTGAAAGAAGCGTGACAGGACTTGCAGATACAGAAGTTCAATCGTACTCTATGATTACATTACATATATATGTATAGTTCAAGAAAAGTTCAAAGTAATCTTTGATGTTAGAAGTCAGGAAAATGGTTACTCTTTGTGGGGGCGAGGTAATGAGCAGAAGGAAATCTAGCTGCTTCTTCACTTAATACTAATATTTTTTTCTATGTCACTAGCCTTAGAACTACTTAAATGAGTAAATGTTATTCCAGCTTCCAGATTTGCCTTACTTCATTTAGCTGAACCTCTGCCATTGGATATTAACGTTATTTTTATTTTTGCTTCTGTACAAAAATCTACGAAGGTATGTTTTCCACATATTTATGGCCATTTTTGTTAGGGTAAATTTTTAGAAGTAGAATTACTGAATCAAGAGTTATGTGCATCTTAAGGTATAGGATACATACTATTAAATTGATCAGGATCATTTTTATTATTCTTCAGGTTTTCCAAAGGGATTCATTTGGCTTTAAAAGAACATCATCAGTCATAACTGAATTCTCAAGTGCTTCTCTATAATGAATGGGAAAAGTTAACAAAGACTTTTTTAAAGCTATAAACTGTGATATTGAAGCATATTTTAAAGTAAGAATCCTTAATGACAAAATAGATAATAGTTTACCTAAGTGGATTCATAAATGATTATTAAACCACTGATTCAATGTGTACAGCTTAACAACAATCGGTATCAATCAATAAGTAGTCTATAGTGGCATGACATAAAAGGCTGTATTTAGTTCTGTCTTGTACAATAGCTTTATTAACAATTTGGTGAAGAACATTGGCTTGTGTGTTTGCATATTGTTTGCATGTTTAGTAGATAGTTTGAGAAAGAAACCTAACCTTTGAAAGATTAAATTCTAAAGAGACTTAAAAGACTAGCATGGTGGATAAAACTTAACCTGACAGTCAACTGTAATAAATTTGTAAGTTATGAAGAATAGGAATATATTAGCATGCATAAAAATTAATAATGATTTTTATTTTATTATAAGTGCATGAAAAGTCATTGTGATATAGATAACAAAGGTATTATGAATTGGGATTTTATTACTAGATGTGTGTTCTTTAGAATGAGGGAGGTGATATACCAAATCTACTCTGTGTCTATCATACTGGCAGACTAGAATTTATTCAGAGATGAGTGATTACCTTAGCAGGAGTCCCTAGGAAATATGTTTATGTTTTATTGGTTGATGTAGTCTCCGGGCAACAAGAATGGCAAAAAATGAAAAGTGAGGCAGGAAAAAGTGAAAATTACAGAGCTGTCCAAAGCCTCGGATGAAACACAGTCAGTCGCTCAGTCATATAGGATGTATTCAGAAAGACACAGAGAACAATTGGTAAGGGAGAGAAAGACAAATTTTTCTGTGGGCTCCTTCTCATCTATTGTCCGTACTGGGTTGAAAGTTGTCCTATAAAGCCACCAACTGTCCTGCCTTTCCATCTGGACTCCACAGATCTGGTTGCTTTGGGTTTGGGCCCAAAAGCTACTGGAACTCCTGTTACAGTGGATGATGTAATAATAAAATCCTTTTTGAAATCCAGACCTTGGGGAAGAGAACAGAAATGGAAATCTTAGGAGATAAAACAACGGTGACAATGATGGGGCTCTCCATTGAGCAAATGTCCAAGGCCGAGAGAACAGGCTATGTTAAATAAAAATGAGAAAGCGCGTAAACCAGATTCAATATAACTTACCACTTGTTATCATTTAACTACTTGAGCTACTCAGATGCATTTTCACCTTTTGTTACATCCTCATCCCATACAAGAACTAGACGCTCTCACTTATTCCTGAGGTGGGAGCCATAAGAACATTGCAGGAAGTTAGTGACCAGTGTCAGTCTCCTAAAAAGATTTAAGAAAGATCTGCCCAGCTAACTACAGCCCCTCACTGGGGTAGCTGTACCTGGGACTCTGATGTTTATAGACACCCTCTTTTATTACCGTTTCTAAATTTCCTGACCTTCAGCCAATGTTTTGGTTGTCTAGATTGCTCTCCGGGTGGAGTGGCACAACCTTTATTTTTCAGAAGCCTTCACTTACCCATTCACAGTTATCACTGGGCCTGAAAACAAGTATTTAGCGAATGTAGAGAAAACCTATTTCATCATGATCATTAGAACTGATTATCCCAACCAATATAGAACCTTCCATTTTTGTCTACTTGTTCATTTCATGTGCGGTATAAAAATCCACCAGGTGATGGTCTTAACTTCTGCATCTATAGAACCTTTATGGTGTCCCCCTGTGGAGGAACCTTCCCTGGGACCTAAACTTCTAACCACAGGAATGGGATGCATCAGTTGTACAAGTGGGACTCTGCCAGTGATGGTGACAGGGGCTGATTATCTATTTTCACCACTGGCTTCTAGACCCACATACTTTGTTTTTTGGGTTACAGCACCACAAAGAAACATGGTCAGTTGTGAGTCATATACAACATGCTGAGGCCAAGGGAGACAGGAGTCAGCTTCTTCCCATGTCCTGCCTATTATTGGGCAGATCATCCCACAGCACATTCATTCCTAGCACTTTTGGGGTTTATCATCAAGCCTTCTAGGCATTATGGATGAGCCAGAGCCTCCACCGGTCCAGGAGGATTGAACTTGAGCCTTGGACTTAATGAAGATAATAAGGAAGAAGAGTATATGCCATATGAGGAACTTTTGGAAGTATTCAAGTTATTAAACTCATGGACAAATACTTAGTGATTTTCACAGATTTAAGATGTTCAGGCAGAAACTTGACAGTATTTGCTGAAGGATTTTAAAGAAGAATTTCAATAGTACCTTGAAACTTCTGAGACAGCAATGCTTAGTACAGTAAAGCTCTATTTATGAGGTAATTTTTCAACAGTTTCAAACAACCTAGAAACCCTAAACAATGCACAAAATATCTGTGGAATATATGCACAGCCAGTTAAATTGTTCCTATTAAATAACATTGGATATCTGATTTTTTTTTTTCTTTCTGGGACATAGAAGTTTTGAGAAGGAAAGGTTATGAACGGAAACCTGACTGGGGCCATAGGTTGAAAAGTGATAAGTGCACAATGAGGTATTATCTCACACCTGTTAGAATGGCTATAATCAATAGGACAAGTAATAACAAATGTTGGAAAGGATGTGGAGAAATAGGAACCCTCACACACTGCTGGTGGGACTGCAAATTGGTATGGCCACTGTGTTTCAAAAAACTAAGCATTGACCTATCATATGATCCAGCAATCCCTCTACTGGGTGTTTACTCCAACGACTTGAAAACTCATATTCAAAAAAAAATCTACACACCGCAGCATTATTCATATCATAGCAGCATTATTCACAGTGGCCAGGACATGGAAGAAACCAAAGTGTCCTATAATAGATGACTGGCTAAAGAAGCTGTGGTGCATATATACAATGTAATTACTCAGCCAGAAGAAGAGATGTGAAATACTGCCATTTGCAACAACATGGATAGACCTTGAAATTATCATACTTAGCAAAATAAGCCAAATAGAAAAGATTGAAAATCACATGATATCACATATGTGGGATATAAACCTAAAAGAAACAAGTGAACAGGACAAACAAACAGAGACTCATGGACATGAATAATGGACTAGTGGTTACCAGAGAGGAGGGGGAAAATAAAATAATAAAATATGAAAAAAATAAAAATAAAGTGTTAAGTGATGTTAGGCAACCTCAGCATTAGTAGTACCAATCCTGAGACACTCAGTAGGAAAGTAACCGGCTCCTGCGACCTTCACAAAATGACCCTAAAGCACCATGATGAAATTAAATTTATGTTTGGTTCACTCTGCTTCCATGTGATAATTAATATGGCAATATATTATGAATTTTTTATCATATTTAATTAAAACAAAATTATTTTTTGAAGAAGACTAATTCAATTCAGCAATTAATTATAGATCACTTACTTTAAATTAGACCCTGCTGTAGTATGTAGAGCAGGAGACAGAAAAATGCCTCAGATGTACCAGAAATATTTGTTAATCAATTATAGACTCACTTTTGGCAAAATTACCCAATGGTAACCTCCATTTTAAATACTCATTTATAAAGAAAAAAAAAAAAAAAAAAAAAAAAAAAAAAGGAATATCTTCTGCCTGTATATGATCTTAAAAGCACTCTAAAACTATAAGATCTCATGCTAAAGTATCTACCCCAGTTTTGTTTATCTAATTCTGTATAACTCATCACATGAGAACTTGATGGCTTAAAAGAACAACAATCATTATATTATGTCTCATGGTTTCTGTGGCTTAGGGATTTGGGCAGGGCTGTTCTTGCTCACAGTTTCTCATGTGGTTATAGTCAGACATTGACTGGAGCTAGAATAGCAGAGAGGGTAAGGGGCTGGAGTATCTGGGCATTGTCTTGGCACCTCTCTCTCCTCTGTAATCTCAGAGCCTTTCTGCGCAGTCCCTTTGCACGTGCTAGTTTGGGCTTCCTTACAGCATGGAGGCCTGAGGAGAGTTGGATAGCTCACATTGCCAACAAAGGCTTACATGATGACTTAGTCCTCAAAGGCTTCTGACATGATTTATTGGTCAAAAGAGTCATAAAAGCCCACCCAGTTCCAAGAGCAGAGCATTGATTCTACCTCATGATGGGAGGGGTTTCAGGGTCACATTATAAGAGGAGCATGTGGGATGGTAGGTAGCATTGCAGTCATTTTTGAAAAACGCAGTCTACAACCATGTTCAAAATATAAAAACTAAAAATTATCTGTTAAGTCACAGGGATGATTATCCACAAGAGCGGGTCTACATTGTTGCATTCTATAGAAAACAACAATACTCCTTTAAAAATTGAGGTAGTGGTTTTAAAATGTGGCAATACCCAATTTAATCTAGGTGTTCATTATATTCATAATTCCAGATGTTGGGCATTAAAAAGGCAATGAATAAAAAAATTGATATTCTTTTACATCATTCCGAGTTAGAGAATTAGATTCGTCTAGAGGAAATGGAACTTAATCATGTTTTGTCATGACAAGTAAATCTGAAAAGCAGAGAAAAACTCTTGGCAACCTTTCACAGTATGCAGTCTAAGAGATGACAAGTGCCTCCAAAATGGGTGTCCTACTATACACTATAAAATAAATTGGTCATGAGCAAAGATGCTGCGCAGTGCGGCACTGGAAGATGCCAAGGGCTCCTCACAGCTGCTAGTTACAAAGGCAGCAACGCGATCTCAGAGGTTCCTCTGGGGTACTTATAGTTTTTAAAAAGATGGAGGAGAAGGAAGGAGAAGAATTGCTCAAAGTGTAGGGTATTTGGGAAGGAGAACATCAGCAAACATTCTTGGGTCTAACTATCTTGATGGCTTCAGTTATCGGACCAAATCAATATCTTGGTTTTAATATCTCATCTTTATTTGTAACATGTCCAGCCCTTAAGAAATGTTTTTTTCAATTTCCCAAATTTGACTAGCATTTTGGCCTTTTAGCTACTTTGGATTTTTATGAGTAGAAAAGTAAAAGAGAAAAACAGTTTTCATTTCATTAGCTCCAATTATTTTTCTGTTCATATAATAACAGGTTTTTAGTGATGGAAAGAAGGCTTTTTTTTTTTTTTTTTTTTAATCTATGAACAAAGAACGTGGTCTCCAGTTTGAGATCTTATCCGTATTTCCCTTAGGATCAAAATATATAAACAAACATTACTTCATTTAAGGAGAAAGATGTAAATCAAGCACTGAGAATTTGAATGACTCAGAGGACTCCTTTTAGACTGCTTATTTCTGTGAGGAAGACAGTGCTGACTACATGCAAACATTTTCCAAAGGATATTTTTTAAAGCATATGTTGTTATTTGGGGACCATTGTTACCCATTGTGTGGTAAGAGTGTAGTTATTTTGAAAAGTTGACTTTTGTTCCACTTCAATAAAGTGAGTCTCAGCTTTGGTAGAGACTAGTAAGTGAAAAATTAATCCTTAATGTAGATTCTTAAAATAAGCCACTGAGAATCCCAAATGTCGAAGTGGGAGAATTATGACTTTGTAATGTAGCTATCGTGTTGAGGAATGATTCCTAAGGCATTTTCAATCTGCAACACCTTTTTAAAAAAATTAGTAAGAAAAATGACTTTGCTTCTAATTCATTTCAGCAACACTGATGTATTCGACTTAGCAGTGTCTGGATCTAAATTAAGATTAGTCTCTAAAGTACCTTTTGGCGAAAGAAAACTATAATAATTTTATTACTCTTTTACATGAACCAAGAAAGGTAATTTTATAAGCATGAAGAGGTTCTTAAATAGAGCGGGTAATGGAGGAAAAAGAAAGAATGAAAAGAAAAGGTAAGATCAGGGTCCTTCTTTATTGCATTGTTTAGCTTCCTATATAGGAGACAGAAGTAAGGCTGTTTGCTCACTTGGTTAATCTCGTTTTTTCATTATCAATTCACAGGGTGTGTTTTTCCCATTTAAGCCAGAGTTGTAAAATGGACCCTAGAGTAATGTGAGTGAGAACAAACACGGGGCTAGCCTCTCATCACCGCCTGTGTGTCACCCCTGCTAATGTCAGCGGGATTATGTACTCACATGTAGGAAGATGTCTGTTTATAACTAGAATGGATGCATTACTTTCCCCTTTACCACCATTTCAGTTCACTGAAAATGAAATGGATTCATATAGGTGTGTGTGTGTGTGTGTGTGTGTGTGTGTGTGTGTGTGTTTCCCATAAAAACATTCTTTTAGAATGGGCTACTAATGTTGTGAACCTAATTATGTCCTTTTTCCCCCCTATATACTAAAGTAATACAGCTAGCTTTCGATATGTATTCTTTCTTTGCTGTGCCCTACAACCTAAATTTAAAAAAACCAGCACAGCAACTATTCAACTTCTGGCTCATTTACATTATTTTTTTTTTTAAGGCAAGCAATATAGTTGAGTGATGTTAAGCTCAACAGATTGTAAATGGAACCCAAAGTACCTTGTTAAGACTAGACGTGTTTGCTGTCCACTTAAGCATTTCTTGTTGCTGGTAATTGTTCCAAAATGATCTGGGTGTAAGTGGTGTAGCCAGTGGTACTTGTGCCATGGAAATTATGGTGACCTATATTTTCATGTCCCAAATTAATTTTTATTCTTTTTAAGGTGCCGATATCCTCCACTCAGTCTGTCTCATTCTTTCAAAGCAAGCACTCTTGGCATAAAACACAAGCCTTCTGCTCACGTAGAAGCTGCAGGTTGCAGCCCTGGTACAAAGATCTCTGACTTATCTTTGAGCAAAAAAGGGCGGTGTGATCAACCAAATGCGAAACCTGTTGGACCCCTGGCATGCTGCAGTTTCTGTCAGTGCCCCAGTCAATAAGGCTAAAATTATATAGTCAAGGGTTGTTTACTTTAAAGTTGCTTGCAAAGTATCAGGAGACTTTTCAAAGCATTTGCAACCAGTTTAACAGAAAATGAGTGGCAGAGGGTCAGAGGGAAATATTTACTTTTGGAGGTCAATTGAATATTTGAAGAGAGTAACATTTTTGGCTTCTAGGGTCATGCTAATGTATCTAGTTGTCTATTTGATCCTAAAGAAGCAGGAGGTTGCAACGTTGTTGTAGATTAGGTCTCCAGCAGGGACCATGCTTTAACTTGGTTTGAACAAAAGAAAGGCTGCATCTTCAGTGTAAAACGCGGTTTGTTGCTAGGGCAGGTCAGAGCCTATTGTCGTGGATTCTTAGTCTGGGCAGATGTACAAGTGATCAGGGCAGTCACATTCTCCTTAGTAAAGCCATGTAGGCACTATTTGTCCTATAATCTATATTTTACCTGTTATTGCCACAAACAATACTGATTCTACAGATGTGACAGCTTCAGGGAAATATATAACCCTGTGGGTTTTAGAAAATGAGTAGTATCACTAATTTTTGAATCACACACAAATTTCAACATGGTTGGCTTTCTTGAAATTAAAGTATATTCATTATATTGGTTAATTGCAATTACGGCACTTGAATTATATCCATGATAAATGAGCACTGGCATCTATCAAATGAACTGGTTTTAATAGAAGAATTTGTGTCCTTTAAAGTGGTTGTGTTATCTGCAAGAATATTTATGTTATAGAAATAGCGGGGTGGGAAGTAGGAAGACATTGTGCTTTTCCTGGGCTAGTGTTCCTGTGCTGATGGCAGGCATAATTCTCACAGATGGAGAGCTTAGTTTTTCCTTTTACACATCACATGCAATGAATTGAGTGGTCACAAACTTAATAAAGATGAAAATAAACAAAATGCTGTACTTACTATTTTAATATTAATTTAGTTAGGTTTTTAAATGTACCAGATCCAAATCTTCTTTTCCTGCATTATCCAATTCAAGAGTCAACTGTTCAATTGGGAGTTAAATAAGTTTTTGGCCTCTACCCTCTGGTTAAAGTAAACTAAAACCAAAGAATTATTTAGTTCACAGATTTGATTTTTAATATTAAAATCATATTTTCATTAGTTTCTATGCTCTGGACTAATTCTTTTGGAAAGTTCAGGAAGAAATTTAAGATTGTTTTCAGATACAAATCTTGCATGTACTTACCATGAATCTTAAGAGGAAAAAAAAATACATTATTTTGCAAACTGATATTTCTGCTCAAATTTTATATACTATAGGGCTTCAAAAATGAGAACAGAATTAAAATGCCAGATTAGTTTGCCTCTTTTTGGTTAGTAAAATCAAACTATGCCAAGTTCAAATTTGCATTAATGAGTACGATTAATCTCGATTAGGTTAGGGTATTCAGTTTCATATAAAATAGAAATCAAAAACTCTAATGACCTCAAACTAATTCAGGTGAACAAAGAGAATGATATAGAGTTGAACACAATTTTTACCTTTGATGGATGACTGTGAAGGTGTTTCTGAAATGTTAATATTTTAGATACCATCCTCACTTGAATATATTTCAGGTTTTTTAATAGCAACTATTGTCATCACATAACATAGAACACAATTGTCAGGTAGCCTGGCTCTAGTATAATCATAATATAAATATATTTGATATTTAATAAAGGTAAGTTATGTGTCTAAAGATAAAGCAACCTATAATTAATATTCACTTGGCTCATGATAGCCAAAACACATCAAAGCCCGTGTGCTTCTTATTGACTAATGTATGCACTCTGGGCAATCTCTCCTCCCCCCAACTCCATCATTTGGGGTCTTTTAAGTTAAATAATCTAAGATGTCCATGGAAAGGTTAATTTTTTTTTTTTAATAAAATGTCTGCTTGTCATTAAACTTCATGGGCGCCAGATGATTATTCTAAAGGGATTTTAACATATAAGAGTGTGTGTGTGTGTATGTGTGTGTGTGTGTGTGACAATTTTGCACCCTTCACTTGCAAGATCAACAAGGGCACAGATGCCTTTCATTATCAGAGATTAAGAAAACACACACTTCTCCTTGAAGAAAAATTTTGTATTTGTAAATGAAAATTATCCCCATGCTGCATTTGGCAGTCTTCATATTAAACGGAGGGAAAAATCGATATATTTAAGATATTAAGAACAAATGTAAATTTATTACTCTTGAAGATTCTCTCCTGTTAAATTGTCAGGATAGAGTGCTTCATTAGCCTGAATTATTCTTGTTTGTTTTGAAAACACTTTAGAACGGTTTGCATTAAGACAAGGTATTGAAAGCTTCAAAAACTAGAAGAAAATTATATCCCTCTTAGAGGAAATCATAAAAGAAAAAATTTTTAAATCCTTTGCAAACTTTGAAATGTTTTCTAAAGGAGATTGGAGAATCAGACTTGAATTTATTACAACGGTCTTTTCAAAAACTGAAAGTCAAGCTGAAACTGCTCCTTTTATTGTTTTTCTAGTTGTAGTGGCTGCTGTTGTTTTGATAGAGTGGAATCTTAGAGTAATTCAGTCTATCAGAGGATTGCATTTGCTGAAAGTCCTTACCTTTCAAAGCAATGATTTGATGATTTATTCTGCAAGTGGGCTTTTGGGAGGAGTTGTTCGGCTTGTATTTATTCCCATTTTTAGAAAGTGCATGACGAAGGGTTTGCATAATTAAAAGTTGCACCGGAAGTGCTTATGAGACCCGAAATCCTTCCTTGCTTCCCTAAAAGCCTTGCTTCAATTCTACCTAAGTAATATATTTTTTACAATTTTTCTTGCTAGGACACAAAAACATTTTCCCTAACTTTTCCATATTGATCTAGATAGATCTGTTCCATCTCTTACTATTAATTTTTTATTTTGTGTAATATCTTTCTCAAACTTTGTTATGTTTTTAATAACGCTCAAGGTAGACGGAATGAAGGTAATATGCCACGTATGTGAAAATCATCTAGATAATCTCTAAGAGAATCATCACATTTGGTCACAGAACTATTTGATTTTTTTTCTCAAAGGCTATTTTCTTCCAGATGATAATCTCTACACGTGTCTGAATAATGCCTGATTGCTTACTGAAGAACTTCAAAAATCGCTGAGAGCAGGGATCTCTTTTCTGTGCATCATAACAGGGCAAGGGATTATTGTAATCTCTATTTTATGGAAGAAGCATTTGAGGTTTAAGTAACTTGGCCAATGCCCGGGAATAAGTTAGACACGAAGCCAGAGTAAAACTCATAGTTTATGATTTTAATCTCAGATGAACTTCTCTGTCTTTCAGCAAGTGAGCCCGTTTCCCAGTTTTCTAGCATGAAAGAACTAGGTTATTTGATGTGACTGCTATCAGTAAGAGGCAGAACTGAACTCATCATGTTAGATCATTTCCTGACCCAGTTTTAATTCTCCTGTAGCCACTGATATAATTAAAAGCTTCTCTCCCAGTTTAGTTTGTACTTTAGTTTTCTTATTAATCCAAAAAAAAAAAAAAAAAAAAAAAGCCTAAGTTAGACTTTTGCAAGGGCCAAATATGCTATTGCCAAAAATTCTATCAGAGAAAGAAGTGCTGAATAAATAGCTTTTTTTTTTTTTGCTTCTTTAATTAAATGTATGGATAATAACCTGCATTATCATCCTCCCAAAAAAGTAATATGTGTAGTTGAGAACGCGCCTAAGATTTTTCTTAAGTGCTGGCTTTCTAGACTCATAATGTAAGCATGTCATCAAGACCTCAGGATCATTATGCTGAAATCTGACTCTACTATACTAGAAATATTTATTTTAAAAAATAATTTTACTATAGTACAATAATAGAATTTATAAGCCTGTGACATAAAATGTGATTTTCTTTTCTATGGTGGGAGGGAAAAAATCCATGTAATCAAAAGAGTTAAAGAGTTAGTTTAAGCTTTTCACTGAAAAAATAAAATAAAATAATAGCTCTGAAATTTTATAGGAAAATAGTCTGGGATTTCTGATGTCAGTTACAATAGTTTCCAAATCATAAAATGGTTTCTTAAACAGAAGAAAAATTAGTAAAAATAGTAGACTTAAGTTTGTGCTAGAAAAAATAATCTTGCTTCATTCTAATACAATTTGAAAATTAAGATTAGGATTAAAAAATAAATACAAACTTTTTCTATGTGAGACAGACTGTAACAAAGCTGCCTATAGATTCTCATTTATAATTCTAATTGCTTGCAACCTCCTAAATAATTTTCCTTTCAGTCTAAAAGTTTCCATCATTACTCTCAAGCCAATAGTACCTTTCTGTATTTTAAAAATATTTAAGGAAGAAATTAATAAAACTATTTTGGTGATCCTTAAGGGGGAATTGGCGTATCTTCTTACATGTAAAATATTATCCGAATAATTCAAAAATACACCCTCAAAATGTCAAACTTCCCTAAGGTCTTTAATTCAACACAGAATTATTGCTCTTTGAAACTTTAAACATATAACAAATTCATTTAGGTGCTAGAAATGTTTTTAATACATAAGTTATGCAGTATTTCTACGAATCTTTAATCTGTTGATTTTAGAAACATACACTTAAACACCGTACATTCCATAACTCCAAAGCACCATAACAGAGAATGTTACAAATCTAGAAGACAGCATTGCCTAAAGGTAATGTAACTAGAGAAAATCATAATTGTATTTCACCAACTTGACTGTCTCTGATTAAAAAGAAAAATTTTTTAAGTTGAAACAGTAAACATTAGAGGCACTTTTATATTGCTAGCTTTAAGTGAATAATATAAAAATCAAAGTGGAAAAAAGTCTTCAGTAACAGGCACATGTATTATTCTCTTTAATATTTTTGTAAGACAGCTAAATGAAAGACAGAAGGTAATAGTTGCTAATGTATTTGGGATTCAAATAAATTGCATAGTTTCTGTATTCATATTCACATTTTATGCAAAACTAGTTTGAAACAATGCATGTTCTATTTAAATAAAGTTCAATCAAGCACCTCAATCACTACATAGACATAAAGCAGAAAAAATAATCAGTAATTAAAATGCAAGTTCCAAGGGGGCATACCTTCCAGGATAAAGCCACAGAAGCACCTGATTCTAAAAGTGTCAGGCGGTTTTCATAACCGTAAGTGCCATTTGTTAGCAGGTGGAGGTGCAATTGTTATAACAGCACTCATCTATCCATAACTTCATTATAAAGCTTATAATTTAATTAAATATTTAAAAGAAACCTATTAGAACAATGTCACTTACTCTGGTAGCCACCATTTTAGTCACCGCAAAATATATCTTCTTTAGTGATTTCTCTCAGTTCTTCAGCATTTTCAAAAATGAGTGACTTTCCTAATGTTTCTGTGAAATACTGAAAACTAATAGGTGGAAGTCATACATACTTCTTTAAGTATAAAAAGAGCTTTCACATGAATGTATGTTTTACAGAATAGTATTAAAAGGATTCAGAGCAATAGGAATATAGAAAAATAGTTGTTTTTATAAAAAGTGGCTCTTTCAGTTTATGTAGTATATATGACAACAATTGAAGATCTCCACTTAAAGGTAGTAAAAGGCAGAAAATAGCATTCCCTTTATTATTGTAAAACCATTTTAAAAGATGAAAAAAAATGTCTCCTTCCTGATCTATTGAGTCAGCATTTATCTAAAATATTTTCTCAACAGAGTGATAGTTTAAAATGTACTCTTCTCTACCTAAAAGTTATATTTAATATTGCTTCTCTAGACTAAATGACTTTATTATTAGAAACCTCCAGTTTAATGTTAGTCTATCTTAACCCAGAGATCAACCAGGAGAGCTTTGCTCATTAGCTTTAAAGTTCCGCTTGTTTGTTCTAGGAAACTTTGCCTTTAACTTACCTTAGTAACTTCCCCAAAGCCTTCACCTTTCTCATGTGTGAATCTATTTTTATATCTTCCCTTCCTCATGCTTCTAGTTCTTTGAGAACTTCTATGAAGGCTCTGTAAGTATCCAAAATACTTAGTAGTTGCCTATTATTCATGAGGGCCAAATGTAAACTTCTTCCTTCAAATCTTTATGGAACATCTATCATAAGAATTTAAATATAGAAACCTCTGCAATTTACATTCATGTTCCTGACCACAAACCTCTTATATATATAGAACTCTGGCCGTTTACTGGATGAAGAAATTGAGATGCACATGTTGAAAGTTACGTAAGAACTATCAAATCTGTGGCCTTTGTTCTGTACTAAGCTCCGCGTTTGATGCTGTGCGCAGCATGACTGCGTGTATTCCTCACGATAACCAGACTTTTTAATTTTTCTTGTGCCCTCTCTTTCCCATCTCCCAGCTGGTCCCTTGGCAAATCCTGTCTGTTCCTCCTTCAAAGTATATCCAGAGTATGAGTGTTTCTTACCCTCCACTGCTACCATCTTTGTTCAAGCCACTGCAATCTCTCACCTGGAATATTGAAATAGCTTCCTAAGTGATCTCCCTGCTTATATTTCCTCCACCATAGTCCTGTCTAACACAGCAGCCAGAGTGAGTTTGTCAAAACAGAGGTCAAATTGTCACTCATTTGCTCACTGGCATCTGTTGGGTGTCCATTTCACTCAGGGTAAGAACTGCAATTATTTCCTTGACTTAGTAGGTCCTACATCATCATCCATACCACTGGTTTTCTCGCCACACTGTCTCTGCCTCTTGTCTTCTCTTTTTCTTATACTTTTCTTAGATATCACCTTGTCAGTGATGCCTAAACTGGGCCTCTTCACCTAAAACTCAGCCATTTACCCCACCCCGTGTCTTCTTGTTGTTCTTAATGCTTCAGTTTTTTTCTTCTTCACAGCACTTAATACTACCTAACATAACCATATATTTTCCCATACATTTTAGCATATGTTAATCATGTCCCCAAACTGCCTAGTCCAACAGAATCTGTACTACATAAACTGCATATATCAATGTTTCATTTTATAGACAAGAATGGTGCCTGGCACATAGAAAACACCAAATAAATATTGTTGAATGAAGGAATAAGCACCTGCATGAGGTAAGCTATAGTGTTATCTATGTTTTCGCAAGAATATGGTGCTTATTGTTATCAAAATATTCATGGGGTCAAAGCCGAGTTTCCCAACTCTTAACCACTGTTCTATTCATCCTGTCAAACTAGAACACTGATTCCTGAGACAGGTGCTTTTCCTTCTTTACCATGCAGTCTCCCGCAGGACACGTCCCTGCCAGACATGAGTCCAGAAAAATGAAAGGGCAAGCTAGCATTCTGGCTGTGCTGAATATAATGACTTGCAGAGAGCTTGCATGTAATGCATATTTGAAGCCGTGAGATAACTTGAAGCAGTAAGAATGATCACACAGGTGTATGTAATTTATTTGAAAGGTAAGATGTATAATGTTTATCAGCAAATGACTTGTTTTTATCAGCTGGGTGACTTGGGGGTTGTTTCTCTGTGCTTCATTTTCCTACTATGACCAGTAGATAGTGACTGAGAAGGAGTAATTCATTGAAGTTATAAGTGATGCTTAAAGCAGAGCCTAGCACGTCTCAAGCACTCAGTGGGTTCCCTCTTGCTATTAGCATTATTATGATTATTACTATTATTTTATGTGAAGGAAATAATAATAATGGACATATTATTATTAATATTGTTAATAATCATATTAGTAGTAATAAGAGCTAAACATCTCTAGGTAATCTCACCTCTGCCCGACGCTCAAGTTCACTTCTTCTCTCTCCACATGCTCAGCTCCAGCCACCAGGCTCCCTTGCTCTCTCTTGCTCTTTTTTGAGCAGTTCATTTTCAGCCCAAGGCCCATCAATGAGCTGTTCCCCAAGAGAAAAAAATATTATCACTGCCTTTTCACTCTTGAGGATCTCAACAAATGTCACCTGCTTAGTGTGGCTTCTGTGAATGATTCATACTAAAAAAGTCATATAACTCTCTATTATCTTCCTTTCCTGATTTCTTTCCATGTTTTGAGTTCATTCTCTCTCTCTGTCTCTCTTTGTATCTCTGTCTCTGTCTCTGTCTCTATCTGCCTGCCCATAGGAATAGAAAAACAAGAGGATAGTAACTTTATTTTTCTTCTTTACCACGTCTCTTTACTACTTAAAGCAGTACCTAGAATAGATATTGTAGGTGCTCAATAAATACTTGTGGAATAAACAAACAACAAACTAACAAATGGGTGCGGGATCAGATTAGAACTCTAAGGTAGTACTACATGGAAACACGTCTGACAAAGACTAGTCTAAGAGATAGCAGTGAGAGCTCTCAAGGTAGGGACAGCCCTTGGGCAAAGATGTGTATTTTTTTTGACTTCAGATACAAATATTGCATCAAACTCTTCAGATACAGCCCTAGTATTTCCTCATAGCATTGAAGTGTGGTATTAAAAAATGGTCAAAGCGCCGGACATTTTGAGGCTGGATTCCCATCTGTCTTGAAGGGAATTATTTTGGTACATGACCTACTTTGGTACACAGGGCTCTTTTCTCTAACATAACCAGCATATCATTTGACCCCCTAATTACTGAAGAGAATCTGAATCCCTATGCTTTTGAAGTACCTGCAGGTAATGTGAATCATTAGAAGCATATGACATAAAAACTGAAGACGTTTTTCAAATCACTAAAATTATAATAATTAATTTAATATGATTCATATGTTTAAACTATATTTAGTTTCAAGCCATATGCTTTCTTACATGAAATGGAGTTCCAGATTTTTATTGCTTTTAAAATACAGTATCCAAACTGGAATTTGTCCAGCATATCAAGAGTTAACTTGCCTACTCTAGAGAAACAAGTCCTAGCATCTGTAATAAGTATTAATAATTTTTAAAAGCTTGCTTCTCAGAAAAAAAAAAAAAGAAAGATGCACTTTGAGTAATACTGTATCCTAAGTCAATTATTTCTACATTGGTGAATGCTCGCTACATCCAGCAGTCTGAGCTTTCTGTTCAAAGCCTGAGCAGCCACCTCTGCTAGGAATATTGATGTCACAGCCTAAGATATGTTGCTGTCACAGGCTTTAGTTCTTTTGATGTCTGCAGACATCATTTATTTCCTTCCAAAGAATCTGTTTTTCAAAAATAGTTTTAGATTTAAATTTTCTTTCTTGTCCTTAGATCTTTCTAGTTTCTCCCCATTCTTTCAGAGGTGTGTCAGCTGTTTTAAAGTTTATTCTTGCCTCTGTTTTGTATTTTGCTCAGGTTACTTTTCAACTGTTACCATCACAAAGCCATGTAACAGTTAAATCATGCCATTGTGGCTTCAGTGATGAATCAAATAAAAGAGAAAGTTTGCTGAAAATTTACACAGTAGCAAATAGAAGATTTTATGACATAAATATAACTTGAAATGGAAATATTCATCAACCAGCACTGATTTCTCTTCTTGGACTTGAAATGCATTTTTTTCTCTCTCTTAATAGAGTATTTAGCTTGTGGCTTATCTGGAAAATGCTAAGAAGTAGGTTTATTTTCATTTGCTCTCCCTACTGCTTTCAACAATTATTGGGTAACTGGGATGCTGATGGGATGGAATGATGAAAGGCTACCACCTTACGACATGACCAGTGATGATTATAGGTGTTAGTAATTGTTTAAAATACAACTGTGTCAGTCTTTTGACTTTCATAGAATTGTATGTAGAGAAACAATGACATCACTTTAAAAAACAGTTTTTGATAGAAACGGATTTTTTTTTTTCCACTCTGATTCAGGATTTCCAGTCATTTCCTAGTTTAATGAAAAGAAAAGGCCTCATTGTTGTTTCAACTTGCATTCTTTGCATTACTTCACTGATGTAACAACCTGCTCCACTGTCTGTTGTCCAACAATTGTGCATAGAGTCATCCTGATATTAATAATCTAAGGACACTCTGGAAATCAGAATGTACACCACCTACGTAGGTAAATTTTGAAGGTTTTTATTCCAAATACATGTGAATACTTGTGTGTGTGTGTGTATGCGTGTGTGTGTGTGTACATGTGTAAATTTGCCACATGTGTAAATCCCAGGGAATCTAGTCAGCAACACATGATATTCCTAATTTGATGTTTGTAAACTCAAATTAGCTCCAGGCCAGTGTGTAATGTCGCTAACCAGCTGCACGGACAGGGCTGGCTATCTGCTTCTGGACCTGCTTGCGTTAATGTCCACTGGAACACGAGAAGACATAAAAATAATTTTTCTTTTTGCAAAAACTACTTCATTACAGGCCAGCTTAGCCTTAATGATCAACAGCTGTAAGTATACATTGGCCCAAACTGAGAATTAAAGCATAATGGAGATTTAAGAAATAGATGAATTGACAGGTGTTGGAGGGATGCATTATTGTTTCAAGTAATAGATGATTTAAAGTAGAATATTCTGGTGAAATGTTTATAGAAAGATGCTCTCAATATTAAAAAAACTACTAGTAACTAGCACTTTAGCATTAAGAGCTGATCCTGTTCTTTAAAATTTTATTCATACTTCTAACACTCACACAGTACTTTTTTACAAATGCTATGCCAACCAGATAGTGCATGAGCATGGATTTTTATTTTACTGTTATGTTCATTTTGGGGAAAAAGTACACTACTTATTACCTTTGAATTATTAAATATTTTTTGAAAAATAATTTCTGGTTCACTTTTTTCTTGAAATTTTATTTACTAATTAATTATATTTGTCTTACCAGAAAATTAAAATTAAGTTAGAACTATAGCTTTAAAAGCTCTAATTATTTTCAAATAAAAGTCAAGTTAATAATTTTATGCTGTCCCTCCAGATATTGAAGAGATCTGCTTCAGTAAATTTTGACTATTACTAAACATTTTTATGACACATTTAATATCTTGATGGGTATTTTTTTCACTATACTAGTTATTTAATCAAAGGAATTGAGTCCAGAATATCAAGTAATTAGAGCATTGTTTCCAAGAATTAATTCCAAATGATTCTTTTAGACTTTGAAAATGTGATTTACTCACAAGTTCTCCAATTTATGAATTCTTTAAAAGATAATTGTTTATGTGAACTTTCAGTATGCAAGTTTGTACACTCTGAATTGTGTTAATCAATAAATATTTGGGAGTTACTTTTAGTGTAGCCTATTATGGTTTGTGCAATAAACAAATTATGTGGGATAACTTCAAATAGCTCTTTGAAAACAATTATGCAGAGGATAGCTTTAGGTATAAAGTATTAACATTTGGGGAGAGTTAGGAAGTAGGATGAAGGATAGCAGGGAAGAACCCACTGTCCATTTTTATTCTCAGCACTGCTAAGTGATGACTCACATGTGTATTTTCTTGTAAGACTACAATTCATTAACTTCCCTGAGACCTGTAGCTCTGAGAATTGACGTTCACTAACGCTGCAGCGCCTGCTTGAACTTCTAAAGGTTCTCTGCCAGTCTCTTGGTCTCTTTCTGCAGACCTTCTGCCTGTAGAAATGCCAGCGCTGCCTTCTGGCACTCCGGCGATGCCATGCTACCTTTTTACAGTGTATGGAAAACAAGTGTACACTCGAACTTCCAAAGCAGCAATCCGAGCAGACGGCGTGACTACTCTTTTTACATTGATGGTTCCAATTATAGCATTCTACACAGCTACCGCCTCCCCCAAAGTATCTTTCCTTTCCTCCTCGTTGACATTGTGTTCTTCTATTATTGAAAAGCTTTTTCTTTTTACTGATTTTGCTAACAAAATTTTACAGTAAAATTAGAGGGGGCCCACTGGACATGCATGAACATGCATTAAAAGCACATCCATTTGCCTCCCCCCACTCTTTCTTGTCTGTATAATGAGGCACATGATGTCTTCCTCGTTCTTGCTATTAAAAAAAAATTTATAATTTATACTGCACACTATTCTGGTAAAGCTGCTGACAAATGCATACAGTAAATCAGCCCTGTCCTTGCCGAAGTTTTAATTTCTATGCAGGCGTCTCTGGGAACAGCCCGGAGTCTTCTAAGAAAGCATTCCAGTGTCTGCCTCCATTAAGGGTCCATATGGCAAATGCCTCTGAGATCACAGAACTTTCTTATCCCCTTATGTTTGGAGTTCTCAGTAGGAGCCTTACAAGGATCCTGGAAGTTATGGGAAGAATAAGGCAAAGCGGAGTCAAGAGAAGGAAGGAAAGCGGTGGGAAGACAAAAACCTTCGTACACCGGTTAAGCGGCGCGCACATCACGCACATCTTGGAACAAAGCACTTCTCACTCTTTGCTTCAGGAAATGAACATGGAGAGGGCTGTGTCAGATGGTGGAGGTGATTAGGTTACCAGCTCAATTAAAATTTTTAAGAGATCCCTCTGATACATACCGATTTACATTTATTTTACTCAGGGGACACCCATCAGGAATGTTACTTAAAATGAAAAAGCTAGGAATTTTAAGAACATTTGATTTAGTTTTTTGAATGGAACACTTTTAAATGTCATGAGAGTGCAAACAAAACTTTCAAGTGTGCGCTCACCCAGCCGATCCCTAAATGTAAAAGGCAGTCAGTCCCAACTCTGGAAAAATCAATCGCAGCACCAATTCTGTCTCTGAAATGCAAAATTACAACTTTGAAATCACATTTAGGACCCTGTGCTAAAAATGAAGGAACTTAAGGAAATAATAAAAAGGAAGATATTTGTAAGTGAGTTTTTTCTTCTAAAGACTGATATCCATTCGGTTCACAAACGTTCACCCACTGCTTACTCTGCACTCGGCCCTCCACTGGGTGCTGGAGGAAAGAGAATGAAATACATCACGGTTCATCACCTTAAGAAACCCACAGTCCAGCGGTGGGTAACTGGCATCAGATGATTATAAAACCATGAGGGAAATGCATGACAGGGATGGCTACGGAGTTACATTCCTCTTCCCACCACTACCACTAACCTGATCAGTCGGTGGTCTTGGAACAAACAATCACTGAACTGGATCTTAGACTAGGAGTTAGCCAAATATATTGGTCTGCGATTGGAGTGGCAGGAAAGAGAGAACATTAAGCATGGTTTGAAGTGAGGGAAGGAGTCTGGAATGCTTTCTTAATCATGCACAGTTTGGCGCAGCTAAGGTGAAAAGGTTTAAGAGATGGAATGCTGAAGGGTGATGTTTCAGATGTGAGCAGGCACAAACCAAGTGATGTAGGTTCCTGAATGCTCTTAAACAGCTTGATTTTTTTTTTTACTGTAAGTCTAGGTGTCCCAAACATCACTGTTTTTGTCACAGCTCTGTATCTCCATTAATATATTCTCAACTTATCCATTTTTTACACCAAGAAATTTATTTTTAAAAA
Organism: Eonycteris spelaea; assembly: GCA_003508835.1. Taxonomy (NCBI): domain Eukaryota; kingdom Metazoa; phylum Chordata; class Mammalia; order Chiroptera; family Pteropodidae; genus Eonycteris; species Eonycteris spelaea. Next base: position 790,246 of record PUFA01000077.1, on the reverse strand, counting down.
AACTTTACGTATTGGTCAGAATCATGAATTTCAAGGAGAGTGGGTAGAACTGCATTAGCTGACAGCAGTGAGGAGGTTGGAGGTGGGACAATGCTGGGTGACATCAGCATGGGAAGGAGGTGAATAAGCTTTTGTAGGGGTGATAGGGATCCAGGACAGTGCAAAACCACACGTCTGGTCCTGGGACATGGCAGGAAGAAGAACCTAAACTACTTAAGCCACAGGGACAATATTTTCAGGGGGAACTAGGCTTCAGTTCAGAGTAAAGGAAAAAGAGTCCTCTGGTAGCATTTGGGAGGATATAGTAGGAAATGTTAAAAATAAACTAAAGGTTTCAGAGGCGAAGAAGTAAGGTGACATGGCCTGCAGTGACGTGTATCAGACGAGGACATTTATGGCAAGAACAGCATGAGGGAACTAGAGAGGATGGGAATCTCGTGAGGAGTTGGGGGCGAGGGATCCAGTGAAAGCACTGAAGAGTTACCGAACTCAAATGGTCAAAGTTTTGCCCAGTTGTTTCCTGTCCCAAACTGGCTGAGCCATTGGAGGCCCGGGCTGGTATCAGAGTAGATTTGTGAGAGTAGCGTTTGATCGCCCTATGTCAACACTTTCCTACAAGACAACCTAATTCTGTTAGCAGGTCTGCAATATTGACTTGGCTTCTTACTGTGTGACCACGTGCCTCAGTTTCCTCAGTAGAAAAAATGGGTATGATCATACTTCATAGAGTTGAGGTAGTTAAATGAGATAATTCATATAAGTGTTTATCAGAGTAAGTGCCCCCAAATTTTAGCTAGTGTACTGCATTCAAACCACTTGGAATGGAATGTTTCATTTCATACACACTATGGCTTAATAAGTTTTAATGGAATATCTTTATAGAGAAATACTTAGGACATATATTATTCTTGGGTCATGTACAGAATGCTTGTACAGAATGTTGCAGTAACATTCTCTCTCTTTTTTTTTATCCAAGACACTTAAAATGATCTTTATCATTGAAAGTTCAAAACTGATGGTATAAACCACCTCCATGATAATTAATTTAGTCTAAGGCACAGATAGGGTATTTTATAGCTGATATATACACCCATGCCTACTTGGGGAGAGCTCTTGATTGATACATTAAATTTCCCTTTTGCTACCACTGCACTGTTACTACCATGACACCTCTGGGGAAATATTCATTTCTTCACTGTTTGCATGGCTTCCTACATATAAAGTCTCACCCAAGACCTGTTCTCATATTACTTATATATACACGAAAGGAATGCTTTCCATCACTCAGAAAAACAGTAAAGCCCTAAAATATTTTTCCATGAACCAGCTGCTAAAGACTTCTTAATAGGAATAAACTATTGGAAAGGGAATGGATATTACAGATAGGCAGACAGGATGAAAATTAATGATGGCTAATCTAAAGGTTAATATCAGTGAAGTTAGGGAACCAAAAATAGAAGGATGGGTTCTCTAGGCTTCCCTGCCCTCACACCCGTCATTGCCTCACCTCTGTCGAGTTACTCTGCCATTCTTATTCCCATTACAAAATTATCTGGCCAGATGTGAAGGGATGAATAAGAGAGAAAGCATTTCTTGGAACCTCCAGAAGCAATGCCATTGGCTCCCTGAATGATCACCATGTTCTCAGTTACTACTGCCCTATGGATCGAGTTAAAGGAAAGGTGTAGGAATTGGAACAGTGCACTCAACTTATCTGTGTTCCAGAAGATACCACAACACAATCTGAGTTTCCAAAAACTATTACTACTATGCAGATCTTTACAATTTTTGAGCTGGCCCCTAAAAAATAGTGAAATTTATTGTCCTTATTTTCATCCCTTCTCGAACTTCTGATATCAAATACTTTTCTGCCAAGATGAAAAGTGATCTGATCAATTCATTAATATTGCAATAATTGTAACTAAATGAGTTTATTCTCCCTGGAGTATATTTAAGGTCCTGTTCAAAACAAAAGAATCATTAATAATAAATCTTTAGAGAAATTTGATTGAAAGGGAAATTATAGCCATTCTTAATTTTCATTTTTATTTTCTCTACCTACCCACAATATCTATTCACTTTTCAATAGTCTTTTCCCACATAGTCCTTCGCCTATATGTGAATAATCCTAAAGGCAATATGAGCTTTATTTTTCCTTTTAATTTGCTGCTTGATTTATGTGAAAATTATACTTTAAAGCATTCTTTTCCTCATAGTTACATGACGAGAGCAGTTATGCCAGTTTGTAGGAAAATATTAACTATTCACTTCAGCCTGATTGATCCTCATTTATTCCTTCTCTGAAGTGGATTTCCTACAATTTCCTCCTTGAAGTCTAATTCCATTTTACCTCCAAGGCAATAAAGGGAAAACAAAACCCAAAAAAGAATGCTCACCTGAACTCATTTGCATTTGAAAAATGAATAGCAAAATATATGTCTTTAATCTCAATATTTTAAAAAGTGAACATGTGTTCAACATTCAATGTAATTAGTACTTGTCGATGTCGAATATAAAAGTCATTTGTAAAGAGTTGTGGGCAGTATTCTTTAAACAAATGGATCTTGGGGTAAGTTGATCTCAGATGGAGAAATTATAAGAATGTTCAGAGGAGAATGGTATGTCTAAAGCCTGTGTTTGTCAAGTAACAGCTAATGTCAAATAATTATTAATATTTAAAAAAATGTGGAAGTGGCATCTCACTTTGGCTTAAACGTCAGTTGTGTACCTGGTTAAATTCTGGAGAATGTGCATATGTACCAAAAACAAAACAAAACAAAACAAAAATGAACCCACTTAGTCAGCTATCCCATCCTTCACAATGGTATTAAAGAGGCATTTGGTGAGTTTTTAGTTTACATCATCAGCACCTACTGTTCATAAGTTGTAATCTTAATCTTAAATGAGTCCAAATAAATTTATTTCAAAGGTTTTATGAGATGCAGGTCAGGTATATGTTGGGAGACAAGATGGGCACCAAGCTTTCGAATTTATAAGGGAGAAAAAATACAGGTTTATGTTTCATAATAGTTCAACCACAGCATAATTTCTGGGAGTGGGGTTTAGAATCTACACTATAATAAATGCTCCCCAGGTGATTTTTATGCCTTTATCTTACTTTGATACAGATCTAGAGCCTGCTACTTCTCACAACTACCCTCTGCTCCAAACCCTTATCACCTCTTCCTGGACAATCGCAGTGGTCTTCCAATCTGTGTTCTTAAACTCTTTCACCTACTTCTCAAGACAGCAGCCAGCGTGACCATAACACAATTGGATGGTTTCAACCTTCCACTCAACACATTCCAAAGGCTGCCCATCTTGCTCAGAGTAATAATATTCTCAGGTCCACGCAGGACCTGTGAGAGGCACTGCATGCTCTGGCCCCTTGTTAGCTCTCTGACCCAGTCTCCTGCTGCCCTCCCTCTTACACTCAGTGGTCGCCACACTGGCCTTTGTGTGGCTTCTTCTGTTGATCCTTTCTTCAGAGTCTTCGTGTTGGCTGTTCCTTCTGTTGGAAGCAGCACTGTCCTCAGGAACTTTGAGCAATGATGGAAATGTCTGTGCTGCCCAGTGTGGAATTCTCATGAGACTAGTAGCCACTGTATTTGGAGAGCACAAGTGTAGAGTCGTTTTCCTTTGAGAACCACGCTACTTTCCTCTTTTGGTCTTTAATGTCACTGCACCTACAAGTTCAGCACCCCCTTTCAGCACTTTATGCCCCTTTCCTGACTTATGTTTTCTTCTTAGCATTTATCACTTTCAACTCTATATGTATTAATTATCTGTTTAGTGCTTGTTGGCCTCACTACCAGATAAGCTCCACAAAGGCAGGGAATTCTTTTTCTTGTTTTCTTTTTTTTTGTTTTTCATCACTGTTGCGTCCCCAAGAACCTAAAACAGTGTCTGGCACCAAAGGTATTGCCAAATGAATGAGTACGTGACTATTAACTAATGCTTTCTAAAACAGCCACCATGGCATTTGTATTAGTAGTGATACTGGGTGAAAGTGTTGGAGGAAGCAATAGAATAATTAAATTATTATAATAATTCTAACATTCCCTACTTTTCTGAGTTTTGAACTACCCAAGCCCAAGAAGTAGCTACTACAATTCTGGGCACGAGATATTCCAGCAAGTTACTGCACAGTTCTGTGCAATGCTAGGGGTACATTTCGCTCTAGTTGGGAATGCTCTCTTTCTTTCTCCAACTATTTATTTGTCAATAAAGAAAAGAAAAAAAGAAAAAAAAAACTTATGTTGTGGCAAAAAGAAATTCCTATTACAAAAAGCAAAGAAATAATCAAACACAAAGAAATTACTCCATGATCACTTACTGTCCTAAAATATCAAGCTTACTCCTTCAGCTGCAGCCATCTGGAAGTTTATCTAATAATATTATGTTCCCTTATGTTGGACTACAGATAAAAATCTAATCGACAAAAGCATACTTCTCTTACAAACATGCGTAGAATTTTACTATATCTAATAAAAGCTCTAAATAACTTCCAAAGACCCTGAAATAACATATAAGTAAAAATTTCAAAATACATCCTTTGACAGTAAGAGTCATCCCTTGGATGGTTGTTCTCAGCGGAATAGAAGAACAGCAACAAACTACATATTTCCTCTGATCCTGGAAGTTATTTTGCTAAAAAAACATTTGGGGACAGAGCTTCAATTTAATTTTATTTAACTGAGTATTGAATGAAGTGCCCTTCTTCTTGTGGTCTTGGGAGAAGGTGCTTAAAACTGTACTGAATGTGCCCATGATTCTAATAGGATAGGAGGGCAACTGTGTGTCTGCATTTTTAACCACTCCCATCCCACCCTACCCCCACAAAGAAAAAATAAAAAGTCTGACACACATCATCAAACTATTTCACCATGATTACTGGCAGGTTAAACCCTACCTTTAGAAGCAGATGGTCAATTGCCAGTCTAATAGAAGAAATTGTTAGCCTTCCTCTCATCCATTGAATATGCTTTTCATACTCTCCTGCCAGTAAATTGCTACAGGTTCAAATAGTGCCCTGTGAACCATAGAGAAACTGAATAATTGAGCCTGTCAGACAGCCTCTCTTCTCCCATCCTTTTTTTTTTTTTTGTATAGGAAAATTGTTCTACTTTCAGATAATTAACATTCAAGAATACAGCACATGGGAATACCATGACAAGATCTTACAACTTCATCAAAATTAAAATCATAACAATATGTAAGATAAGGAATTAACACTAAATATAAAATTCCCAGAGTATATAATGTCTACTGTTACACTGACCATACTCTGTCATGAACCAATATCCTTCCTTGGTTAGCTAACAACAACAATGACAATAACAACAACAACAACAAAGTTAACTTGTATGTTTGGTTTAAGCATTCAGAAATGTGCACTTTCCATCAATTCTATCATAGTGTTATTTTGTGTTGAAACTTTGGAAAAGTTGTTCTTACCAAGAGTGGAGATTCTTGTAGATACAGCATTTATTTTCCATATTGAAGTTTAAATATTCTCATATTAAATAGAGAGGTGTAGGATGTGGAATGGGCATAGAAAAAAAAACTGAATTCAAGTTCAACTATGCCACTTACTGGCTATGTCATCTTTGGCAGGTTTGAATTTTAGTTTCTTCATCTTCCTACTTTAGTTGGTTAATTTAGGAATTAAATGTAATGTAGATGATATATCTGGTACATTGTGGATGCTAATAACTTATGAATAGCATTACTATTGCCATTATCATTATTTTACTGCGTAAACAGTTTCAGGAACCCAGGACGTGTCTCCTCAGAATATGCCACCCTGGCATACAGAGTATTAAGAGCTAAAAACAACTAAAGCCCAACAAACTCAAGAAGAATTTCTTTTTTTCTATCTCCCCCTTTACTTGCCTAAAGGAATTCAGAAGAAGAATCCTGCTTCAGGATGGGAACCTTAGCATATTCACCTTAGCATATCTAAATTAAGCGTGGCAGACAAGGAGCATTCAAGCAAGTCTCTGTTAGACACCGCTCTGTGTCCCATTGCCTCTGGGTGGCCCTGCAAACATTTATTTACCACGTTTGCTCTTTCTTCTCTACCTGCGAATTGCCTACTTTCCCTTTGAAATCTCAGACCCCTGCCTCCTTTGTCCATACTGGTATATAGACCTCAACTGTCCCATGTGTCCTCGGGTCTGATATTCTTCAGGAATGCCCATATGTACATATGACTAAATCAGGTCATTTTCTCCTCCTACTCGCTCTCATGTTAATTTGATTATTAGTCTAGCCATAATAACTTAGAAAGGTAGAAGGAAAATTATTTTTTTCAGCTCCCGCTCCGTATAATTATGACTAAAATATATTTTAAAAATGAATTCATAGGCAAAAAAGGAGCCATGTCAAAGTGTAAACAGTAGTTGACATGATAGGGAAGACTTTTTTTTTAGTTTTTCATATTTTTCTGAATTTCTTTAATAAATTTAATTCTATTGTTAATAATAAAAACAGTTGTTTCCATTTCATACTCAAAATTCCTCCTATGCTTACCAGTTCTACTAGGAAAAGATAATCCAAATTATATATCGGTTTATATAAAATATGAAAGTACTTTCTAAACATTTCACATTACAGAAATGTCCAAACTTAATGTGCCAAAATAGTTTCCCCTTAATCATTTTTAAATCCCTGTGAATCTGAAGGAACAGTAGTTTCGCCTTATTAATTAACATATATAAAAATTACTTGATGAAAAATGTTCTGTAATTTTATAAATTCTTTTTTAAAATGGGAAGTTCCTTTTTACTAGGATTGAATAAACTTTTTTTTCCTGAAAACCACAAGATTTGAACAGAAATGCCGGGCAAACCATTCTTTCTATTCTAGTTTCAGCCTCAAATCAGAGCAACTTACACTTTTCACAAGCAGCAACTCTCTTTTTATTGAAACTGTATAGATTTACACACCTAGAAAAACTTCAGGGAGGGTTTTAAATCACTTCACTTTTTGTGTTTAGGAATCAGGAGTAATTATTTTGTACTGGAAAACTGTCTATAAAGTACATATGGATTCTTAAAAGCATACCGTCTCATAGCACAAGGGTCCTAGGAAACTTCCTGTCTAGATTTCTTTTCTCTCTTTTTTGTCACTTTTCCTTACTTATTTCTCTACCAAATCCTTTTCTCTTTAACCTAGTTTATTTCTTTTTTATTTTGTGTTTTTGCTCTTCCCTTTTGTAAGATGTTCCAGCGTTTGAAAGAAAAAAAAAAATATATATATATATATATAAAGAAATGACAGCAATAAGCAAGGCAGGAAAGGAAAATAAGGGGTGGGGGGAAGAGAAAAAATTCTAGGGCCAACACTTTTTCTAGTCCTTTTTGTTCATGCTTATCTCAGACTTCAAAGGTTCAAAGGCTGGCTAGTACAGGGTCACATGTGTACTAGAAAGCCTTAGCAAGAAGATGCAGTGAAAATTTGCTAGGAAGTGAGAATAAAACGACGGCCCCTTTTTAATCGCACAGCAAAAAGACAAACAGGCCTTCTTCAAATGCAGACCTCCCAAATCCCACTATGAACATCAGGTAGCAGCTTTCATTTAAAAGGTGCTTCCCCCTCTATGCATCATTTTCTCTCTGTGGTTTCTGCAAATAAAAGCTTGTTTGGCCAATTTTTCAACCTTTGCATCATGTTAAGACACCATGTAGCCCATTCCCCAGAAGGTGGCAGGTCACTCATTAAGCACACAGAAGGTGGTGTATTTTTTCCTTCACTACCCAATTTATCATATTTTTCCTTGGAAGAGACATCTAAATGCCCCCAGTCACCTTGATTCTTCTACAAATGGAAAGAACTCTGTTAATATCCCCCGCAGAACCCTGATTTCACTCACAATGTGACATAAGAGCCCAGAGTTATACTTTCTCTGTCCTTAACCCCACCACAACATGTAGCAATCATTAAGGAGTTTATTACCAGCTCTCTCACTGATGAATATACAGAAAGGAGTAGAAAAGAAAGTTGGCAGCATCCTTGACAAACGATATCTGCACCTGGGAATAAAGACCCAGCTATCCTGACTTTTGGGGAGTCACTTCTCCCATGTCAGCACACAGCCCACAGGGCAGAGGTAATTTTCCCAGTTTATGATCTCCTGTACTTGGCATCTGTTCTGGCACTGGAGACCGCATCTATTTTGGGGATCAGTTGTGTATTCCCAGATTGCCATTTTCCTCTGCCTTTCACTCTGTTAAATATTCTACAGTATATTATCACTTCATTTTACTTCAGTTATTTCCTCTGACAGTGGTGCGGGCCAGTCTGGACTCAGAGTCACTTCCTCTCTCAAACTCAATCTGTCTAAATGTCAAAAAGGAAAAAAAAAAAGTAGAACTCTTTAAAATCCCAGCAATCTGGCGTATCTGAAGAAATATTTGATAGGTGTTGCGTTTCTGAATCTCTATTTGCTAGTGGCGGGGACAGGGAGGGGGAACATTTGGGGTTGAAAATTCTGTTACATTCATGTTTAGCTTTTTCTGAAAAGTGATATTTTGTGCTTAAAAGCCACAGTCACAAACGTAGAGGCTGTGTTGACATAAGATTTATTTGTTTGTTTGTGGGACATGGAACTTCTCCCAACTTTTTACTCATAGGTCTGAGATATCTGCTGACAAATTTGGGCCAATGACTTGGTCAAAAATTTGATAACACTCATAAAAGCTCAGAGATTTTCTATTATTTTTCCTATTATCCACTCTCCTCTCCTCTCATTTTCTCTCTCCTCCTGGGTTCTTTCTTCCCCTTCCCTCCTTTCTTTTTCCCTCCCTTTCTTTCCATGCTGAAAAATTGTCAAATCTAGTACACAAAAGGACATATCTTAGGAAAAAAGCCTTATTAAATGTTTTGCTACTTGCCTTTCAGTGCAAGTGTTGGCATTGAGTATTTCCAGGCTATTTAGACTTTTCTAATTCGAAGCTATCAGGAATTAAACTAGAGATGACTTTGCTAGGCCTACGGCATCCAGTGATAACGTATTACACTGTGGTGGAGCATCTGGGATTTACCAAAAAGTGCTTCCATTGAGTAACGTTCGGGAACGCTCCTGAACTTGGAAACAGCGATGGATCAAATATAATGCTGAATAACTCATGCCGCACAGAAACAGGAAGTGTCCGTTGCACCACAGGTTTCATAACTTTTAGAACTCAGGGTATCCTTTCACTCCTTTAGTTGTTTCTGATACAAAATGGGGTGGGGAGTCTGTGTAGTCTGAAAGCAAAAGCGTAGTCGGAGGCAAGAAGAGGGCAAGGGGAATAATGTTGGTTGATGGCCCACAAAATGTGTCGAGTACAAAGCTAGGTGTTCGATGGGCAGCAGCTCATTTAGTTTTAGTCCATCTCTGAGAGATGTTTTTCTCTACATTCTAAAAATGGAGAAACTGAGGCTCAGCCAAAAACAACAATTTGCCTAAGATTACAACATTAATAAATAGCAGAGCCAGGATGGTTTTTTTTTTTCTCTTTATTACTAAAGTTCATGCGCTTTTCATAACTCTAAAGTGGGATCTCGAATCTGTCTTAATCAGGCTTTTTCTTCTTCTTCTTCTCTTATTAAGAGACTTGCTTGCTTTCTATGACTTGCAGCAGATTGTCAACCTTTGGAATAATTGCCCACTCATCTGGCTAGAATGCCCACAAGGCAAAAGGAAAATTTATTTTGGATTAGAAAAATCATCACTTTCATTTTCTGTATCCCAAGGACAAAGGCATGTTGGCACACACACACACACAAAATGTTGCTAGTCTAATAAATATTTTCAGTCCATTTATGCTGTGAAAAAAAACTATGAAATATTTTAAAACTTTCAGCTACTTTGCATTTAAGGGCATTATCATCATTATAGTTGCTTATTCCCAAGCATTAAAGAAAAAAGTAGCTATATGAAAATATCAGCCAAAATTATATATTATCATAAGATTATAAGCATTGCTCAGAAATGTCAAACTATTTTTTTCTGCATTTGTTTTTAATCTGTTGCCATAAAAATACTCAGGATCACCTGAATTCAATTCTAGACAAGTATGAACCTGATTTTTAATAAGTCACTGAAACACGTTTTTAAATCAATAAAATTTCCCAGACAGGATTTCATATTGTTCAAGTTTGGCAGAGTTTTGATAATGAATTCAGGGTCTCTTCCCACCCTTCCAATGTGGGGTCATTTTCCAGAAGAACTGCCAATAATTCAGTTATCTTCTTGGAAGAAACAGGGTTGTCTGAGACTCTCTGGTTCCCTTGCTTCCTTATGAGTTATTCTGTAAGTCGACAGGAGCAAGCCTTTCCCCGTACGCTCGCAGGCTGGAGGCTGGGCATTGGAGCCTGATCCTTGGCTCTTTCATCATCCGCTTTCTCCACCAGCATGCCTGTACTTTGGATGATTCCTCATTCTCAGAGGCATTCTCTGTCTACATGCTCACAAGTCCAAATCTTATATTGGGAATGGTGAACCAATGGTCGGGGGAAGATGTGACCCTTGTATCTCTGTGACAAAAAGAAATAAAGAAAGAAAGAAAGAAAGAAAGAAAGAAAGAAAGAAAGAAAGAAGAAAGAAAGAAAGAAAGAAAGCAAGCAAGCAAGCAAGCAAGCAAGCTCCAATAACAGAAACATTTAGTTTAGTCTGGCTACAACATGAATTGCAAGAGCAACTTATCCCGCATTACTTTTTCCTTTCACTTTGATTAAAGGTGGTCTCTTTGAACACTTGACGGATAACTTCTAACAGCACACCTAAACATATTTTTCCATGAAGAGAAAAAAATGCATGAAGGAACATTAAGCCCTAGGACTTCTGACAAAATAACTTCAGATAGTTGTAGGCCTGAATTGCTATCGTATAGTGAGGCTGTACAAACAGAGAGAGAAAAAATATGTGACTATAGAATGTTGAATTCTCCCTGACAACATGGTGTGGTGTATTTTGGGTAATCTTGGAGGCAGGCCTCAGTATAGTCATGGAAACACATTGTATACACACAGACACATATTCAGTTTTAGCTGCTACAAACACATTTATAAATACCATATATATGTGTGGATATTTTATATATGCAAGACAATATTTTATATTGTCAAGACAAATCTGTTTAGGAACTGAATAGTGAGTTTATTTAGGAAGTAGATGCACTCTCTGAAGATATCTGGCTCTGTGTCAAATGTTAAGTTGGAGTTATGTTTTCCTAAAGTCACCAGTAGGAACAATAAAGCCATTTTATCAAACCCTCATCAAACAAAGAAGCTGCCTTCTTCATCTATGTGCCTCTCAGCCAAAAAGTAGTGGAGAATTCCTTGTTTGAATTTATCTCAGGAGTTTGAAAAAAAAAAAAAAAAAAAAAAAAAGCCCAGAGGGACAGGAGCATACCAACATTTCCATTTTGAAACCTTTATTTATTTATTTATTTATTTTGATTTGCATGTTGGAGTGAGAGAACTGTATGAATAGAAATTTATGTTCCTGGTAGAAGTCTGATAGATATCATTTCAGTGGTATTTATATTTTATTTCCACCAATCACTCAGAATTCTCTAGAAAAGCCACAATGCATTCATTAAATAGCCTCTAGCAAGGAGAAGAAGAAAAAGGTCATGTTTTTTTTCTCTCTCTCTCTCTCTCTTTTTTTTTTTCTATCAGATTCATAGAAGAGGGTTTTTTTCAGGGAAGAAAGAACCTTGAAGTACTTGCCAAGAATGTGATATTCCTGGTGTATCTAGAGTTCAAGTGTCTTCTTGGTGATTCTTGTGTAGAGGGGGCATCTGCATCAAGAGCGAAAGACTGAAAAAAAAAAATCAAACTGAGTCCCACTCACCTTACTTATTGCCGGTTATCTACTAGCTGCCACAGACTGTGCTATGTGCTAGGGAACACAGATCCTGCTCTCAAAAGTTTATGCTCTAGTTCAAGAGATAGCACTTCAACAAAGCATTATGATTAGAAGAGATAAGTAATAGGAGAAAGGCACTATGAAAGCACTATACCCAGCGGGGTTAAGGGAATGGTCAAAGACCACTGTGTGCCTATCATGACACACTGTTGAATGTTCCAGGGTGAATGATGTAGACAGGAATGGGTCTTCTAAACCTGATCAGGAAGAAAGGTCAGAAAGCCTCAGGCCCTTTATTAGCACTAAAGTATGGGGAAAAGTGGGAGTTGATTCTATGCAGTAGACAGAGATCCAATCTATTCCTTCCATGCTCTAGTATTTGGATTTTATCCTCAAAGCTTCAAGGGTCTATTGAAGAATTTTAAATAGGGGAGTGGAATTATCAAATTGCTTTTCTTCCTCATGTGACTAGAGACAAGGTGCGATGAAGAGTGGAGATAAGAGTTTGTCAGATGGCATTAATTCTACGTGAGGGGAACACATTTATCTTCATATCCATTGTTCAGAGCAGATTCACCGAAGAGGTGGTGACCAACACATGTTCTGTCAGGAGCATTTATTATCACACAGAAAAAAATCTGCTCAGAAATTATTCATGGATGGCTGTAGATGAATCACATTTATTCTACAATTTTTCAGCTTAGACTGTGGTTCAGCCTCATTGATCATTTACCTTTGACTTTTTTTTGGCAACAAGGACAAGTTCTGTTTCCTTGAGTCTCATGTGACTCAGGACAAATATCTCATGATACCTGCGTAAGTCCAAAAGTCAAAATGATTTTTCAGTAAAAATAATTTTTTAATGTAAGGCTCTTCTCTAGTTACATTGATCATTTCTTTAGCAGAGTGAACATGATGACTCATCTTTATCTATGTCTTTTCCTGTTCAGGGAAGTGAAGGTGGGACATAAAATGGCTTCAGACAAAGATGTCGGCACTTTGGCAGACCTCCTGCTGCTCCTTTAATAGAACACACTCACCTTTCTTTTCATCTCGTGGCCAATCTAAGCAGCATTAGTTACTAATATAAATTAATATTCAAACTTTTTTTCATATAAACTTATTTGTCTAAGTCTCTACAGTGGGCCATGCTGCTTCTTAGAATGGAAGCCTCAATGTAATCATTTTCCAGAATAAACCACTGCTCTTAATTCACTGAGAAACTCAGTATCGTTTTAAATTTCTAAATTAATCCATGAGCTTGGAATAAATAACGGACCTTTCAAAGTGCCCCTTGAATAAGAATATCACTTCTTTTGTTACATGTAATTTCTGTTCCAGAAAATATATTTTCTTTATTTTTAAGACAACCTGATAAAGACTTTGCAGATCGAGTCAGAATCTCTGAAAGGACATTTAAGAAAGTAATTGGGAAGATGTGATTATGTTATAGGTTAACACATAGCTTCCAAAAGTCAGATATTCTCAGTATCATTCTTTTTAATTAGTTATACAAATCATCCTCACTCGCATCAGAATACAATATTGGTATCATGTCTGCTTAATTCATGAAATGTGATGTTTTCCGATTCTCGTTCTTTTTAATTTTGACTCTCTTTTGTGCATGTATACTACCCCCATCCTACTCCAGGCTGCGTTCAGTTTCCTACTGGATTGTCTCTCCCCTTTTTCAACCAGTTTGTAATGTCCAGCTAGTAAGAATGCTAGAATTTATAAGACTCTACTCTTGAAAGTTGACACATATTATTTCATTTAGTCCTCACACTAATCCTGCAAGACAGGTGCTAGCTCTCCCTTTTTTTACAAAGAAAATGAAATTCAGAAAAGTTTAACACGTTTCTCATGGTCCTGAATTCAAAATTGGTGAACCGTCTGCTCCATCACTCAGTCACCCAAAGCGTGACCATTTCCAACGTTTTCATGATCAAGATATCTTCATTAATTTGCCATAGCATATCCAAATGCCTCTGCTTGATTTTCAAAAACCTATTCTACCTCATTTCAGTTGAACTCAGTTAACAGCAAATCAGTGTAGACTGTGGGCCAAGTACCATTCAGGGTACTAAAAATGAAAAGAAGTCAACATGTTATACCTGTGCATGCAAATTCATTTGCTATTATCTCTAACTGCTTCACCTCTGTTTTAGTCAAATCGGTATCCTTGTTCTTCAATCATGCCATGTTCTTTCTCACTCTCACATATTTATCCTCCATATCCTATAGTGATTTTCCTTTTGTATTTCCAAATTATATTCTTCTTTCGATGCTTAATTTGAATCTTCCTTCTTTGGTGAGCCTTGCCCGATCCTCGGCAAAATAGATAGCACCTCATGGTTTAACTCTTAGTGTCTTCCTGTTTCCTATCTGTTCTTCTGATCTCGCTAGCAAGATTTTAAGCTATCTTGAACATAGGAACCTGGGCACCCCTTTCTCTTTTTTCTCACATAGCAACAAGCCTGCAGTAATTGCTGACTTAATCAGCCTGTCTACACATTAGCAATAGGGAGAGAAAGCAAAAGGGGCTGGTTGGAATCTGACTCATTGCTAGAGTTACAGGAACTTTCTCTCCACATTGCTAAGTAGAGAGTCTTGTCCAAAATCATGAATCAGAATACCACCAAATTAATTCTCCTCAATATGGGAAATAAAAGTTTAAAAATATTAAAAAGTACTAGAACATGAGAGTAGATCATCGTGAAATATGGACCATGTTCCTAGCTGTAACATATCCAGGCCTTGTACAAGCCAATAAACATTGTCTTCACCTACAGAATGAAAATAAGTATATACAGCTATTGAAGTTGATAAGTGTAAGGTCAAGAATAAAAGTTCTTATAGTTTAAATTAATTTTCTCAAAAAACTAACAAAAACTCTTGGAACCCTCACTACAATACTGTTTTGAATCAAGCAGCTTTCTTTGTAAAATCCAGTAAGAAGATGGCTTCTGAGAAAAAGTATGTTGCAATAAGATTCAAGTTTAAAAAACAATGAATGAGTGCCCACCATGGCAAAGCCACGTACAAGGCTTGAGGGAAGAAAGCTTGAATCAGACCGTCTCCCCATCTAGTCTCAATGCCTCCTATGATTTTAGATATTTTGTGATGAGTTGTATAGGGGTGGAAAGCGTTGTGGTGCTTGGACAACTGCCTGAGGAGGCATGCATACCCACAAAAGAGATCTCATGGGGAGGGTTTAAGAAGGTTTTGGAATGTTAGATTTTTATGAAACAGCTAATAGTAAAATTGTAAGACAGATAGCTTTGCTACAGATACAATTATTTTCCTATCCTCTCTCTTAAACATAGTAGAACTCTGGTGCTTTCAAAGTGAAAGGTACTTCTTGATATATACCGCCGTTGGCAAAAAAAAAAAAAAAAAAAAAAAAAAAAAAAAATTAAGTTTCCGGGTAGGCCAGGGAGCATGGTTTTCAGATTTTCTGATAATGTTATCAACTGAAATCTCAGTTCTAAGTACAGAATCAAACATCATTCCAATATCCTGCCAGAGTTATCTTTCATAGAATAAGAGAGACAGCAATCACATAATTAAGCCTCAGGTTAGAGCTAGTCATATTCACCACCAAGAATTTCTATGTAGGATATGAGAAGACTGGCAAGATAATAAGCCCTTCCTCTTTTGGCAGCAGAGTTCCCGACATGCCGTGAGGTTTCCCATGTTAATGCCAATGCTTTCCACTGTCACTAAAGACACACAAGATGTCCATCCCTTGTTTCTTTACACAGTACATTAAACACAGGAGGTTTATTTCGGATTCTAGATTATCAAGAGAAATGAATTTAATTGCCTCTATAATGGACCAGAAATAAGTCTTTCTGCATTTGAGTTTTATTTATTTATTTGTTTTTTTATTTATTCCTGGAAAGAGGGGTTATACCCTTTTTTGTGGCTGCAAAGTATATGTTGTGCTTGAGAAGTTTCAGCCATTTCAAAACATGTCTGTTTTTTCCCAGTGACTCTTCTGCATTCTCCTGTTAAGATTCTGAAATAAGGAAGTTAACAGGCTCAGCAATCCCACTGTTTCCTATTTCTACTTCCAGTAATAGCTCTCAGGGCTACTTTGTCACCAAGACCCACAGAATTGAATGTGATTGCAGCAAAAGGTACTATGAGTAGAAAATGAATTCCTTATGTTGGAAACAGAAAAATGTGTGGGTGCTTTTGGAATGAGATTGTAGACAATGGTGGACTTTTCAACAACATATTACAAAGGGATGGCTAAGCTGACAGACGATTTAGACGATTGACATAATGTTTGAAAATAATAAAGCTGAATTTTCCAATTTATTATGGCTTTCATACATTTTCCTTTTAAACTGCTGCTTATAATGCTTACCAAAAATTTATATGTGCAATCTATTTTGATGTGTTTTGTCAGCAAAAATTCATAAAGCAATATAAACTCATATAAAGTCAACTTACCTTATAGTTTTCTTTCAGGAAATAAAAGACCTTGGCTTAAACCTTGACAGATGATTCTTACAAACAAAAAGCACCCAGTGATCCATGGCTACTCAATCAAAATTGAAATGGAGATGTCATTTGAGATTTGGATGCTCAGTGACCTAATGAATTGAGAGAAAACTTTTGGGAATTTGGACAATTACCTATCATAGTGTGTCCTATATTTTAGTCCATAATATATAAATATATAGTACTTTGTTTCACCTTTCTGCCATAACCAATTTTTTCAAATTTGAGGAACATATTCAGTGGAGTTGCATCCTACGCAATGGTTAGGATAGAAATTCAGCTGGTAAAGTCAATAATCACATATAGAAAAATTATCAGTTAGAACTTCTTCAATTACCCATGAAGTATAATATAGGATATATCATTTACATAAACGAGATTATACAATATGTATATATTTAATAATGAATGTATTTTTTTATAATTGTGATAAAATACACATAACATAAAACTTATCATTTTAACCATTTTTAAATGTATAGTTCGCTAACATTAAATACACTATTGTGCAACCATCATCTCCATCAATTCCCCAGATTTTTTTTGTTTTGTTTTCCAAAACTGAAACTATGTACACACTCCTTACACAATAATTCCCCAGCCCCTGCCATTCCCGTCAACCACTGTTCTACCTTCTGTCTCTGTGAATTTAATTATTCTGGGAGCCTCATATAAGTGGAATCACAAAGTGGTACTTTTTGTGACTGGGTTATTTCACTTGGCATAACATCTTCAAGATTCATGTTGTAGTATATGTCAGAATTTTCTTCTTTTTTAAGGCTGAATACAGTTCTGTTGTGTGTATATGCCACATTCTGTTTACTTACTCATCTGTTGATGGACCCTTCGGTTGCTTTGTTTTTTAGCTACTGTGAACCATGCTGTGATGAACCTGAGTGTACAAATATCTACTGAGGTCTGTTGGGTAAATACCCAGAAGTGAAATTGCCAGATCATATGTAATCCTAGTTTTAGTTTATTAAGGAATCACCATTCTGTTTCCATGGTGACTGCACTGTTTTACATTTTCACCAGCACTGCCCAAGAGTTCCAATTTCGCCACATCTTCATCAACACTTGTTATTTTCTGTTTTTTGTTTGTTTGTTTTAGTATGTAATAGCTATCTTAGTGTATGTGAAGTGGTATCTCATTGTGGTTTTAATTCACATTTCCCTAATGTTTGGTGATATTGAGCATCTTTTCATGTGCTAATTGTCCTTTTGTATATCTTCTTCAGAGAAATATCTGTTCAAGTCTTTCATCCATTTTTTATTCAAGTTGTTTGTTTTTGGTTGAACTGTAAGAAAATAAATGTATATTTAATTACATTATATACTGCCTCATAAGTTGAACACATAATATAATTTCATTATAATGCATTCTGAAAAAAATGAATTCAGAAGAACTTGAGATATCATGATTTATTATAAAGCAGCCAATGTTTTGACAATATACTAGATATTATCAATAGTAGAAAACATACAATGGGTAAAGAAAGTATTTAAGGAGAAGAAGATATAGGCAGAAATCACTGGATTGCTCATTTAGGTAAATTTTGCCAAACATGCTAGTTTTGGTGGGCAATTTACCAATTTAGGAAGTAAGTGATTCATTTTTCCACTCTATGGTTGTATCACAAAAGGTATTGTGTGCACTACTCATCAGCAGTGTGCATCCAAACACAATAGGTCGGCCTGGTGAGTGTACTTCAAAGTTGTCAAGCAGGGCTGACTTCTCCGTTGCTAAGCTGTGTAGAAACAGTTCAGATTGTCTTTAGGTGGTCACTATGACCACCATTGTTCTGGCTCCACCTCGGAAATCTCTTCCTCAGCTATGGGAGTCCTGCCAAACCCTCTCGACAGTAAAACCTATAACAGATTAGTCTGCCGCCACTGCCGCGGTGACGGATGCTATTGCGGTTTCCTAGCTGTGTCCTGCTCTCCCGTGTCTGGCCCCAACTTGTCCGTTCACGTGTTTCTTCTGCCCACCCTGCCTATGCTCTCCTCACTTCAGCACCCTGTACAGCAATGCTCGCAAACCCTGCTATCATCCATCCTGAGCACGTGTCACAAGTCACGGGGACCTGTTGCAGCAAGCACTGTTGCGAGCTGGGCTGTGTTCCAGAAACTGATTGTAAGGGCTCCTTCTTACTGTTTAAGACTAAATGAGGCTTGGGGACTATGCTGATAAGATTGTTTAGAAAGCTGGATGTGGTGTGTCTGTAGTAGGTTTAGGTCCTACCATCATTAGAAGGATTGGAGGGACTTGGCTTTCAAGTCTGGGCGGATGCACCTTTGCAGGAATGCCCTGAGGACTTTCTACTTAAAACATATGCAGGGCAAATCCCATTTTGAAAACTCCAAGAAGTTGTTTGTTTTGCCAACACTAAGAGGGTTCTTCACTGATGCACAGACAGATATTTTTAACCACATGGAAGTCATACAAGTTTTTTCATACTTCTCTCGGTCATATACTTGAAACACTCTTTGTCATGCATTCCTTTCTTTATCCAACATGCAGTTCTTGAGCACTTAATATGTACTGGGCACTGAGCTTTGGAGTCACACACACACTTACATGGCATCCCAGTTCTGCCACTCACTAATGGATCTCAGAGCAAGTGTCCTAAACCCATTAGGACTCATTTACCTCATTTGTAAAATGTTGAAAGTGATAGTACCCTTCATTACATAGTGAGGATTATCTGATGTAAATGTATGTAAACTGGCACAGAATAGAAATTCAGTGAATGTTTGAAATTATAACATTGCTATTACTCTTGAGTTGAGAGTTGGGGTAAAGTTTTTACCTTCAAGTAATGCATCAATTGACCACAAGAATGTGGTCAATTGCAAAACAGTATAAGTATAATAAAAGGAGGATAGTGTGATTGGAGTTCCAGGGGAGGGAGGGAGCTAATTAATTCTGTCTAGAAGCAGGGAGTATAGAACTTCTTGTGGATAGCATCTAAAGGAGATTTTACTTGGACTGGAATTTAACAAACAAAAAAAATTTTGCTAAATCTTTTAATGTAAATTTTTAAAAATATTTAATGTGTTCTTCAAATTGTCCATTCAGCCAATAATATCCTTTTGCCCTTCCATTCCACAGTACAAATTTTATCAGTCCTCTAATCCGTTAAGGCCCTACTCAAGTGTCAAATCTTCCTTGATTCCTTCCTTGATGAATAAATAAATTAAATACTACTTGTAAGTATGCTTGTATGCCTAGGACAGAAAATAATTTTTCTTATACAGAAATTTATTTTGGCAAGAGAATTGCTGTAATGAATATAACCTGTATTACAATGAGTGCCATCAATCATTTTCTGAGATGAATATGATAAACATTTCCATTTTTGATTCAATTAAAGCTAGTGGAGCTAGAAAAAAACCATATGGACTCCTTTGCTTTTTTTAAGTGGTGTAAATTTTCATGGCATAACTACCCAGCTGATTCAGAGACAATAATATACCAGTAGAGTTTGGATACAATCTGCTGATATAACATAAAGGTCTTAGAACAATAAATAAAAACCATGATATAGAGAACTGATGGCATCAGCTTAATTAGATCCATCAGTACATTTAGTAATAATCAAATGAAAGAAAACCACATCCCAGCAAGTTGGGTGCCTATTGCTTGCCCTTTTTTGTGAAATAGCTCCAACTAGATAATATTCAGTGATAATGAATATAATCAGTAAAGTTTACTGCATAAATAATCAAGGCAAATTATAACTATAATATATTCTAGAAAAATGAAACCTAGGAGGGAGTACACAACATACACCCACATTTCTCTCTCCCACAAAATATTGCCCGAGTCCCAGTACTGAGAAATGAAATATCAGCTACGACAAAGATAGATTCAACATTCAGGTATAAAATGATAAAGATGTACCATAGAGTTCTAGTAAAAAGCCACAAGAATCTGCTGTATCTAAAGTTCAACAGCAAAGAGGAAGATGGGAAAGGGGGATGGAGAGTGGGCTGTTGTGGCCATGAAATGCAGAATTGACATTTTTGCATTGAAAATGAATAATAAACATATCATAAGTTGGATTTTACAAAAGTCACAAATAGACTATCTGACATATAAATGTGGTCTATTGACGTTTGGTTTGATCCATCAAATATTTAAAATAATTCTCAATTGAAAGATTTCACATAAAAACTCAGATTTTTTAAACTTTTTTTTTTTTTAATTGGAATCCTAGGGCACTGCATGTACAGACATTTGCAATGAGCGTACCCTCACCTCCTTTACGTCCTCATTCTGAAAATCTTTACTTCATGATCATCTTATTTGGAGTCTTCCTGATTATCCATTCAAAAACTGCTCTCTACGGCTCCCTGTTATCTTTCCCTGTTTCGTTTTTCTCCATAGCACTTATGACCTTTAGTATGGTACTTAATTTACTTATTTATGAAAGTCTGGGGACCCATGGATTTGGTTGGTTTGGTTCATTGTCTAAATGTGAATATAGTATCCACTCAATAAATATTTATTAAATAAATTTGACAATACTAGGCCTATATTTCTGCATACAATAACTGGCACAATCTAAATAGAAACTGTCTTCTTTGGACAAATCCCACCCTCTCCAGCTTACCATTAACCTCCAAATTCTCACACCTTAGACTTCTCTTTCTTAGCAAATAGCTTAACAACACCAGCCTCATTCTAACCACCCATAAATCCTACAGGAATAAATGAACATACAAAATAAGTTCTAAAATATAATATGCAAGACCTTGTGTTACATGCTTTTATATATTATCAATGCCTGTTTTACAGAAGAGAATCTGAGGTTTGGATCAGTAAAGTTAGCTGCCTATAAAAGGAGCCTGAGATTCAAACCATGATTAATCTGATCTCAAAACTGTGTTCTTAACCCCTATAGGTCATAGACTTTATTAAGGCATAACATAAGTGGCAAAAGATAGATTGAAACCTCTTTATAATACCAAGCTTTATGCAGCCTAAATCTAAGAAAAACAAAGATACCTGCTCTAAGAAAGAAAGAAAAAAAAACAAACCCAAACAAACTATGTTTCAGGAGATGACTTAAATATCCCTTAGTAAAACCAGCAGTACTGTTTGAGATGAAGACTCCAAGCTTGTTCTCTGGGGAAACGCGCAGTCAATGGAAACACCTGCAGATCCTTCTATCAGTCAGTTGTAAATCCTCTGACCAGACCCAGTTCATGCAATGCAATGACAGAGGTTTTTATCTTGTCCCCGCCATGGAAAGAGACTACCGCTCGGCGATTCGACTGCCAGTCGTGACCTGATCGGTGCTATCCCCTCGATAAACAGAGAGAACGTCAGCTGTTATTTTACTTTTCATAAGTTATGTGACGTTGGACACATCTCATTTTTTATTCCTGTTTGACGTATGATGGCTGTGGGAAAGTTGCAGTTGCCCTATGGGCCTCATCAGTTGTAGAGAAGGACAGGGGGTAATTACACATCCTGCGATCTTTGACTATAAATCTGGAGTAGTACACCCTCTTGTCCCACAACCCCGTAATAGTTCTCTCAGCTTCTGCTCACGTTCACCTTCCAAAATCCCATTCCAGGTCACACAGTGCTGCTCATCCAAAGGAAGATGTTGAATCATCACTCCTTTAAATCAAGAATGGCTTTAGAGGTCATGGAACAAAAAGCTAACAAAGAGTATGGCCATCCCAACATTAATTTGCTGTGTTTCTTCCATCACTAAAAAGCTTGGCTCAAATACATTCAAATACAATAAGTTGATATTCAGAGAAAACAGCTTCCCCTCGGGGTTTCCCAGTTTTCTTTCTCTTTGCTTCCTTCCTCAGCATGGCCAAGGTAAGAACTACTGCCCTCATCGCCTTGCTTGACTTGATTGTTGGTCCTCCCAGTCCCACCTCAGTTGCCTCTTCTCCTCTCCTGTGAGAGAAATATTCTCGTCTCTCCATCCCCATTGATATGCATGGTGTTTGCATGAAACAAAATTAAGAAATCACCATGCCAGTAACTCTTCAAGACCTTTATTTGTTTTTTTATTTGGTGGATTTTTTATTTGGTGTTTTTTTATTTGGTGCTTGGGAGGAGTAATTTTATGTTTTCAATGCTTTTTTTTTTTTTTTTGGTTATATATTTTTTCTTATGTCTCTTTAGTACCACGGTGGGATATATGCGTATGGCTTAAAGAGTTACACAAGTCTGGTGAGATATGCAAAATTTGGAGGAAGCCACTTTGTTACTAAATATGTCAGGTCTTGGCATGAAATGCCAGAGGCCGGAGCCAGAGGAAGCCGGGCATGACAGAGCCTGTAACACCCCGTGGCTGTAGAAAGGACTTCCGCACCCAGGCATTTTGTGCAAACAAGTAGCTCACTTCAGATGGTACTACGATGTAAAAGCGTTTTAAAATGGAGTTTTAGAGAACTCGTACTTCTTTTTGAGACCACTTGTCTATACAGAACCTATATAATCTCAAGTATCCTGATTTTTGTCATGAAAAATCAATCAAAAGGGAAGGAGGAGATCATTTACTATGATTTCTTAATCGAAACGATTAACTACTAGGATGGCAACAAAAACTGTAAAATTGAGGTCAAATGCAAACTTCCCTGATCTCCTGAGACCACTCAATTGTGAGACAGGCAATTCAGAAGCTAACTGAGGGATCCAAGTCGGCATCCACAGCACCACATAACACGTACTTAAAGATACCCTTCCCGCTCCACGGTGTGGAAGGTTCACTAACTTATTAATTGCTGAAGGAGCGAATTGATTTTGATAGGCACCCTTTTCTCATGCCAAAGAGAAAAAAATGATGGCTTTCCAACAGCAATATTTTCATATTTAGTCTCAGTAGGTCTCCTCCTGAAAATTTTCCTCAATTCTGTTAGTGTCTGCGCCCACACCGTGTTTGAAGGTTGCCGCCGGGTTTAGAATTTGCTTTTTGCCCCTCTCTCAGCTGCCCTGCGTACTGAGGTCATGAAGTACACTGCTCTTTGGAAAAGAAAAGTAAATATTGAGTTACTCTAACTGAGGTCATAGTTTCTCCATGTCTAGACACCTCGAGTAACTGGTGCCTCTGGACCCGCTGAGCTTTCCATGGATTTCTGAATGTATGAATTGCTTTGTACTTGGTACTGTGCTTCCAGACAAGTTTCAAAATTGTATTTTAGATCTTTCCAATAAGTCCCCAGTCGAGCTATTTTTAATTCCACCTAGAGCAAACGCTTCTACCTAATGAATTAGTGGACAATACCATGGCCGTTTTCTGTATTTTCAAACTCACGAGGCAAATGGATTTTACTTTTTGAAAACTAGCTATAATTTTTATTCCACTGGTGCTGTATCTTTCTTCAATCACTTTAAGTTTAAATTAAAAAGACAGAGAAGAAAAAGGAATATCTACTGAAATAGCATAAGAAAATAATTGCCTGTTGTAGAAAAAATGAATAAAAAATATTTTTTCTTTAAAAATTTTGTTCTTCTTGTAGATAGACCATTTTGCTTCAGTTCTTTTATTGCCTTACTCTGTCACAATATATAAGAAAGGTGAAGTATGAGAAAAGACACGCTCATACACATGTGTTTTTAAAGATAGTCCAGGGAAATAAGTCTTTATGAATAGGCCTGAACAATTCTACAAACTGACTCTTGAATCCAATATAGTTATTTCTTAAATTCACCAAATAATCACGAATGCAGATCCATACATACTTCTGCAAGCAAAAAATAATGTATTCCTTGTTATGCCGATGTCCAAATAAAATGTAGGCTCTGCGTGTATGCCTGCTAGAGAAAAATACGTGTTCTAAAAAGTATCCTGTGGACCTCTGTGAGTATTTCAGAACACAATGGGTTTTTTTTTCTGCAGTTTTTTTTTCTATTCCGAGCATAGAATATGCCATAATTTCTAAGTCTCCAATTGATCCACATTATGTTATTTAGAGAAGCACATCATCATATAGTCTTTGAAATATGATTCCTAGTGATATTTTTGTTATTTCTGTCTTTTCAATTGAAAATTAGCTATTAGAAGCCTAGAGTAAAACTATTTTAAAAATCTACTTCTTATACTTGCTATCGTGTTTTGTTACATTGTCTAAAGCTAGTGTTCTCTGTAGAACTGTTTTACCAGCGATTCTGTTTTGTGGGTTTTGCTTTGATGGAAGAGCAAAACTCCCTCTGTGCCACCAGCATCATCATTGTAATAGTTACATCGAGTATTACTGTTATCTTTTTAACCAAACATTAATGCAGTAGAGTATTATTACCCTTGTCTACATTTCAAGAAGACGAAGCCCTGATAGTGACAATACTTGAAGCTGGCTTTCTTCCTGATGTATGCAGTGATTTTTCTTTCAAGAAAGAACAAGGGGATGTACTGAGAATTCACGTGTTGTTTCATTTACTCTTTGCGCACGCTTTTCCTGTCGTTTAAAGTCTATTCCCACTTCTCTTCTAGCCCCACTGCTACTTGCCTTCCAGCGTGTCACCTTATGAAGGCATCACGTGTCCTTCAATTTCTATTAAATAACCTCAGGGTAGATTTTATACTTCTCTCTATTGCAGTACTGGCTATATTTTACTATAGCAAGTTATTTCTGTGTCTCTTTCTTTCCCTGTGAGTTTTCTAGAAGCAGAGGTCTTAAGTGCCTTGCCCAGCTCATCAATAAATATTAATTCATTAACCAATGAATATGCATTTAATAAAGTTTTCTTTTTTGAACTAGTTGTCATTTTGAAAGACAATTTTATAAGTAATGCGACAATAAATTCCAGCTGGAACAAAGGGTCGAATTAAAAAATACTGTAATGAAATATCAATAAAAGGGACAGGAAAAAATTTGTGTTTTTCTTAGCAGTTGAATTTGCTCCTAAGAAATGATGTTTTTTGTTGCTTAGCTGCATGAGGTCATATGTGTAAGACTGTAAAAGCAAGACTGAGCAGTAACAGTTACTTATGGAATTTTAAGGAATCGAATTCAGTTACATGCAGATTTTTTGCTGTCCTAATTCAGATTAGGATGCAAAATTGGAGCAAGCACTGAATTGTTTCAGAAAATAAAAAGAATTTCAAACTGTGAGAAAAATAAAAGGCAAGAAGGAGAAAGAAGAGATTTTTGACAGATGCAAAGTTTTCTAGGTAAAACTTACGTATATGGTAATAACTCTTTTTCTCCCCATAAAATTGTTAGCAAAGTCTATATTACTTATGAGCATATCATGGACTTGAATCTATATTTTGAGGAACAAAATGAAATCAAGAATATATTTCAAGACTGGTGCAGGAGAAGACCATATAAGACAAAACCACAGCAAATCTGTCTTTACACTGGTCAGTCTAAGAAATGTGTTTAGTGGCTATGCAGAAGTATAGAATACTTTTAAGTTAAAAAGAACAGGTACAATAATATTAGCAGATTAAATTGTAAGAATTTTAAAATTTATATCATAAAACATATAAAAGTACACCAAGAAAATATTAGTAGGACAGGGTTAATTCATCTGTAAGAACTCATAAAAATTCATAAGAAAACATCAAGACACTAATATGGTAAAAATGAAGAGACAGTTGATAATTAGTAAACAAACATATGGGAAAATGCTCAAACTCACTGGTTATTAAAAGAATGTAAATTGAAAAATTAACAAGTTACCCTTTTATATTGTTAAATTAGTAAAATTTTAAAGTGACATTATAACCTCATGTAAATGTATGTTTGCAAGTACTATGTATTCATTCTCAGCTATTGGCAGTTTAAATTGAACGGCTCAAGAAAAAAAATTACTCTATGTTTCAAAAACCATAAATATATTTATATTCTTTAAGCTAGTATTTCTGGAATTTATCCAAAGGAAATAATTGAAAGGAAGAAAATGTCATATAGATAAAGTTGTACAAAACAGAGCAAATTAAAACCTTTGATTTTAAGAGCAGTATTTTAAATACTTAAAAAATTTTTTCTTTACAATATTCTATTGTTGCATTTTGAATTTTTAAAAAGAATCAGCTCTTCTGAAAACTTAAGTTTTTTAAAAAACAAGATTACTTTCCTTCAGTCAAAAATAATCAAAATCATTTTTATCGTGCAAATTTTTTGTTTTATTCTGCATTTTTTTATTGTTCAAAAATAGAGTGAACAAGTACTGTACCAATTAAAGTTTAGCTTATAATGGTGATTTCAGAATTGTCATGATGTTAAAAAATACATTTATTGTTATTTCCTGAGCTTAATCTATGTATAGTATTGCTCTCCTTTTAATGAAACAAAATTTGTTTTATAATACAGTACTCAGAAATTATTTTAGATTTCCAATAATATCAAGATTGGACAAGCTTTATATTTTGATAATCTCTTTTTTATGGTCAAAGAGTAACACCTGTTCACCGTAGTAAATTTAGAAAACTAGAGAGAAACATGAAGAAAAATATAAAATCCTTAGCCTCTCACTAAGCAAAGATAACCATTATTAATATTCACCCCCTACTAATTGTATACCCACAAACAAAAATGGAATCATAATGTGCAAAATATCTTGTAAACCTCTTTTTGACTTTAAATAGCATGATGTATTTGTGCATTTCATTAAGTGTTTTACAGTATCACAATTTTTAATCCCTGTGTTGTAGCTAAACCTGCCCATCTTTCTATTTAATGCAAATGGTAAATTAGCTCTGTTCTTCTAAAAGGAGGAACAAAAAAGCAAAAGTCATGCAAATACCTCATAAAGAAGGAGAAATAATCGTACCAAAAAATGTTTTAATAAAGAAAACTTCCATCAACCCAATTCCCTATCAGACTGCTTTATGGAGCAGATGTCAAATGTTTTTGTTTTATTGTGATTTTTACCCTACCTCAAAAGTCAATGTTCTGCTGTCAGATGTGAGCTTACATGTGAAGAATAGGAAAGGAACTTAACTAGGAAGCATTGAGATCAGGGAATTGAATTTGCATCTAATTCACTAAGCACACATGTTTACATGACCTTTAGAAAAAGGAATTAAACCAGTTTTTCACTAGCTCTAGGCAATCCACGTTAAAGAGGCAATTGAATCAAGAATCTAAAATACTCCTTACAAGACAGCCAGGCTAACAGAAAACTATTTTAATTAAAATATACTTCACTATTAAATTCATAGTGACATTAACATGGCATGTTGATCCTAATAAGAAACGAAGTAGAAGTGTGAGTTTTAGTTCTAGCTGAGTTGTTACCTGAACCATAGACTATTTTACTAAGCACCAAAATAATCTTACCTCTCCCACAAAATTCAAATGTAATATTTTAGAATCTCATTTCAAAGCATCTAGATTTTTTTAGGCAGTTTCCTGAATCAGTTCCAGATCTGTGATTGATGATAATGTCCAGTATAAAATTGATATAAAATCAGGAAGCATAGGTTAGGGACCAGCTCCATCATTAAATGTCTATATGATCACAAGCAAGTAACTTAAGCTTTCCAGAACTTACTTTTAGCACCTATAAATAAAATTATCAGGTTATATAAGCTTTGAGACTCACTCTAGCTTGAATGCTTTGGTTTTCTAGTTCATATTATCCATTCTTTTTGGGAAGATATCAAAGTTGTATCAGTAAGGGATCTGCTGTGTATTACAGTCTCAAGGATGGAATGAAACAACTAAATTTCATCCTACTCCATGGCTTCCATACTGACCCCAAGGACATATGACTAAATATTTATTGAATGAAATGAATGAATATGTGAATAAACTGCTATAAATACATATGTAGGGCAAGGAGAGAATTGGATTAGCATGCCAATACAGTATCATCTATTGCCAGGGTTGTGTAAAACACAGCTATATTGAGCTTATATACAGTTCTCTTATCTTTACCAAATATTAAATCTGCAACTTGTATATACAAAAGATTCTAACTTTAAAGGAAAGGCAGCAAGAAGAGGAAGTATAGAGTACAAACAGGTGAGAAGGAAATAAATATTCCAGTTGTTAAAAATTATTTTAGTGTTTGTCTTTTTTAAAAAAAATCCTACATTAATTTCTCTTAGACATATAACTAAGTGTTCCTTTTTCTTGGGAATAGGAAGAAGAGGTAAGAGATATGATCAGTGCAAAGGGAAGTATCATCAATTTGGGGAGAATTAAGAAAAGAAAAATTAAAACAATTAAAAAGCTCCAGAGATTTCAGGATAAATAATTAAAAGAATCATATACAGCCTGACACATAGAGGAGAGCAGCAGGATTCATCCAAAAGTACCTGAGAATTTAACAATGTTTATCTCGCATAGGAGTTAAGAGTCAATGTTAGGCAAGGCTTAGCAAAGGAAGTCAAATACCTTATGGAAAATGAACCAAACACAAACTTTTTTTTTTTTTTATAATTAAGTGTTCATTTATATGTTCACAGAAAGAGTAGAGTCAGAAAGAGCAGATTTTTTTTTTTTATGTCAAAGGTAATATATAAATTAAGGCTGAGAAATTCAATAGAATTTTCTTTTGATTAGTTTTATAGAAGTGAGCATGAATGAGATTCAAGGCATAAGAAGATACGTTGGTCTTCGGCAGAAGCCCAGATAGTTGAGAAGGAAGGCAAAATAAATGGATAACGATACAGGTATATTTGAATTTTTTCCCTTGGAGAATCATGTAGATGCTTGAAATAATTCTTTATGAAATAAGAGTTCACCATCTCTTTTATCAGGTAATAATGGAAAATCCATCAGCTAACATACAAAATGGAAAGAAGTGATAGGGAGTCTGAAGAAGGAGAAGGGGGGTGAAATGTGCTTCCATGTGAATAGAAAAGTGATTAGATTAAGGTATAGTGAAGTTGCAGGTAACACCAAGAATCACTTAAATAATATGATAAGTCTCAATAATTCTGCAACCTGTAGTCATAAATTTAAAGTGAGAATAATCAATGTGATTGTATTTTCCCATGTTCTGCAGCTTGGGTGCAACAACTGGGTAGTTGCATAGGTAGATTTCACTGCAGTTGATGGTTTTTCCCAGAAGTTTTGACAGAAGTTGAGACAAGAGAGTAATTATAATATTGGATCGGGAGGTATGATTCATATTATAATTATATGACAAAAGAGTAATTATAATATTAGATCAGGAGATATATTCATATAAGAAGAAATGTGAGGCCATAGAGAAGGAATAAATGTCAATGAAAAAGTCATAGAGTCAGTAGATCAGAAAGTTCCCATGGGGTTGTTGTATTCAAGGTACCAGTAAGTTGAACTAACATTAGCAAAGGGTGGGATCAGAGAGCTGTATCTGTAAACTTGAGATGATGGAGTTCAGCTCTTGTAATGACCATGCAAATGGGTAATTGACCTGGAATGAAGAATAAGGACATTAGAAACTCTAAAAGTTCTGGCAATGAAAGAATAGTCAGATTGACACTAAAATCACAGTGACCCAAGGAAAAGTGTAGAGAGTTTAATATGGGCGGTAAAATATTCAAGAGAAGAAAAGGTGATTTAATGGGAGGACACAAGGGTGGTTCACTCGCTGAAGGCAGAGCTCGATAGTCCAGACTTGAGAAGAGCACGATTTGAATAACAGGAATCTGTGGACCTTGTTTCTGAGATGCTGCCATCAGATGACTCGGCTCCTACCACCTTCTATATCTGGTTATCTTTGCTAACCTGAAAATACTAGAGGAACCTCTGATTGACCAGTTTGGTCAAGGAGTTCATATCTTAATCATTTAAAATGTATTATGCCCTCTCCTTGGCCAAGAATGTGGGTCTCTGATGCCAAAAGAAATGTAGGAATAGATGTTAGGGTGACATAACAAACAGTCACTATAAAGGACATCAGCCAGTATGAGACTAACTAGGGATGGAAAAATGTACTCATTGGTGCAAAATGATTCTTATTAAGTGTTAAAGTTACAGCAGTTGCTAGGAGTTTTGAGAAAACCAACTTCTAAAATAAAATTGAAAGACAAAAATCTAACTATATTTCCAACTACAGTCTCACTAAAGAAGTCTTGGTATAAATATTGTTGGAATATTTAAAAGGTTTCTTACTCATGTTGCATCTATTTGTATTCAATATTATCTATAGAAGAAAAAATTTAAAACCAATCTGAAAAAATTGGCACTTTTAACTTAAAAATACAAGCATTTCTTGAGCACTCATATTCCTGGTCCCGAGCAGCAAATGAAATGGGAAGGTAGGGAACTGGCATCGCAGCCAACAAGCAACCATGGAGGAAAGAGAAAACCAAGGACAATAATTGATGGCATAGATGATACAGATATAGATAGATATGGATGTAGAGCTATAGATACAGATAGATGATATAGATCGAGATCTGTCATCATCAGTTGTTGCCCTTGGTCCTTTTTTTTATTATATTAATATATGCTTAATGCTTATTGTAAAAAATGCAGATATTAGTGGATTGATAAATTAAAAATCATTTACCATCTTCAGTTCTTCAGCATCAGACTCTCCTTGTCATTTCACCCTTCAAATCCTTCACCCTAATTATTTTATAGGATAAAAAATATTGACTCATTCAAATGTTTCACTCTCTTTCTGTATAGCTTTTATAGTCAATTGACAAAGTCTTTAATAGCTCAATCATACAAATATTTTCTCATGTATTCTTCTAATCTTTCAGCTTCGTTTTGTCATTGTCATTATTATTGTTCTACTAGTTAGATACCTAATGTATTTCTGTGTGTACTCTGGACTAAACTGATAAAAACAGTTTAGGCTATGGATTAAACTGTTAAAAACATCCAATTGTCCCAACAAAGTTGTAGCTCATCTTTTCGTCATTCATTTAAATGTGTCTTTATTATTGTGTTGGACAGCTGCTTTTTTATTCAGTTAACAGCACATGTAACTATTTTCTACTATTGTCAGTAGTAGACAATACTTTCTTTGGGAGGTACTGTCAATCCTTTCTTCCATGGAGTTCTCATGGGCTATCAAGAATATAATTCAACCTGCTAAAGCAAGAGGAATCATCAAATCACGTAGTACAGGCCAGTCTGATTATGTCCGTCTGAAATTTTAATCCTAAGAGTGACATAGTTGACGACTTGCTCCTTAAATCCTTTTATCTAGTCTTCCACATCACCACAACCATCCAGATTGCCACTTACCTCAGTGGCAGCCTTTCTCAGTCTCCTATGTTCACTTCCGATTTTCATTCATTCCTCTACATTTCACCTGGGGCTCTGAACTTGGCCCTTGTCCATGCTCTAGCTCCTCTTTCTGAAATTATTTTACTAATGCAATTGTTCAGGGATTTATTGTTTGCGTTCACTGTAATATAACTTCTTGAAAGGCAGGATTTTGTCTGTCTTGTTCACTGCTCAATCCATAGCACCTAATAAAATATGTGATATATGTTAATTGATTGATAAATATTTGCTAAATACTGAAAAAGAAGATTAACATAGAAAGCAATAATATTTGTTTTTTGCACCAAGATAACAGGTAATATCTGAGAGGAAAGCATCATCTGAAAACATAGCCATAGATGGAAGCCTCTGATGTTAAATTCAATGACAATAATCTCACATGAACCCATTTTGGCAGCCATTAGCTAGAATGCTCCAAATGATCTAACTGGGAGGGAGAAAAAACATTTCTAAAAACACCCAAATCACATAACACTTCATTACTCAAAGATAACATCTTTAGTCATACTTCAAGTAGTAATTCAGCTAAGTTATAGCAATAGGCTTCCAGTTGAACTACAGTTCAATCTGTCTTGACTTAAGTTTCATTATGGACTTCAACATTTAATATATTATAATATTCACATATAGATATTTGAAATCTTAGTTCTAATAAGTCATTTTAGGGGCAATGAGAAGAGAATACAACTATGTGGTATACCAGATGTTGGGGAAGAGCTTTGCTAGGTCCTTCTACAACTCAGGTTTATGTCTCTTTTTCAGGTCCAGGTCAGTTACCCTTTTCATGCCTACCTTCTTTTCAATCCAAGAGTCTCCAGCAACCCAGCCAACTTTTCTCTAATTTTTAAAACAGTTCCCATTGTATGCCAAGTTGTATACCAATGGGATTATTTTTTGGAACTTGAAAATTCAAGTTTATCTGGAAGACTATGCAAAGAGCAAAGACAATTTTGGAAGGAAATCTTTGTAAAGAATAAAGAGGGGAAAATTGCTTTCTAACAAACAAAAACTGAAGTAAATATAATAATACAAATTGTATAAAATTGGTTTTTGGAATAGGTAAATGAAACCAAGAAATAGACTGGAGAACAGGAAATATGACCCATATATGTAGGAAGTAGCATGTGATTTCATAAGTTAGAGTTCATTGGTTGCAAGCAATGACTATAAATAGTGGTTAATTCAGAGATTTTCTTAAATAAATAGGTCCCAAGAAATGCAAGCATAAGGGAAACTCTGGGGCTTTCAGTATTAAAACAAAACAAAACAAACAACAACAACAACAACAACAACACCTCATGCGTTATCTCTAGGTGGTGCCAATATAGGTCATTGCTGACTGCAATAAGGTCAGCGAAGTGGTGAGAGAGAAACACCAGGTTGGCATTGTTTAAAAAAAATAGAAGGTGATAAAAAAGAGACATAATTAATATGGGTAACAATTTGGAGGACTCCTGTTTGTGAAGAGTTACAGAAAAATCAGGTAGTAGCCAAAAAAAAATTGGGTCAAGGCAGGTTTTGGTTTTTGTTTTTAAGATGTGTAATATTAAGGTATGTTTGTATGCCAGTTAGAATAAGCCAGTTGATAAAGAGAAATTGGTAATGCTGGAAAGAAAGTGTACCATTATAGAAACAAATTCCTCAGGAAAGTAAGATGGAAGTTAAGGTTTTTAATAATACAAAATACATTTATTTTAATAAAAAGATAGAGTATATGGATTCTGATGCAAAAGTGATGGTGAAATCAATGGTGAAAAAATACGGGTTCTATTTTCTTCTGTAAAATGTGCAATGAAGTTATCACCCGAGAGTGAACAGGAATGGGAGTTTGGAGACACTGATATAAAAGAGAAAGAAAAAAATGATCATTTCAGGCTGAAAACATGAAACCAAGTAAAGGGAGTTAAATGCAATAAGAGCTCTAGACAGTGCAGTAATGTGCAAAGTGAGCCCACTTAGTACAGATAGGTGATATTTTTTCCCTTGGTATTTAGCTTTATGGTACAAAAATGAGAACATGGATGGTTAGATTTAGCACATAAATAGTTAGGCTTGGATGGTTTCCAGACAAGATGAGAGGAGAGTGTTTAAAGGAAATAAAGGTTATTTGCAAAGAGTTGTTATACGTTGAATCACAGAATTTAGACTAGGAAAAGTGGGGAACAAGGCCATGAAGAAAATGATGCTGAGCAAAAAAAAAAAAAAGAAAATCTCCAAAGATTGCAGGTATCAGTGAGGTCCAAGACTTGCTGGAGGAGGAAGTCTAGAGAAAGTGAGATGGACAGAGTAGTAGTGAAGGCCAAAGGGTACGATGTTTGACCCAGAGATTTGGGTTTGCTCCAGTTTTTGGTGATGTTAGGAAAAGGGCAGGGCAACGTCAGTGGGTGGCTGAGATCATTGGAACTAAAATATCATTAATGAAAGAGGTCAGGAAGATGGGTGGGTCAGGAACTGTGACTGTTCAAATCGCCAATTACAGTAGCAGTAGTAGTAGTGCTGAGGACATCAGTGAGCTAGCTAATGAAACTAATCAATGAGCAAGGATGATGCAAGAGGGCTTAATGGCGACATACTTTAAAAGTTTTGTAGAAAGAAGAAGCAAGGAGAATTGGAGAGCAAGAATATGGAGGAAAGTCACTCATACACATGGCCTTGAGGGTATAAGACATGAGATGATCAAACTCTGCTTAACAGAGAAGTATAGAAAATATCATCTTCGATGCACAACTATGTTTCAGTTAGTGCAACAGAATGAAGGGAATGTTCATAAAATAAATAGAAGAATAAAGTGGTTTGTTGATGATAGACCATGAATGCCAGAGGGCCAGGTGGAAGAGAACTGGCAGGAGAGAGAGAAATTCCAACTAACAGCTTACAGAGAGGTATGAAACTATGTCCATACCATGGCAAGGCATGGAGGAGGAAATAAATGGCATTACCTAAAGTACCAGGCAATGATTATCTCAAGCTAGCTTCCATGCTGGAGATAAAGAATTTATCTTTAGCACTTACTAATCTGTTTAAAATTCTAATTTTTATCACAAAAATATTCATGGTTATGGCTAAAAAATTCAAATAGTATGGAAGGTCATCACTTGTAAAGGCCTCTTTCATTCTAATTTACCTTCAGATATACTTCCTTAAAGTAACTATTATTAACAGTTTCTTATGTGTTATTTCAGAAATATTAAATCTAGAACCATAAATATAATATTATGTATATTATCCTATATTTGCTTTTTCTCCTTTAATTTAATAAGATCATGGATAATTTTCTCTAACAATATGCATACATTTACATACCTCATTTATTTAAAGGCTGCATAGTATTCCATTATGAGATACTCTATATAATCAATTATTTAGTATTATCCTACTGGTCACCATTATTTCTGAAGACTTAGAAGCATCAGGGCTAATCTTAATTAAGTATTTTAGCAAAGATCAATAAAGAATCAACTCAGGGTAAAAAAAGAAATGAATGATGAGGCCAGAAGTATTGCCCTTCAGCAAGCATATAACCTGTATCAGTGATTTGCCATTGTCACATATGAAAGAGTGTGTCAAAGCCTTGACCAAGAGCATTGGTACTGCCATTCTGAAGGAAATGCTTGAACTTATGTGAATGAAACTATTTTTTACTCAATTAAATGATAATAGGAATGATGACACATCTGTGAACTATGACTATTTCTTGATCTCCTAGTACTATTATCCTCTACCTATGAATAATTTCTATTTGTCTTATTTAGCTAAATTTATTTACTTTATTATGCATTCACTACATTGAAAAGCAACAACAAAATTAAAAACAGCATTGTACAGTGAAAGGCTCAGCATCTGGAACAGTCTAAAAACCAA
The DNA here is from genome assembly GCA_003508835.1 of Eonycteris spelaea. Lineage (NCBI taxonomy): Eukaryota > Metazoa > Chordata > Mammalia > Chiroptera > Pteropodidae > Eonycteris > Eonycteris spelaea. The sequence goes on along the minus strand of PUFA01000077.1, from coordinate 754,854 downwards.
TGTTTCTACAAAGTAGTTTTTACAGAGATACGCCTCAATTCATAGAATAGATGTACTCCTGAAAATATAATTTTTACGAGAAACTTCTTTTCCCATTCATTTTCATACAAAATGGAAATATGTTGCCTCCTAAAATCCACAAAGCCATTTAATATTTTAAGAGTGATTTTTTTTGGTTTTTGTTTTTGTTTTTAGTGCAGTTTTAGGTTCACGGCAAAACTGTGAGGAAGGTACAGAGATTTTATATAAGCCCCCACCCCACCCCCAATATCAACACCCCACCAGGGGTACATTTGTTACGGTTGATGAACCTACACTGACACATCATAAACATCCAAGTCCATAGTTTACATCAGGGTTCACTCATGGTGTTTTACATTCTATGGGTTTGGTCAAATGTATGACATGTATTTACTGTTATGGTATAATACAGAGTATCTTCATTGCCCTAAAAATCTTCTGTGCTCCATCTATTCTCTCCTCCGTTCCCCTTGCCTAAACCCCTGGCAACACTGATCTTTTTACTGTCTCCATAGTTTTGCTTTTTCCAGAATGTCATAGGTAGAATGATGCCATAAGTAGCCTTTTCAGTTAGACTTTTTCCACTTAATAATATGCGTGTAAATTTCTTCCATGTCTTTTTGTGCCTTGGTAGCTCATTTCTTTTTAGGCCTGAATAATATTCTATTATCCTTATGTACCAGAGTTTATTTATTTATTTACCTACTGAAGGACATCTTGGTTGCTTCCAATTTTGGCAGTTATGAATAAAGCTGCTGTAAACATCCATGTGTAGGTTTATTTGTGACCAAAGTTTTCACCTCCTTTGGGTAAATGCCACGGAGCATGATTGTTGGATCATATGGTAAGGGTATGTTTAATTTTGTAAGAGGGTGTCAACTGTCTTCCAAAGTGGTTATACCATTTTGCATTTCCACCAGCAATAAATGAGTTTCTGGTGCTCCACATTCTTAACGACATTTGAATTTCCATAAAAATCTTAAAAGTAATTAATTTTTGGTAATATTGGGAACTATTTTGCTAAGTCTTATAGCAAAGCAGATACTTCCTAACTCTAAGATAGCCACTTTTTTTCCTTTGGGCTCTCTTGGATCTTTTTATCATTTCATAATAATTCTTTATAGCTAGAAGTCTTCAACATTCATATTTAATTTCTAATGATTTGGCTTCTCTCCATCCTATCACAGGATAATCTTTCTTGGGTTTGCCTTCCCAATATTTAATTTTTAAAAAAATTCTTCAATGTCTCCATGCATGTTCTCAGCCTGTGAACTTGACTAGGTCTCCTCTATGATGATTGCTGATGTGGAGCATGTGACTCTATCATGGCCCATCAGTACTCTGAGGTCCCTAAAAGTATTGACTGGTTTGGAGATAGTTATATGGCTGGTTCAATAACAAGCTCATCTTAGACCTTGTGTGATTTCTCCTGGGAAAAGACCTTTTCTTTTCTTTCAGCTTGGAGCAATAAAAATATTGGCTTGAAACTTCTGGTGCCATTTTGCCTACTACATGGAAACAGATAATGGAGACAACATGTAGTAAGAAAGTCTAAGAGATAGAGAGAAACCAGATTGTATGATATCATCTATTGTTTGAACTGCACCTATCTTTGTCTATCTGGGCTGTTGTAACAAAACACCACAGGCTGGGCAGCACATAAACAACAGAAATTTATTTCCCACAGACTATATGTGTCCTTTTCTGTTATGTTAGAACAATTAATTCTTTTTTTGATCATTATCACCATTATTATTATTTGTTTTAAACCACTTCGAGTAGAGTTTTCTGTCATCCATAACTTACATATTCATAGCTGATAAAAGGAAAATGGAAAATTCAGTATTCCTTGGCAGACACCCATAGCAACTTGTGGTAAAGAAACAATGTGGTAATGCCAACCAAAGCCAGGTTTGCAGGGCCTCACAGGCCACACTAGGTATTTAGGGTTATATTATTTGTATAGCAGGAATTTGTCAAAAAGTTAGGAATTGCGAAGTGATGTAACTAGTACAGAGGAGAGAATGGAGAGACAAGTATGGCTACAGGGAGACCAGGATCTAAGTCACCCGTGTGATGGATAAAAAGGCTGGGACCTACGTGGTAGTGGAGATGGGAGAAGTATAGAGGCTTACCATATTTTATATAGAAAGATTTATAGGCCATGAATCATAGGCTCCTCCAGCTCCAACATTCTACCATTTATTTGACCAAAAGGCACAATTGCTAGTTATTAATTCAGTAAGATTCCTTGATGTTTTGAAGTTTATTTCCCAGTTCCATTTTTATCAAGTCTGGACATAAACTTGAATATCATAGATCATTCTTTTTTTTCCCTCCCATTATAATCCTTGCTCTTTCCTCACCCTTCCCTTCTCCAAATGAATGAGATATAGACATAATAATCAATGAAATTTGTCCTCATTCTCCTAATAGTCAGTCAATATTATTTAATTGCTGCAATAGGTTTTTTATTCAGCAGTGTGTTTAAAGAGATAAGTTAATCTAGCTGCCTCGACGACATGAAGAGAAACATAAAAGTTATTGCTTTGGGTGTGCTTTGGGCAACCGTCTTTCATTTTTCTTGACTGTCTCTCTGTCAGAAAGGGGAAAAATATCTTTTGTGTTCACTGATCTCTTTCACTGTTATACACCACTAACCAAGAAATAATATTTTTCTAGGTAATGTACTTTTATGTTTGATTTCATGGAATTTCACAAAGTCTTGACATAGTTTTGAAGTTCTCTTTAATGATCTGTGGCTTTTGCATTTATTGTACTCTGCCTTACAAAACTGCATTCTTTCAAAGCCCCTTCCCCCACCCCCTCGCCAAATCTGCAATAGTGTTTATCACTATATTCCTCCTAAACCTAAATAGACCAACAGAGTAGAAGTGAGTGGCTTAGTAAATTGTAAAGTGTGGAAATATACTGTAAATATTTGCCTCGATTTATAGAAAGATACGTTCCTGAAAGTTAATTGGTTTAAAAATAAATCCAACCCTATTTTTAAAACTTTGGGAAGTGAACTATTTAAGGGAACTCAGTAGCTAATCTTTTGGTGTGTGTGAAGTTGTATCCTTTTGTAATACAAATATTCAGACTGAATTTATCTCTTTTATTATCTAAAAGATTTGTATTTAATTTTCATGAGTGGCACATTTATATCATTATTTTTTAATGACCAATAATTATAATGACAAGGTAATGACAGTCAGAAACACAACTTAGTACCAAGGTGTAATATTTAATTCCCAAGAAAAGTATATTTCATATATATTTCTGTTTTTAGGGGAAAAAAAGAACATTTTAGAAAAAGCATTTAGAGAATAAAAGAACATTTACATTAAAAAAAGAACATTTTTATACTAAATTATCCATGTGGCAAAAATGTCAATAATACTAACACCAATCAAGAATAAATAGCTTATTAGGGTGTTATTTATGTATCTGTTATCAAATGAACCCACTTGTTTTCATTCTTGAGGGTCCCTAAACAAAATAATTTTTAAATTTTTAGTTTTTATTTTTAATTTTATATGCTTCATATTGGAGAGCAGGAATTCAGACTCTTGAAAATGTATCCATGCATATACACCCCAATCAAGACATCATGTCACTATTTAGATAACAAATGTCTAGAATGGAAAGAGAGCAGACATATGGAAAAGAACATCATGTGCAGTTATATGTTACAAGAATATGTTTGTCCTATCAAAGGTTTTGAGGCATCTCTTAGTGAGCATGCACCAAGAGAGAAATTCTTTACCATTCACAAGAGATCTCTTTAAAGAAAAGGATGAAACGTGGTCTCCATGAATCCGGGAAAAGAAAATGTGTGAGCAAGGAAACATTGTGTGAGCCCATAAGTTTGGAGTTCCTTAGATACAAAAGAATGTGTTGGACATCATGGATCTTAGAAGAAAAGTAAGTGAAGGACTAGAGAAGCACCTACATGAGCATGTTGCTACCATAACAAAAATTTCCGTGACTTCAACAGGTGTGTGGAGGTGGCTTTCTGCAAGAGCTGAAACATAACCCCAGAACGTGAAAAGGTTGATTCTTTAAGAAAAATTTCTAAATAATATTTTCCTTCAACACTGAAATTTCAGGGTCTTGGACTAGAATTTACCTAACAAAGTCAAATTTAAGGGATACTAAAATCATTCCTGTGATACATATCTAATTGTCTACTAATAATGAATCTTGTACTCACCTTTATAAAATCATCATATTTTCCTAACACAAATAATGTGGATTTTCTTTCTAACAAGAGGACAATGAGGAGATTTCAAGTAGATCCTCACTCCGAACCCCCTCTCTCTTCTGTTACGAAATCCACATCTTCAGCCGTGCTTCAGCTGTCCTAGGAATCATTTCCTTTCCCTCCACTAAGCATTTCCAAACCCCTCTGGCTCTTAGTTGGCTCCATCTCACTAAGTCTATGTAAGCCTTATGGAAATTTAACATTTCATAAATTAGAATTTAAAACAAGAATGACTATCTGTTTTTAAAAAGTTATTTTAGACTATTTACAATGTCTTATCCCAGTTAACTTAAGGGATGCGCTCCAACAATGCCAGATGTCCGGAAAGTGCTTCTGTTAATTCCCTTGAGCAAAATTTTTGACTCCACAGAAGTTGGTGCAGTTTTGAAAGCTTTGTTTGCTCATATTCTTTGACCATATACTCTAAGAGCTTAAATAGACATTCAATATATATTTATTAGCAGGCACTGCTAACAACAGTCAATAAGCACTGAAGCACAGAGTAATAGAACATGGTTCTTGCTTCAAGGAGCTCTGGTCTGGTAGGGAAATAAGAAAGCAAAGGGAAAGCAAAGGAAGAGCAATGACAGAAATACGATGGCACAGGTGTTACGATGGCTGTGAGTGTAGGGTGCAAATGGTCCTCAAAGGGAGCTGCGCCAACCCCTTTCCTGAAGAAATTGCCTTTAGACCTGAGAAGACTTTTATGTATATCATTGTATGTTGAACAGCAATAATGTTCAACCATTAATTCATTTCCATTTGAGGCCAAAAAAAAAAAAAAAAAAAAAAAGAAGCAAAACTGAAAAGAGAGAGGATGGATAAATTTAGTAGGCACACCTATTAGAAAAAAAATTCCTTCATTATTCTTATTCTTGCCAGTGCCCTCAGACTCAAGTGGGGTTATTTGCAGATATTTTGACACTCAATAGCTTATAAGATGTAGAAGCAATATGTGGGGTTGTTTCTAAAGGATCACATTGAGATAAGAAAATAATAAATAATGAACTTGGGGAAAAAAGGTTTTACTTTCATATTTAATGGAGGAGAAAAGTCATAATGTGAAGCAAATAGAGACTAGTAATGAGCCTTGTTTGCATGATGTGTAAGCGTGGTTTTGTTCCTGATTTTGTTTTGTTTAGTTTTTTCTTAAATAAGTATATTCTTATTTTTTTGTATTTATACTATGTCTCATTCTACAAATGCTTAAAATAATTTTTGGAATTTCATAAACAGAATGAAGAATCTTGCCAATGGGATGAAAGTGGTGTGGTTTTGGATTAGATATATTCAAATAGATTCAATATTTGAGCATGACAGGAAAATTATCAATTATGGAATAACAGTAGACATAGAGTGAATAATCTTCATTTTTCAAATAGATTTATATGGAATATTAGTTTATTGGTTTATACACACATAACAAACAAAAGAAAGGTGATTTTCACATTAACCATCTCAGTAACCTAAAAATCCAGCGAATTAAATCAGATCACATACAGAATATGTATAAAATATCCACCCTGAAAGGGAAAAAAATGTCTCTTAGTTGTCGACTCATAATATGAATGTAAATGAGACTGAGAACTTTCATTTTGGGAAAACTCTAGAAAAACTTTTTTTAGTCATTCTACAAAAAACAAAGCTTGTAAACCAAAGTTTTGTTCTTTGCTCTTCTTTTCATTCCATCACGATCATAATGTAATGTAACTCATTTGTCAATTAATTTTTTCTTCTATCTTCGTCTTTACTACTTACATGATCTGGATATGAAATTATTTTTCACCAGTATGAACCACCTTTTACGACAGCAGAATGAGCTGGTGATACCAGCTTTGCGTATGGCCTGATTTGTTGGAGAATAATCTGCTTACTTGATTCTTTATTGCTGGGATACTGTGATCCTTGCAGACTTGACCCTCAGATCTATTCGCAAAATAGAAGAGATGCTGTCCCTCAGTGGAAGGCTGCCCTGAAGGATGTCTGCAGCTTGGCACCCCTCCCCACGGAATGCTGTAATGTTAACTCACATTTCCCTCAGAGCGAAAGCAATTCAAAGATAAACAATCAGCTACCTCTCTCAGACATCTGACATATTATGTACAAAGTACCCTCAATCCTGGAGGCTATTTTGTCAGCCTCAATCTTTAAAGTGTACAGTATAACGATTTAAAAGGGCCACCCGACAGGGGCATGGGCTTGCCTCCGCCTTCACTTGGCCACATTTCAAAGAAACCGCCCTGGCCATCTGAGCAGCTCTGCTTTCTATTTCACAGAAAAGACAAATCTTCTGAACAAGAAAAAAAAATGTACCAGACTAGAAAACATTATGGCCTGCATTGTTGTGTAACACACGCACTCAAGCACTAATGAGCTTCGTTTGCATGATGTGTAAGCGTGGTTTTGTTCCTGATTTTGTTTTGTTTAGTTTTTTCTTAACCTGATTTTTGCATGTGTAGGAGCAGAATCTGGTTGCGACCAATTGGGAAGCACATGGTGATGTGCCATCAAGCAATTTATCCCTTGGATTGTTTGGTAAAGATCTGTCCTACATAGGCTGATATATATTCTTTTCTTACATTGAAATACAGTTTTATATTTTAAAATCATCTTTACTTGCGACAAATGCATTGTGAGTGTTTCTATCAGTTGAGGCCAATTTACACAGCTCCCAGGAAACTGGTTAAAGATGCAGCAGCTGGTTTCTTCAACATTTAAAAAAAAAGTTAGTGTGTCAATAGCATTTTCGGTGATCTCCACTGTGTAATTATGAACAAATACAATATTTCTAATTTGAGTCTGTTTTTCCACATAGGCATAAATGTTCTCTTCTATAGGTTTTTACATAGAAAGAAATATTTGGAGTAAACGGTGCTTGAATAGGAAGAGGCACGTGAAGCACACAACCTTCTGGTTTTACTCTAGCTCTTTGACAGAGGAGGTCCTGAGAGCCTTCAGCAAGGATAGCTGAGCAAGTTTTGTCTCCTCTAGGGTCCTACTTAGTTCTTGTCCCATGCCGGTTGGTCTCTGTTCCAATGACAGCTTCTTACTTCAAGGCCTTACTGCAAGTTTTAATTTTAACACATGCACGTGTTTAAAAACATTTTTTGCAAATATGAAGTGAAGTATTTTGAAAGCAAGCCATTTGATGAGTGCTTGCTTCTCTTTCTCTCTGTGAGATCAGAGATTCTTTCCTGTAGTGTTATACAGTAATCCTCCACGTTGTAGGTGATGGGATAGATACTTTACACTCCTTTTGCCCAAAGAATTAATTCTTTTTTAATTTCTACATTAGAAATTAAATTTAATTTCTACTAGAAAAGAGACCCTCCATAAGCCCAACCCTGAATCCAAGCCCACAAAACTAACACAAAGACCATCATTAAAAGAAATAATAATACAACTTCTTTGTTAAATGTCAAAGAAGTGCATTGGGAAAGATGTGGGTTTTGAAGGCTTAGACTTGGTTCAAATTGCAGTTAAAACTGGTTCCTTGTTTATTATCCGTTGCATCTCAGACAATGCATACTTTAGATTTCTGGGTTCCTATTTAATAGAGATTGTGAGAGACAATGCAGGAAAAAGTAGCTGGCACATTAAGCAACTTTGAATTAAGTGGCATTTGTAATAGTGATGCGGGAACTGGAAAACTAGCAATAAGCACAACATATCTTCTAACTACACAAAAATGAAAGAGGACATGAAATCCCTGCCTAAATTTGTTGCCCAGCCAGGTTGCCTTACATGCAAGCACATATCCTAGACAGGGGGTGTTGGTCCTCAAATTCTGAAGCTGCGTTGGAAGTAGCCATAATTCCTGGCATGCATGATCACCTTTGGCCATTGTAGTTCAGATAGCACTTCTTGTCTACTCTACTTCCTCCTGCAGCTGGGTGGGCTCTGGCACTATGTGTCTAGAAAAAAAACACTGGAGAAGTAGGTAGAGTTTATCTTTCATGCACCGTCACACAGCCAGCCAGCCCTTTGCTTCTGCCCAGCTCCGTGTCATGCCCCTCTACCCTTTCCTTACCCTCCTTCTAACATTTTCTCTTCAAATACTGCTTTGTTCTGTGAGTCTTCATTAATGGGTTTTTAAAATATCCACTTTAGTTGCAAAAGGAAGATTATCAATTATAGTTCATTAGTTCTTTACTTCATTCCCCTCTACTATTCCTTTTGATTGTTCTTTCTTCACAATATTTTTCCACTTCAATTTCTGTTTTTAAACTTTTGTTGAATAGGCTTATATGTCCATTGTTAAGACGTACATAAGACCAAGATCAGACTAGTTTCCTGCTTTCAAGGAGCTCATGTTAAATATAACAGCATACAGTTAAAATGCATTTATAAATTTATATTTATTTGTTCAAAAAATATATTGAATGACTGCTTGATGTCAGCCTCATTTTATCACTGGTAAGAGAAATGATTGTTTTCCATCATAGATTTACAATATAGTGTTTCCATCATGGATTTATATAATAAAGTGTGGGTGAAGGGAAATAAAAATTTATTAGACAAATAAGTATATAATTGAAAACTCTAATTAAGTGATATAAAGGAGTAACAAATATATTAGAGAGAATAACAAGGGAACAGAAAGCTAGTTTTGCATGTTAAAAAGTTTAACTAAGAATTTTATGTCTAGAAAAACTGTCTTCCAGAATATAAAAGTGAAATATTTTCAGATAAATATTGAGACAATTTGTTCCTACCCTATCAACCTACAAGAAGTACTAAAAGAAGTACTTCATGCTGAAAGTAATAGACCAGAAACAACAGTAACTAAAATAAACACACACACACACACATAGGGTACTGGTAAAGAGAATTATGTAATTATAAATTTCTTCTCTTTTTATTAACTGATTAAAAGATAATTTTATAAAGCAATATTTTAATAAATATAATGTGGTTCTATAACACATAGAAATGTGACGTTTGACAACAGTAGCAGAAAAGGTGGGGGAGACTGTATTGAAGAAGATCATTAACACCTGATGGTAACTCAAATCTATAGTAGCAAATTGAGACAACCACAAATCATAATAAGAGGGTGCTATAAGAAAGCCTGTAAATTTCTTGATCCTACTTTCTTCTCTTAGCTTTTTAAAAAGACAAAATTAAATGAAGTAATAATTATATTAATGAATTATTAGATTTATAATCTACATAATAATAATAGTACAAGAAAGGCAAAAGAGAAAATTAGAATAACATTTCTCTCTCCCACTGCAATTAAACTAGGATAAATCTGAAGTAGATTCTGATAAGCTAAGGTATATATTATAAAACCTAGAGCAACTATTATGAAAATAACTTTTAAAATAAACTAAAATCAAAGTAATTTAAATAGTAAATTATAAAATAATCTGTTAATGCAAAATAATTTATTACAATCTACCTTCAAGTTATAGGCACCATTTTTGTAATGTAACAGCCTTACAAATATTACTTATATTCCCTCCATCATTTGTGTTCTTATAGATTTTAATTCTAAGTTATAGACCCCACAATGCACTTATATATTTTTTGCTTTAAACCATTGATTATTTTTAAATAAATTAGAAATTAAATGAGAAAAATATGTTTTGTCATATTTACTATTTATTTCATTTGTCATTTTTTCTATATTTACAATTGTCATTTGATATTATTTTCCTTTGCCTTAGAATTTCTTTTAATACATTTTGTAGTTCAGATATGTCAGCCTTTAATTATAATTATATTTCATATTTTAATTATAATTAATTTATAATTAAGCATAATTATAATTATATTTTAATTATTAAATCTGAATACAGTTCATTTTATTTTTGATGTTATCATTCAATCTGAAATATATTATAAATTGATGTTTCCTTTAACCCGTGGATCTTTTAGAAATGTTATTTATTTTCCAAATAATGAAATTTTTCTTAGATGTTTTTTCCTAAATATTTTATTGATTTTGACTTCTAATTTAATTCTCTTGTGAGCAGAGAACATCCTGTATGTGATATTTTCTCTTACAACTTTTTGAGAATTTTTTTTACTCACCATATAATTTTTTTGGTGACCATATGGTATACCCTTGATATAAATTTTTCTGTAGTTGTTATGGGTTAGTGTAGTATAAATATTAATTAGATCAAGATGCTGTGCTTTCCTCATATCATCTATGAACTTTTCATTTAGATGGCCAGTTGGTAAGAGGAGCATGTAAATATCTCTTAGTCTGATTTTGAGACTAATTTTTAATTGAATTCTGTTAATTTTTGTTTTTATGTTTAAACTTTGTATTTAAATACATTCATATTCTTCTTCATCTCTGAAAACTTTCTCTTAAAATATATCAATCTAGATTTTAAAAGAGCCACACCAGCCTTCTGATGCATAATGATAGCATAGTACATTTTTTCGATCCACATAGTTTTAAGCTATTTGTATCTTTATTTTACATCCCAAATAACTAATTCTGCTTTTTTATCTACTCTGATCAGCTCTACCTTAAAATGTAATAATTATATTCTCTTAACATTTAATATAATTATTGATATAGTTAGATTTTGGTCAACTATTTTTATTAATAGTGTTTGTTCCTCTGTGCTTTTTAACCTGTTTTCCCTCTCACGCCTTTTTTCTGCTTCCTATTTTCTTTTCTCATTCTAAGACTCCAATTGCGTGCATGTTATAACTTTTGATATTGTTCTATTGGCATTTGAGGCTCTGTTTCTTTTTTTAATAATTTCCCTCCCTTTATTTCAAATTACATGACTTCTATTGATTTTCATCATGTTCACTGATTCTTGCCTCTGTGATTTCCATTCTCTTATTAAAGCCATCCTATGAATGTTTTAAAATGGAGAATATTTTCTTAAATTTTAATTTGGCTCTTTTTCATGTTTTTTTTTTAATTTTTTTAAACAGAGTTCCTAAAGTTTAATTATAAACATTTTTATTCATCTAATTGATATTTAGATTAGCTGCTTTAAACCTGTGTCTGGTCATTTCCACATCTGATTTATCTTTTCTGTGGCCTCTGTTGATTACCTCTTCTTTTCAATACACTTTACATTTTCCTAGTTCTTTGTGTGTGGCATAATTTTGTACTGTTTCCCAGACGTCATGAATGTTATGCTGTGGAGACTCAGAATTTATATTTTGTTATATTCCTCTAAAAAGGTTTGACATTTTTGTTTTAGCAGACAATTTACTTGCTTACACTTCAACTGCAAACTCTCACTCTAGTGAGACAACGCATATCTCAGTTATTTCTGGTGTCCTAATTTGAGGTGTTTGAAGCGTGCCTTGCACAGGTGTGGTTCAGGCTATAGTCAGAGACTTGGACGGAGTTAACAAACATTACCTGGGTTACCCTTCCGGTGATCTCTGCTTCCTAGAATTCCATCTTTACATTTCTGGTGCTGTGATGAGGCTGGGATTTTGTCTTCTGGTTTTTCAGAATAGTAGTACAGAGAGAGTTTTCTATCAGACCTTCAGTCACACCTTACACAATGAGGCTGCAGTATACCCTCGGGCCAAAGAAACAAATATGTTGAATTCTTTCTGTTCCAGTCCCTTCTTCCAAGTTTTACTTCCCTCTTAAATATGCCATGTGTTTTTTTTCCCTTACTTTTTATAAAATTTTCTTGTTATCACTGTTTTTCAGCACTTTGATTATATTATTGGCACAGTTTTCTTTATACTCATTTTGGTTAAGATCACTGAGTTCTTTGAATCTATAGGTTTACATTTTAATCAAATATTGAAAAAAAAATCTAGTCATTTTTTTTAAATGTTTTTTTTCCACCTCACCTTTTTATGGAACTCTAATTACATACGTTAGACTACTTTATGTTATCTCATAGATACCTGATGCTCAGTTCTTGTTTCAGTTGTTTTTTTCTCTACCTGTGTTTTATTCTGGATAGTTTCCATTCTTATTTCTTTAAGATCATTAATCATTTTTTTTTTTCTGCAGGGCCTGATCTGATATTAAACCTATCCAGTAAATTACTCCTTTGAGCTGTTGTAATTTTTATTCTTAGAAGTTCCATTTGTTTCTTTTAGTATCTTCCACTTCTCTATCGTTTCTTCCTTTAAATACTACAGTATGATTATAATAGCTTTTTAGTGTTTTGTCTACTAATTTTTATTTGCTATTATTTTTCTAATGACTGATTTTTGTCATCTAGTTATGGGTTATATTTTCTTGCTTCTTTGAATGGCTAGTAATCTTCCCTTGGCTACTAAGCACTGTGAATTTGTATTATCCTTCTGGATTTTTTTTTTTGTTTTCCTTAATGGTCGTTGGCTTTGTTCTGGTAGACAATTAAATACTCACAGATTAATTGTATCTTTTGAGGCTAATTTCTAAGCTTTGTATGGGTTTCGAGTAGTCTTTACTCTTTGAATACGTTAGTACCGTTACAAGATTCAGCCCTTCTATAATTTCTACTAAATTTTCCAGTTGTTCATCAAGAAACTATCATCATGACAAGTGGGAAAATGAATGATTCTGAGCCCTGCATGAGCTGAGAACAATTCAACTCACAGAATACTAGTCATTATGTCGTAATCTTACAGATTTCTACCATATATGTATGCACATTTGTGTTCAGGAGATTTATGGATTTTTTTTTTTTTTTTTTTTTTTTTTTTTTTTTTTTTTTTTTACCGTTTCTCCTCTCTAGAACTGTGACATGTAATTTCCCACTGGCTCAGACTTGCTGACCTCTCAATTTCCAGACTTCTCAACTCAGCAAGGCTTCTACTTTCTACTTAGGATTTTGTCTTTCTGCTCCACAGCCTTGAATGTGTCCCTAGTCCAAAGTCTAGTATGATCTGAAGTTTTACCTCATATGTTCCTTTTCAGGCCTCAAAATCCTGCACTGTCTAAGTTCCAAAGTCTGAAAATGGTTGTTTCATACATTTTGTCCATGTTTCCAGTTTTTAAAAATGAGAGGTTAAATGTGGTCCTGTCACTCCGTTATCCTTTTAGAATTTTTAACTGATATTTACTGCAGGTGACAAAAGGTTTAGAAACATAAGGTAAAGAGGATAAACAATGTTTTTTTTGAGACTCTACTATGTGGCAGACCCCATATTTGGTTATTAATATCATATCTCACTCAAATTGCAAAGCAGAAAAATGACCGCTCCAATACATTTATTGAGTGATTTACTGGTATATGCTACTTATAAAATCATTATTAAAGAGCACAAACTTGAAGGATCTTCATGTTTATGTGATGCCAGAAGAAGAAACTTCAAGATATCAATCATTATATGTAATAAATAGATGACACTCAATAAATGTCCTTGATTGCCTGATAATGATCAAGCTAATAATTAATTAATTGTATATTTTGCCTTAGTAGCTTATTGTAGCTCCAGATACTTAGCCTAATTTGGTCAAAAAAAAAAATCAAGTTTTTATCTAACATCCAATTAGAAAGCCCCAGTTCCATTATGCCCACAAAAAAAAAAAAAGAAAGAAAGAAAGAAAAAGAAAAGAAAAAAAGAAAAGAAAGAAAGAAATTCTATCAGGGCTTTTTCAAGAGACTTAACAAGTTTTATAAAATAAGCATGAGCAAATGTGAACAGTTTCAATCATATCTACAAATACAAAGGTAACATGGTAACATAGTGCTTTTAAATGCTGTAAATTTATTGGATAATCATATGTCTACATCAAATTTAAAAGACATGACTTTAAAGTATTAAAATATTTTGATCTTTATATTTTATGTAAACTTTGAAATTATTACCAGATACTTTTATTTTTTAAGATCAACTTATATCAGGGGTTGCCAAACCATGGCTCACAGGCCAAATGTCGTTCACTCCCTATCTTTGTAGATAAAGTCTTATTGGAACATAGTAACTCCCATTCAGTTATGTATATTCAGATGCTTTTCATGCTACAACGGAGATCAGTACTTGTACTGAAGCTGTGTGCCCTAAAAGCCTGAAATATAACAGGGGAGAGGGGATAGTATATATACTTATCTGGATCTGGTGGTAGACGGAAGAGGTTAGAAAATGGGAAGGAAATAGTAGGGAATGAGCAGTCCAAATTGTCATTTTGGTTCCCATTAAAAAGAGATGGAAGAGAATTAAGTTCACATGGTTACTATACATACTATTCTTTGGTCCTGTACCTCAATTAAGATTATAAATTCAAGGATAATTTTTAAGCATCTGGAAGAGAATCTAGAGATCATTTAGATTTTTAGCAAACGCCTTCTGCATTCTTTCACTCATGTGAAATACGATTGTAATAATTTTTTTTTACCATATTAATATAAGGCCAAAAAGTGAAATCTAGGGTGTATGTGAAAATGTTTCCTATGCTCCAGTACCTCCCACCAGTAGGCACTCAATATGTGTTTGTTGCAATTATACTAGTTACCTAGACACCCTTGTTTTATAGAAGAGGAAACCAAGACATGAGATGGACTGGGCAAGATTTCACTAATCATTTCATAGTGTTTATACAAATCGATTTGTGTCTTATATTTCCTCTTTCAACATAATTTATATTATGTAGTCCCTAGATCTGTTTCTTTTAGTTTTTTCTACCCCTTGCCTAACTTCGGACTGAAAAAAAAAAATTCACTTAACCCTATTTAACCTCCCATTCAGCTCATAGGTATAAATGTATCTTCATACAGGTTTGGCTTAAAACATACTCATGGTTTGTTTGGTTTGGTTTTTAAAATTTTCACTTTTTTATTTATTTATTTTTGCCCTATTTGGGTTTTATGCTTTATTTATTTTTTGCTTCTTTAGATTCTAGAGAATAAAATGGACAGGAAAAACATTCCTAACTCACATCTTATGTAATAGCATATCGTAATGAAGATTTGAAACTTGCAAAAAATCATACTGGGTTTTACCTGAAAAAAAAAAAATATATATATATATATATATATATATATGTTAATATCTCTCTCTGTATATATATATTTAATCTCCACATGTTTGTAGGTGTGTGTGTATGTGTAAATATGTATATTGAAAATAGATACTTAAATACTACCTTGCTGCTCTTAAAGTGACTATAAACTGATGCTGCCCAAAAGTCAATGTCAAATCTAAATATGACTTTCCTAAACATATAAAAGAAAGACATAATATCACTTTCTGTTAAACTATAAAATCTATCTTCAGGTATACTTTTAACTACTAGAACTGAACCATTAGAATGGAAAAATCTGACTGAAATACAAGATAATCCCTTTACCACCCACAACCAAGGGCCCTTGAAATATTCCTCCCAGTGAAAACGATATTTTAGTTGTCATATCCTCAGTATCTATGATTCTTGTAGTGCCTGGGGCTCATGGTAGACAATTGTTTAGAAATAAATAATTTTCTTCCTTGAATGAGTCCTTCATTTCAACCTCCTACGGGAGAAAAATAGTGAACAAAGAACTTTAAAATTATATCTTTCAAGCAAACTCTTTAAAATCTTCACGAAGTTCAAAAACATTTTAAAGCATTTTAATTTGTTTTGTTCTTTCTGTACTTGATGCCAGAGGCATGATGCTGCCTGCTGCTTGCTTCTAGGTCGAGGCAAACTTGACTCTGCCTGATGCAGATTCCAGGAGGGATGAGAGAAAGCATGAGATGGAGATATCATTTCAGAACCTTATTGCACTTTTGGTTGTCACAAATCTCTTTGGGAGTGGCATGTCAGCTCAGTTCTATCTACTTGCTCTAGTAGCAATAATAATAACAGAGAGAAATGTTCTGACAGTTCGTGGGTGGGTGGACACTGCCAGGCCTGAGGAACCATAGTGTTTTCCACTTGAGCCCAGTTCTGTCTGAATTACTTTTGTTTCCAGGAGCAGCTGTCTTTCTATTGGTAAAAGATGGTCATATCAATACTGATTTTAAAATGGAGGTCTGATGGTCATTCAAAAATCATTCACATTCATATTATTGACATTCATTAAATATTTACCTGTGTAAAATAGCAGCAGTGAACTGTAACCACCTAGGGATCTGCATATGTAAACTAATGATGATGAGAAAATCGGTATTAAAAAAGCTCCAGTATTTGGCAGGATTTGCATGGTTTTATTTTTTAAAGTTTTAACCTCCTGAATTCAGGGCAGAAATAAAGGGCACTGATAGAATGCAGCATGTGAGCAAGGCTTAGGAAATTCTTAAATGTAAACAGGGGCAAATGGTAATATCACATCTGTAAACTGGGATTTGTAAGCAAAAGAGTTATCTTTTCTAAGAAAAAGTAAGTCGATATACTTCTCTTAATTTGGAAGTATTTAGTACAAGAAAATACATTTAAGAAATTTATTTTTTAATAAATGATATATATTAAATTTTAATTTTTTAAAAGTGAAATATAATTAATATTTGAATTTGGGAAAATATTAGCCATCAGCCATAATCTACCAAACAAATTTTCTTATATAACTTTATAATCCATGTCTACAAGTGTGCATATGTTTGTCAGTAACAACTATAAAATGCACATATACTATATAATTTATTTGTAAATAATTCACTATGAATTTACATCTAAACTATCTTGATGAAAAGAAACACTTCGTATGGCATTTTTTAGGGTACTGTATTTTTCAAAATTTTTGTATTTTTGGCTGTATTTTTCAAAATTTCATTGGCAATGGGTACTCCCACCTTTCTATACTGACATCAAAATATCTCTACACAGTCATCATTTATTTTGACTTACCAGATATCGAGGTAAGGGGATAAACGTGTGTGCTTCTTAAGACCATCTCATAGGTAGGTGTGGCTGGCATTCCTTAGCATGGATTTTCTAGTAGATGGCATGCCAAGATCTTAAGGCTAAAAGTAATTATATCCAATGTAAGTCAGTTATTCTTTGCCAGTTAAAATTGTCTTTTCAAAGAAGGATTTGAATCTACATACATATAAACTATTTCAAGGACGGAAGTACAAGACGTACAAGTTAAATGATTTATTCAGCTTTCAAACACAAAGTGAAAGTCAGAAAACAGTGAATGAGAATAAGAGAAAAATGCGTTGCGGTTATAACGGCACTTCTAGGTAAGAAAATTTACCTTGTTTACATTGAAAATAGATGGGCAACACAGCAGTTACTGAACGTTGCATTTTTTCTGCATTGTGTTACCCGTTTTCCTCTATTGTGTTCATTATAGCCTAAGAGAAAAAAAATCTCATCATGTTACAACTGTTCATTCAACTACACCTTTTATATAAAATTAATTTAGCTAAATGATAATGTTTTCTAATATGGAATAAGACATGTCGAAAACTCTGGTTGTCAAATTAGAAGATAATAAAACATTTTTAGTAGCACAATGATAGTATATTTTCAGTTAAAGTATAAAGTTGGCTAATATAGAACTATATTACTGTATATAGTAAGGCATAGAAACAGATTTATTTTAAATCAGTGTACTTTGATAGCATAAATTTTTGCAGGACATTATAACCTTCTCAAGGGTTTTGGTTTAGTTCAACTAAAATTTAATGACAGATCTTTGAATTTTCACTTGTATTCATCTGCTTTCCAAGTATTTTGTTTTACATATCTTGGTAATATTCCTTAAATCACAACAACTGTAACATTTTCTAAGCGTGCTAAGCCGGATGGTTCCTTCTCTGAGTCCTGACAACTTCTGTAACTTACATTTATTACACCATTAATATGACACAGTTATTGCTCTAATTAGATGCAGATGTGTCTGATAATTATGTATATAGTTTCTCTTCCTTTTAGATCTAGTTTTAACATGTTCCCAAATAAAATGCCCCCCACACCAAAAAATACATTTATAACCTTTTTTGTTAGGAAATTCCTAAGTGTTATAACACTGTAAGATTCTCAAAGCCAATAGGATTAAAAAGAAAGAGACAAACTACTCGTGAATCTGGGTCTTCTCTTTAAGCCACCAAACAGTGTTCCCTTTTTTGTATTCAAATCCTTGAACAATTTGCAGGCAGTTATCATGCTCCTACTAAGTCATTGCTTAGCCAATCTATACATATTTTTTCATCTTTTTTTTTTTTATGCAGTAAGTCAAACCCCTCTTTCTGATGTTCTCTGAACTCTTAACAATACCTCTATATATTTTTAAATGGCACTCTAGTGTTGACAATGCATCCATTGTTTTCTGTTTTAGAAAGCTTTTCACAGAGCCAGAGCAACATACTGTTTTTTATTTTTTATTTTTAATAGAGTTTATTTCATAGAGGGCATATAAATAATAGCATGATTATTACAAATGATAACGTGCTCAAGTGACAAGAGGGTATGTAGGGAATCTTGATTTCATTTACTTTTCGACCTTTGTAGGTTAGAGAAATAGATAATTTTAAAAGTCATTTATATTTTTAATTATTTTTTTCCTTCAAATATATATGAGGATGGGTTCTATGACATTTAATAACACCTTCCAAATCTCTCTTGGGTAAGTTTGTTTTTTATCTGATTTAAGAGATGAAAATCTAGCTTCTCAATTACACTTCTACATCCACTTATCTTTGCCTCCTCAGACTTTATGCAAATTTGCCAATGTCCTGGTTCTGCAATGAAATCAGCAAACTGTACCTTGATGCATCAAGTGAATTTGAAATTCTTTATCTTGCTTTGCAGAACAAAAAGGGAATTTTTACTTTACTGTACTTCACATTTTCTAAAATGTTTCTCTACTTTCTGACCCTTTCCTCTCCCAGTGAATTATAAGTTTTTCCAATAGTGCATGTGTAACAAACCATCTCAAGTGCCATTGCAAAATACGGACTAAAGAGCTGTTGGTCTAGTTTTCATGGCGGCGTTTGTTAATCGTCCTCAGTAATTTGGTGTGAAGACAGATGAGTGAGGATAACAAGAAGACAGAAGTGGAATCTCTCATGTGAACACAATGTGAGTGAGTGGGAGGCTGGGACTTTCCTATTCCTATAAGAACTAATTTCACGGATATAAAAGACAGTGGCTTTACAAGCACTGTGCCTGAAGATATATAATTATTATTATCATCATTACCACTCTGTATTTCCCCAGAAAGAAGGCTGAACCAAAGACCTTAATCACCTGACAAAATCTCTGTTGATGGAAAGAGTTGCCAAAAATCTCTGTAATAGGCACAAATGTATTAGAGATCTCATCTTACTAACTCACTATTATTCAAAATAGTTTAATATTGTCAGAATAGGATGAGGCCTACATTGCTAATGAAAGAAGTTAAAACCAAAGAGGAAAAAAAATAGGTAAAATAGGATTGAATAGTAGAGAAGAGTAAACAATCTGAGACAATGTAACTAAAACCCCTTAAAAGGGGATGATGTAGCTGGTGTGTGCATTATGACGTTGTGTGGGTGGTGTGGCCAGGAGGAGTTACCTAATGCCAGTTTCTCTCCTATGTGCAGATTTTTGGTGTAGAAAAATAAGACATTCAATTTACTATATGGAATTTTCAGTTTTTATTTAAATGTTTTGGTTATATAAGCATAGTCACAGTCTTATTTTTCCGTGGCTAATTTTTAAAAAGCCTCTAAAATATTTTATGTAGTAGAATTCCATTCCTTCAATGAGTTGAGCAAATGAAAACCACTTATTTAGAATGTCAGGCCAATTAGCATCGTCTCACTAGTCAACTTAAAGTTTTCATGTAAATGCATAGAAATTAATTATAAAGCTATAAGTACATCCTTTGATTTTCTGGTGTTTTTGTGGTTGTGTCTCTTGGTGTTTTTGATAAGCAGATTATTCATGAAAAGGGCTCTCACATTTTTCAGAAGGAATATTCTTAATGCAATTTGTTTTCCATCTTCCTTTATTTTTGTTTCTTCCTTCCTTCCTTCCTCCTTCCTTCCTTCCTTCCTTCCTTCTTCCTTCCTTCCTCCTTCCTTCCTTCCTTCCTCTCTTCCCTCTCTCCCTTTCCTTCTTGCTCTCTATTAAAGAGAAGAAAAACATCATTTCCTAAACTGTTACAAACTTTTCAAGATATCTGGTACACAATGTACTGAAGCATGAAATGGATACACACGAGAGTTCCAAGTTGGGGTTCAAAGTGGAGAAGGGGGTCCTGCCAAAGTTGTCTCTTTTCTTGCAGTTTGATTACTTGCTTTCCTTTTAAAATGTCAGAACACTGTACATAGCCAGTTACAATCTATTTTGCAAGGGTAACTGTACATTAAGAAGTATCGTAAAGATATAAAGAGCAATGTAGGGGGTTAGTATTCAAACTAAATAAGTAACTATAAGAAAATATGGAAACTCAGGTATCAGAGTATAATTTTAAATACTACATATGAAGTGTAATCTATAACTTTGACAAGAGTTAAAAAAATGAAATTGTTCTCAGAAGCAAACACGGATCTGGTGATCATGTTCTTTCCTTATTGTATGTTCATGTTCTTCTCCCTAAAATAGACCCCTTGGTGTCACTGTTTCCAAAAAGCCAAAGCATTGCTATTGAAATAAAAATAATCAGATTTCTGAATTGAGAAAAGATTTGTACCTCGGAGGTGGCTTTAATTTTCTGTTTGATCTTCATTCTAGAGAGAGTTCCTCTCTGAGTCTTTTCTTCTTCACCAGGGCCATGGCTGAAGGGTAGCATGGATCCCCCTGAGCCATGAGACAGAGAAGTATTTCCTTCTACCCTTCCAGCTTCTCTGAAGTTCCACAGGCCATGCCACTAAGAACTCTCTCATTGCCATTGTCACTCAGGTTGTGAGAACTCTTTTTGATGCACTGGATACAAGTAGAGGGGAAGAATTCCAATAACACGCAGGGGAAGCTGGGCAGTTGAGTGAAAGGAATGATAAAGAAACAGGCTTTCAGGTTTTCTTCTCAGCCACTGTCTATAATAGTCCCCAAAGATTAGGGTGGCTAATATTCTCTGAGCGCCTAGAAGGGCCAGGCACTTGGCAACACACCAGTTCTAATTAATGTGTAAGCAGAAGATGGAAGTTGGGGGACATTTGTCCTTGAACTGTCCTTAGGATTTGATGTTTGGTATCCCACATTCACCAGGGCAAATTGGATTCAGTAATCTTTCACATTTAAAGGCTAATGGGGAAGGAAAAAACTTTCCTCTATTCTCAAGGTTCTTTTAGCTAGTCTAATAATCGAACAGACATGAGACAGATTAGCCAGAGAAAATAACAAAATTTTATACAAATAGATGTATGGGAACCCTGCATACATGAGAGAGTTAGAGACCCACATGCAAGAGAGGTTTAGAGACCAAAAGGGAAATTGAGGTATTTAAGACATTTTGACCTAAGGATGAGGTAATGCACCTTGGGGATTCAGAAGGTCATTTTAGGGAGAGCGTATATTTAGAAATTATTAGTTTGTGCTTCCATATATGTAGGTAGAAAGTCATTTCTGGTGATAACTTTTATCATGAGCCAGGCTCCTAATTTAAATTCTTGTAATTAAGCGGGGAACAGAAGTTTCTCTGAGTCTGCAGGGTCTTGGTTGCCTTTAGCTCAAGATAATCCATGTACCACGTGAAGTACACCATTCTGAACCCATGCAGGTCATAACATGGTAACACTGTCAAGTACAATGAAGTTCAATTTTTATTTTTAAAAAGTCCTCTTTGCAAATATTTGCATGAAGCCTGAGTATCTAAATCCCTTTTTTAAAATAGTTCTTCACTATCCAAAGAAGTAAATCATATTAACATTCATTGTAATTCTGCAGCTACCTGATAATAGATGAAATATGGTTTTAAAAGAATATCAGTAAAAAATATTTGAGTTTCTTGCCCTTCTTAATTCTATATGCAGTAAGTACCTGATCTCTAAAGTCATAATGAAAATGTTGCTTTCATTTTGGTTTTCCTCCTTCACAGGAATAAATTTAACAGTTTTTTCAAAGTTTACCAAATGCAAACCATATCATTAAGTGTGAATTTGTACTCATTATATAATAGTACACATATATACATACACATTAAACGATAAAGTGAGGTTTTCCTGATTGTTATGGGTGTGTATGTTGGTGTGTATATTCTTGACTGTAGGATTTCTCTTTGGAGCTATTTGTTGGTCTTAGAAAAGTCAAGTTCATAGAAGCAGGCTCGCGAAACATCCTTTAGTTCATCTGTGCTTCTCAAAAAGATCTCTAATACATCCTTAACAATTGGCCATGAATGAGACTCCACACCCTTTCTTAGAAATACAACTCGTAAGTCTCTAATCAGCAAGTTTTATTAAGAGGCTAACTTGAAGAAAGCACTTATAAAAATTTCAGTCTGTTCTTGGCTGTTTTGAATGTGGAAATTCTGAGGTCGCTAAGCTTTGTTCTGTGGGGGTTTGGAACAAGTCTCCTGGGGTGTGCCACCTTGGCATGCCCATTATTTCCAGCTGAAAACAATTAAAGCCCAAAAATTCAAAACAAGTTCTTTACTTCCCCTTACCTGCCTAAAGAAATTCAGACGGAAAAATGTGCTTCAGGAAAGGAGACTTAGCATATTCACCTTAGCCTCTTTAGTTAAATGTGGCAGACAGGGAACATCCAAGGAAAAATCTGTGTGCCCCATTGTCTCTGGGTGGCCCTGTAAGAATTCATTTACCAAACGTTTGCTCTTTCTTCTCTATCTGTGAATTACCTATTTCCTCCACCTTAGTCCAAAATTCATTTTATCTCACTGTCTTTGGAATTTTCATGCTCACATGAATTTCCTTGGGCATGTATTAAAAATTGATTTTCTCCTGTTAATCTGTTCTATCTCATTTGAATTATTTGACCAGCCAAAAAAAAAAACTAGGGAAGAAGGGAAAAGTTTCCCCATCACTACCAGTTCTTTGCAAGTATTTGAATATAATTTAATGTCAACTACCAGTGGTCTCTAGGTTACATGACCAATATTCTTTTTGGCTCATTTTTCCATTTGAAGTCAGTCCAGAAAAGACTGAAGCATCCTTATAGCATAAGACTGTTTTTGAAAAGAAAAATTA
Source organism: Eonycteris spelaea (assembly GCA_003508835.1). Classification (NCBI taxonomy): domain Eukaryota; kingdom Metazoa; phylum Chordata; class Mammalia; order Chiroptera; family Pteropodidae; genus Eonycteris; species Eonycteris spelaea. The sequence goes on along the minus strand of PUFA01000077.1, from coordinate 731,630 downwards.
TATTATAAAAGTAATTATTTTTTCTCGTAGAAATAAGACTGTTGATGTGTTTATGGGATTTATATATTCAGGAAGTATGTACATGAGTATTTACTATGTACCAGACACTTATAAAAAGTCATAAGACAGTTGTATAGCAAAGAGTTACACTAGGATCTAATAAATACTATAATAGAAGTTCACAGAATGTGCTATGGAGAGGAGAGACTTCTAAGACAGCTGGAAATAGTCTTACATACTAAGTGATATTTGAATTAATTTTCCAAGAAGAAATGTGTAAAGGTATAGAGCTCTGAAACTGTATAGTTATGAGAAATAGTTCAATTAGGCTGAAACATAGCACAGGTATGTAGACGTTTGGGGAGTTGGAACCAGAAGGTTGTAATGAAGCCTAGAGATGAGGATTATATATGCCTTGCAAAGCATTTGGGATTTATCCTGTTAGTTCGATAACGTATGTATTCATTAAAAAGTTGTCTTAATAAATATGTATTGAGTACCTGCTATGTATCTAGTAATATGCTAAACACAGGAGGCATAACAGTGACTAAAACAAAAATGCTAAAAAAAGCATTTATATTTTATGGGTGAAGAGAGTAACAAATCAAATAGACAATGAATATATTTAAAAATAATGTTAATATGCTCGTAATATATACTATACTTTTAGGCATCGTAAATGCTTTACAGAAAAGTAAAACACTGTAAGAAGAAAGAAAGTGATATGGAAATAGTGAATACGGAAGTTTCTGTGAAAAAGGTAATATTTAAAACAGGGGTCAGTTTATCAATCATAGAAGGCAGTGAGGCTTATAAAGTAGTAGCATATCTAGGGCCAAGGGAAAAGCAAGTTAAGTGACTTTAAGAAATGAATTTCTTAGGCGATAAGAGACCATCATTTAAATTAAAATAGGATGAGCCATGAAGAATGATGGCACTATCCACATCTCCAGAAAACCCTGTCATTAACAAGAGGATGAATGAAAATATATTCTTCTTTATGAGTAAAAAAAAAAAAAAAAAAAAAAAAAAAAAAAAAAAAAGCTTTACATAACAAAGTTAAAATTCATTTAAATTATTAACTCTAATTTCCTTTTTTAAACTATCATTGCCTTTCACCCTGAATGAAGATTTGGGATATGGTATTTTTAGAAAGACTAATTTAAATATTGAACATCTGTCTACATTATTAGATCTTGAAGTTTGCATTAGGATCTATGTGTAATTGGTAATGGATGGTTTGGGTGAATGTTATCCCTTTTGACTTGGGGAAAACTAGGCTTTCATTGAAATTGTTACAGAGAACAATTGCAGCAGGATCTTTGATATGGTAAATAATAGCAAGTCAGATTTCAACAGGTTCTTGGATTTCACATTCTTTTGTTTTCCATATTAAAAAATGCTGTTCCTCTTACTGTCATTGTAAGAATGTATTCCTAAATCTAGATGCTAAACTCCAAAATACTATTGAGAGATTGGGAGTTTTAAAAGGTTACTTCTGATGGCAGCTTAATTTGCTTCTGTGCGCTAAACTGGATTTAGCTTCAATTTATGGTCATGCTCATGCACCTCTGGAGACGTGACAAAGACAGGTAGAGTGACTAAAGGGACATCAGGGGCCAAGATGAGTTAGCAAAGGAAGCATCGTTAATTTTCCAGGCTCACTGCAGCTTTTCAATGCCAGAAAAGAGTTTTACTTGCTTCCTTCTCAGAACTTTTTTTCACAATTAAGGACGAGTTCTTTTTCCATCCTCAGAGATTCTTTGTTGTTTTGAAATTCATGTACGGGGACAATATTTACCATGTTAAATGTCCTCAGATTGGCACTGCATTTGATTTTATGACTAACCTGCTCTTCTGTCACCTGCCGTTTGCCAATGAATTTCTGCTCATACTAAAGCCTGAGACAAAGACTTGACAGATCTTCCCCACGGCAGCACCCTATCCTAAATAAAACAAGTGTGGTTTCCCATATGTTTTATGAAGCGGCACACAAGCTGTTTAATTACAGAATGTCTTAGTTGAAGAATTTGAAACTTAGGATTCAGAGAAAATGCCTTTCTTTCCTAGAGTAGAGCAATTCCCCAGAATTCCCATGGTCTCCTCATACATTCAAAACAGGGAAAGATGTATCCCTGTTTCCTGGTACTATCACAGGTAGTTAAAGGCAAGGAAGAGACCCTGGTGTGTTAGAAACCAATTCATAACCAGTGGGCAAGACAGCAGCAGCAGAGCGTGTCAAGTCTTGCGTATCAGTGCTTCAGGTAAATTTACTTCGAGTTCAGCCAAATTTTTTCTTCTTCTATTCTCACTCCAAGGGTAAGCTATAAATCTAGTCGTAGTACCTTAATTCTGGATAATGCTGCAAGCACTTTATCAATAGGATGCAGATAAATCTACACCTGTTTTATGAATTGGTTGAGCTTACACTGTCATAAGAGAGAGCCACTGATAGTTTAAAATATTTGCTTTGGAAATAGCAGAGTTTGAAGAACCCAGGTTCTCACTGATGAGGAACATGAGGGGACAAATGGCAGGTAAGCCGGAGTCATAGCTCGCTCTGCTCCACACACTTCTCTCCTTTTTATATTTCTCATGGTCCTTCAGCCTGGAAACAGGATGCCTGGCCGTCAGGGGGTTGGAACTTGCGGTTTAAAATAGAAAGCACTGCACTAGCTGTTTTGGTACTCGAGATTATTTTGAATTAGTCTTTAAAGAATTTTATTTCGATAAAGAGAAAAGTTAAGAGTGTTTGGTTGGATTTAACCAGTTGTGGAATGAAAGCATTCATAAAGAACTGCTGACCTCCTTGGCAATCACAGAGAACTGAGGAAAACTGTGAAAGTACTCTTTTTTTTTTTTTTAATACTTTCTGCTTAATTGTTCAATACTGAGATCATTTAAAAACTTGTGATGACTAGCATGGTATTTAGCTCCCTCTTTCTTTAAAGTATATATATTTAAAACACATTATTTATCTATTCATTTCGCAAATATCATAGAGTACACAATATACTATGTGCCAAGCACTATAATAGGCATTGGGAAAAGGAAGGTAAACCCCTGTAGACATTGTCTTTATCCTTCTGTAGCTCACAAACAGCGATTAATTATTCTAAATGACCAAATACTTTCATCTTGAGACTGAAAGGAAGGGCTTCAGGGTAACAATCAGTGTATGTAGGGGAGGGAAAAAATTAGAATAAAAATCCTAGTATAATGGTGTATTTGGAAAATTGTTAGATATGTAATCATAATAAATGACCTAGAAATAATAATAATGATTTAAAAACTATTAGTAAAGCAAAGAGCCATCCAAAAAGATATAAACACATACATGGCTGTGAAACAAATGACATTTATGTGGTCATGAGCATCTAAACAATGACTATTAATTTAATTAAAATATTGCTGTCAGTATAATGAGAATGGGAAGAAAGATGAAGTTTGGTATGAGTGATCTAAATCCTCATCTGTCAAAAAGGAAGATAAAAAATATGAAAATTTAAAATTGCGAAATGGGAAATGATGAGTACGTTATTTTAAAACATGGACATAAATTGCAGAAAAGAACATTTGAAGAGTTAAATGTTATATTGTGTCTTAGAGACAGGACTAAATATAGAGAAGGTAGGCGATATTACTTTCATTAATAAACCTTGATTTTTTAAATGCGCTCACTATTGCTTTGATTAAGCTTAAACATATTAAGCTGTGCAATCTTCCAGAGACCTCTTTCATGTACTTTTTCTTTAAAGAATGATTGAGTCTGTAAACTTATCGGTGTTGACCAGACATATTGAATACAATCTATGAACTCTTTACAGACTATCCCAAGTGGTATTACCATCTTCTGTATCCCATGCTCCTTATCAACTCAGTCATTTATAATAAAACTAGGAGCAAGGCTGTAAGTATTTAATGGCTTTCTTATTTGACAGGTGGTTGATAATTATAAATTAGTGTTTTAGAGGGAAAGTTAACATGTAGAATATTATCATATTAGAGGTGATCTAACTATGTATATGCCTAATACTGGAGAACAGACTTTGAGAAGGAAAATGGAGCAGTAACTATTTCAGCAACCCCTTTTACATAAATTGCAAATCACCTCATGTTTCTTAGGGAAATATTTTTGATATGCAGGTAATGGCTCCACTGTGTCTCGCTATAACTTTGGTGATAATTTATGGTAATGAATAAATGTTCAAACTTGTAAAAATACTACATATATTGTAATATATATATGTATATATATATATATATATATATTTGTGTGTGTATATGTGTGTGTGTATAAGCAGATTTGAAAGCTATCCTACATTTGACTATTTAACCAAACCCACAAAATTGCTTCTTACCTCAAAAGCTGTTAAAATGATGCAATAGGAAACAAAAGAAACCTGGTAGAGAAAAAAATATATGCCTAAGTACAGTTAATCATCTGTATCATTTATTGAAGAAAAAAATTAAGCAAAAGGTGAAGCAGTTTAGTTCAGAATTAAGTCCCGTTGCCCAGATTTTGAAACAGAGCAGATCTAAATTCAAATCCTGGTTCCACCTGGAGCAAATTACTTTAATTCATTTAGCTCAGTTTCCATATCTGCACAATGGGAAATAAAATTACAACATTACAGTTTGGTGTGAATTACATAAAATGATGCCTATAAATCATGGTAAGCAAACCATCTGTAAGTACAGGGTTTCCCTTAATTATTAATGCCACATCACACTATGGCATACATAGTGCAGTTTTCAGTAATAACAGCAACTGCCACTCATTGAACATCCCATTTGTACTCAGTGTTTTACATGAAGGTTACTAATCCTCAGGAAACCTTGTAGGATTATCACCCATTTGACACAGAGAGAACATAGGCCCACAGAGGAAAGAAAGAACTTGCTCTGGATTACACAGTTAATGTGTGACAAAGGTGGAATTTGAATCTGAAATGTTTGACTCCAAAACCCAGGCATTTTAACATTACCACATCACCAAAAATGTCTTGTTTATAACAGAATATCAGAATTATTAAGAGTATTGCATTCAGAACAGGTAGAAACCTTGTGGAAATGAGAACAAGCTTCTAACTATGTTTAATATCAGTAACATTAAAACAACAATGCTTTCTTACAGAAGCAATTTCAAATCTGTGTCCATTCAAATTAATTAAAGCAGCACCTGTCTACTTAAAAAGAGAAATCAGAGCCAATAACATTGAACTCTGTAGGAATTACTTATTTGAGCATTAAGAGAAAATTTAAGTCTACTAATATGAGTTTTTAGCGGTGTAATGTATTATACAGGTATGCCGGGCTTCTGACAGCAAAGTAATTTACATATATTATTTTAATAATCCTCATAATTTTCCTGCTGGGAAAGTAAGTAGCAATTATTGCTCAGATTTTTCAGATAGTGAAACAAAAGCAAAGGGAAGAAAACTCTTTTATATGTATCTCTCAATAGATCTCAAATTTTATTTTTAACTTTGGGAGGCTTTGCTATATTTAAGGATGATTATACTACAATGTCTTTATTTTCAGTGGAAAAAATAGTAATGACTAGCTTTAGAGGGACACTGAGTTATAACAAAACTTGGAAAGAAATAAATCAATTTGTGTGTTTTCTTCTAGAACTACAGAAAATATCCAGTGATATTCTGGCCACTATCTTAATAAAACTACAAACTACTCTTATAAAATAGGTCATTTTTTTAGCACCAACACTTAAATGGACTTGAAATGCAAGTGATAGAAATCACCACGTTAAAAAAAAAAAAAGTTAGCCATCAAATTCCTCATCTACTTCATAATGTGAGATGCAATGCAAGAATATTTCCTTGGATGTTTGTTTTGATAGCAGGATCACAGCTCTGAAACAAAAACTCAAGGGGGCAAAAAGTTAGCATGCAAGTACCACTTGTTTTATTCTAAAACTCATCATATGGTTTTTATGAGTTTTCAAACAAACTGGAAAGATGAAAACAAAATGGAAGCAAGAAAATCTGATATCCCTCATGAGTCAGTTTCTGTTTGCCTGATTGTGCCAAGTTGTGTTTTATTGCATCTGTGGTGAGCAAATGGCAGTTTAAGAGCACTAATTGGTTGCAGAATTCTCCTATCAGTAGTTTATTTAACAATAAGATTTAAATTAGTCGTCTCCAAAGAGTAAATGTTACAGTTTGAAAGAACAGTTGTCCTTTTTGTTAATCTTGCTTTGGTGAGATATAGAAATTTTTAATTTTATGGGAGAAAAGCTAGAATTACTTATTGGTACATTACATATAAAATATAGGAAGTAATGAAACTTCACACAAAAGACAAATAGGGAAATTATCTCAATTTGTTTGCCTATCCTGCAAATATTTGTTGAGCACCTACTATGTGCAAGGTACTGTATTGGATAAAGTGATAGGCAAAGACAGACATAGTCCCAAAATGCATTACAGTTTAGAGGAAGAAACAGACATGCATCAAATAGTTATGCAAATAAATGTATTAGAAATGAGGTAAATGTTATGAAGATATGCTATGAGAGTATATAACAGGGGATTTAACAACTCAGGGAAGCAGTGAATGCTTCCACTGAAAGAAAGTGATGACCGCATTGTAACTTGAAGGATGAGTAGGCATTGAACAGACAATAGGAAGAAAAGGCATTTTGAGTAAAAGATAGACAATGTTCAAGGGCCCTTTAGGAGTTACCTTAGTATATACGAAATGTTGAATGAAGTTCAATGTGCCTGAAGAAGGGGCAGAAGGCAAAGGTTATATTGTATAATTGTGCATTACACATAATTTATGTCGAAAGCTGCAAAGGAAAATTCCCTTTCCAGCCACAATGGAGTAATGGGAACTAGATTTACCTTGTGCCTTAAACAATGATAACATGAGTGAAAATATGTAAAACAGTGATTTTTCAGGCGATCAACAGGCAGTTTGCTATCGGAAATACTATAGGCTGAGAAACAAACTACCCTAGAGATATGTGCCCCACTTACTGCCTAGAAGAGGTTCCCCAGCTACAATGCAGGGGGGGAGAACCAAAACAGATCCTGGAGAGTCTCTGAGTTGAGGAGAGGGCAGGGTACTGAAGAAACTAGGGCTGCACAGAAAAGGGAGAGACATACCGAGAAATCGTCTGAAAACCTACAGAAATCTGAAGAAACTACCTAAGGCCAGGAAAGAACCACCGGAAAGGACCAGGCTGAATCATACCGAAACATCATACAGAGCCAGGAACATCATTTAAAACAGCATGAAAGAGAACAAAGAAGAAGAAAGAAGAAAGAAGAAAGAGAAAGAAGAAAGAAAGAAGGAAGGAAGGATAAGGATAGGAAGAAGAAGAAGGAGGAGGAGGAGGGGGAGGAGGAGGAGGAGGAGGAGGAGGAGGAGCAGCAGCAGCAGCAGCACTACTTATATAAATTTAAAGGAACATAGTCAGAATTTCTATACTGTCAACTAAAAACACCGATGAAAGAATTTTTTCAAGATCTAAATAAGTGGAGAGAGAAATCGGTTTTGTGGATTGGAAAACTCAATATTGTTAAGATGCCAACTCGATTTGTTTCTTTAACACCATCCAATTCAAAATCCCAGAAAAGTTTTATCTAGATATCAATAAGATAATTTTTAAATTTATATGAAAAAAGCAACCAGAATAGCCAAAAAGAAAAAAAAAAAAAACCTGTAAAGGAAGGAAAAGTTAGAGAACTCATTCTCCCTGGTTTCAAGACTCATTATAAAACTATAATAAGACCGTGTAATATTGGTGAAATGATAGACACAAAGGTCAGTGGAACAGAACGGCGGACCCAGAAATAGAACCACAAAAGTATAGCCAACTGAAATGCAACAAAGGTTCAAAGGCAATTATAATGTAGAAAGGATAGTCTTTTTAATAATAGTACTGGATTCACTGGACATTCGTTTGTAGAAGAAGTAACTTCAACACCTGTTTTATACATTATACGCAAATTAACTCAAAATGTATCATAAGCTTAAATATAAAACATAAAACTATAAAACTTGTTAGATATGTCACCAAGAGTATAATCTATAATAAGAAGTAAGACCCATAGTCAAAGAATAAATCAAAAGGGAATTTAGAAAGTGTTTTGGACTAAAATGAAATGAAAATAAAAATGCAACATATTAAAATTCACAGGATGTTGTACTTAGGAAAAATTGACAGCACTAAACATCTATAAGAGAAAAAAAATGTTTTAATTAATGACCTAATATTCTATCTTAAGAAACTAGATAAATAAGAGAAATTAAAGTAAGCAGAAATAGGGAAGGAAGTACTAAGGATCAGAAAACAAAGGAATAGACCCATAGGGGGAAAAAATCATTGAAACCAAAGGCTATTCTTGAGAAGATTAATAAAATTGATTAACTTTTAGTCTGACTGATTAAAAACAAGAGAATACACCATTATCAATATCAGGAATGAGAGAAGGGGACATTATTTTAAATACTACAGACATAAAAAGGGTAATAAAATGAATTTTATGCTAATAAATTTCACAACTTAAGTGAAATGAACACATTGTTCAAAAGATACAATTTAAATATACTAAATAAATTGAATTTCTTGTCTAAAACTTTTTCACAGAGAAAACTCCAGGCCCAGATGTCTTCCTAGGTGGATTCTACCAATTATTTAAGGAATCAACAATGCCAATTCTACATAAACGCTTGCCAACTTTGAAGAGTAAGGAGTAGGGAATATTTCCCAGTGCATTCTAGAAAGTCAGCAATATGCTATCAAATGCAAAGGTATCAAAAGAAAACTACAGACCAATATCCCTCATGGATGTATATCCAAAAATTTCTAACATTTTGCCATATTGAGTCTCATAAGAATAATACACTAATAGGATCCTCTCTCCCCAAGAAGCAAGATTAGTTTAATGTTTAAAAAACCAAATCATGTCATATTAACAGACTAAAAAGAGAAAAAAAGGTAATGTATAATTATTTCAATAGATGCAGAAAAGAACATTTGCTAGAATTCAGTATCCCTCTATAATAAACACTATAAGCAAACTAGGGATAAAAGAGGACTTCCTCAATGATAAAGGTCATTGTCAAAAGCCTACAGCTAACATCGCCCTAAATGCTAACAGACTAAATGCATTCCCCAAAGATCAGGAAAACTAGAGGATATCCCATCTGACCACTTCTGTTCAACGTTGAATCAGATATTTAGATGGTGACAAGAAGACAATTAGAGAAGAAGTAATGTTGTCTTTATGCTGAGAAGACACAAGAGATATAACAAAAATAAATAAAGGCTACCGGAACTAGTAAGTTCAGCAACTTTGCAGGATACAAGATTGACATTCCAAATAGTTTGTATTCTATATATATTGTATATATAGAATACATATAGAATCTATATAGAATACAAACATTAATATGTGTATATATACATATATACACACATACACATATATAAATACACACACACACACACACACACACACATATTTGCCAGTAAAATAGTTGCTATAGATAGCAATTAAATCACAGATTCAAATACTGGAATTCATACCATTTTAACCCATGTCTTATATGTCTGAGTTGGATTAGGTGATTTATTGTATTTTATTTAATTTTAATTTAATTTTATTTTTACGTTCTCATGGCTTGTCTGAAAAGTGGAAGTGTAGAGGTTAGTTGATTTTAATGCTGCCCTTAGACCTGGGGAAGAGAGACTTCTGCCCAGCACCCCATTTCCAGTTGCATTTCTTTCCACAACGTGGAGCCTAGAGAACATGCCTTCCTGGAGCCAGCGCTCCTGCTTCTAGGCCACACTCTGGGTATTCCTGATCTCAAAACGCCCCGTCCCAAATGGTCAGTGGGTGGCCCTCTTTCCTGGGTCTATCTTTCTAATAGAAGTAATTTAGTATGAACACCCCAAGGCCAATAGGTTAGTCATAGGACGCTCCTTGCTGTGGGCTGTTCAGATATTGGACCTATCGGTCGGAGTAGCTACAGTCACATGCACATGGCCCCTCATGTTGTGAGAGGAAGACCAAGGAAAGAAAAGAGTATCTTTTTCACCTACACCATAATCTTAGGTTAAGTAATTCATCGCATCATAGTCAGACAGTTCATTCTTCTTTCTCTCCTTCCATCGATGACTATTGTTTTCCTAAGTCGTCTTCTTTCATTGTGGATTATGTTACAGTTGTTGATCTAGCATATATTTATTTATTCCTCTCAATGGAGTTTTCCATTCCATTTCTCAACAGGTGATATTCCTCATAGGACAATGATACACACACACACACACACACACACATATACACACACATATATATATATGTATATATATTGGACAATTATATATATATATATAGGACAATGATATATATATTATGATATATAATATATATATATATTTTCACATTTCAACCCTGCCTTTAAAGTCAGGTTTTTTAAGGTTAAAGAATAATAAGGATTTTTTTAAAATAAAGAATGAAAAATAGTTCAGAATTTACAAATAAGTACAGGCTGATCACATTCTCTATAATATGTATACCTCCTGCACTGATGCATAGTCTGGCTTCTAGAAAATCAATTATAATTTATTTTGTTTATTAAAAATGGCTTAACCAGGAATAAAAATATTTTAGCACATTGACTCTAAGATGAGCCCATTCTGTCACATATTGTAGGTGTTAACTTCTCAGAAAAGCAATTACTAATAAGTCCTCAGGGGTTCATTTCAAATCCTACTTTTTCCTTTGTTATTCTGTCTTCTAAGTGATGCTTTTGCTTAACTTTGTCTTTCTTTGGCATTGACAACAGAATAACACCATCCTAATTTAAAAGTTTGGCTTTTGAGGTGAAATATCCAATCGTTTGTGTTGCATTGAGCCTTTTAATTGAAAAATATAAATATTTTGAAATGATGCATTTCGTTTCTATGTTTTTAGTATTTGCTTTAATTTGTATCTGTATATACCACGATTATTACAGTAAATAATCTGGCTTTATAAATTTATGTTGTCTCTAAATCTACAAAATGCAGCTATTTACCCTCATATCATTTGTGTTTTAAATTCCTCTGCTACTTGGTTTGTGTGGTGGGTAGGGTGACAAAGACCAAATGGTTTTGACTTTCCTTACAAGCCATGCCTTGAATGTAACACAGGGCTTCTTAGTGTTTTAAAATTTGCCTTTTAGGAACAATTACTTCTTCAGTCACGTCTGCTTTGAGGCTAATGAGTGTGTGTAAAAAGATACATTTAAGAAATGCTAATAATCTTCTGCAAATTGTCTCCCACCAAGTACAGAAGGAAAACTGTATGGCTAGATATTATCCTCGTCATCATCGTTAGCATAGTATTTGGTTTATAAATTATTTGTAAAAGAAAACTGTTTCCTAGGACAGGAATTCCTTAGGGATCAAGAAAGTGGGGAGATGTGGGAAGAAAGAACAAATGAATCCAGCTGAGGGCTGTAGGATCCACAATTTATAAAGTATTCAGCCTCCAGACATTTTTGGAAGTGAGGAGCAGTCCAGCTTTAATTATCTGAAAGCCAGAAGATTGGTTTTTTTAACCATAAAAATCTGTATTGTTCCACCTGGTTAGAGTATATTTTTACTTAAACCGGCCAGCATTTATTTTCAGGAGAGAAAGTGATGTATTTGCTGCTTCACGCTTCCATATGTGCTCGTCTGTGCCCAGGCGCAATCCAGTTGACTGGAAAAGGAGAATGTGACCACCTCTCCTACCCTACTGTTCACCCGCTGGCACAGCTCAAGGCCTTTTGCCAAGGCTCTGGCAGTTTTAAGACTATTTCCTGGCAGCCATTGGCTTTGAGAGGCCATATGACTCTGCTTCTGTCCGTCTGGATTTTGTTCTGAATTTCTTAAGGGCTTGCTTCTGAGCGGCATCTCAGCAGCAGCAGGAGCTCTGGGACTCAGTGAAGCCATGTTAGCCAGGAACTTTGGATCCCTGAGCTGCCCAGGCTCCTGCCAGCAGCTTGCTTCTGGGCTTCAAAGAAGGGTTCGCTGGAGTACCCAGAATGCTTTGCAGCGGCTGCCACAGCCCCTCTTTTGAAGCACCATGGTAGCCAACAGAGAGGATTCTGTGTTAGTACAGTATGACCCTGGAGGTGCCAGCCAGCTGCTGTGACTCAGCTAAAAACAGGGAACTCGCTGTAAGAGAGAGGGCGTAAAGGGGAGAGATTATTGAGGGGGAGGGAAGAGAGGAAAAGCAGCAGGAGTTTATGATGCCCAGAGTTTGTCAAAGGGCTCAAAACACATTTCTGAAAGAGCTTTCTTGATGGGCCAAAGGAAGCCCATCTCTGTGAGTCTAAAATCTGCTTGGGCTACATAACGTTTAATGGCCTTCGAAGCTAATGAAAACAAGCAGCAGAAGGATTAGGGAAAACCAGAAAAGAAACGTCTCTCTTACTTACTCCCAGGTGCCCTGAGGAAATGTGTACTAATTGGCCTTCCAGATTTCATTTGTGATCAAACACACTGATTTAAAGAAACAGAATCACTTAGTAGATGAACCTTTTTTCTTTTTTCTTTTTTTCTTTTTATTGTGGTGTCTTTATAACAGGAGGGGTTAGTGTCTGAATACACATGGAATTGATCGTCTCAGAAGCAACTCTGAATCCACATTGTCATGAAAATAACCCAATATGGGGGAAATTTATTTATGAAACACTCTATTATGCCACTGTCCTTGGTTCTGGACAGTTTTTAAAGGAGAAAATCGATGCTCAGCTAAAAGTAGATCTTAAACAAGCGATGTCAACCTTACTTTGTGAAGCAATTGCTAGGGTATCTTGCTCAGTTCAAAGATAGAGATTTATAGGCAGAACGTGACATGCAAAATGCACATTGGCTAATAAAAATAAGGACAAACTTGGGAAGAGTGCTGGAAAAAAGATTTTGGGAATAGATTAACAAAAAGATTTGATTCAATCAATATTTTAAAGCAAAGACCAAGATACTCTCTCCTTAACATCCCATAGGAAGATGTCTCTGAGGTGATACAATGATTGGTCTGGTTAGATAGGGAGGAAAATCAAGTTTGTGTCTTTTATCCACCAGACTTGAAGTAGGGAGTAAGAAAAAAGCTTAGGGTTAAGATCACTAGAATGATCAAGTTTGCTCACAACAAGCCCTTCAGCTCAGACCTGGGTGTGTCCAATCCTGGCAGAGTTTCTAAAATGATAAAACCTTGAGCAAGTGGTGACAGCTATCCTCTGAGGGGGGGGGGGGGAAGGAAAGAAAGAAACTCAGTCTTCAGAATTTTCCCAGCGTTCCCCCCCCCCCCCCCGGTTTGTTCGGCTGTCACAAAACATGTTAAATTGATCAACAAAGGAGGAAATGCTCAACCTCAGAAGCTCATACCAGGTCTAAGGTTTGGCTTGGCTATTTTAGTTTTTGTTTTGCCTGTTAATGGCTGCTGGATAAATAAGCAGACAGTTTTCATTAAAGAAGACTCATTTTTCTCTCAGATCCAATTTACACATAAGCTTACTCAAACTGCATCCTCAAAAGAAACTTAATGGGATTTCTCAGACACATTATTTTTTATTGCAGAATATATATTCCTGATAAGGGGCATATGCACAGAAAAGAGAAAGAGAAGTGCATATTTTCTTTCTCATAGGGGCTCTCTTGAAATTCTGTTTCCACTTGGAAAGGAACCACTATCTTCTTAATAGGCATTCTTGTGGGTTCTTTAAACAAACTGAGATTGCAAGAGGACAAGTTAGAGGTAAAGAGGGAGGCCTTATGTCTTGCTTAATCCTAAAAGATTATGAATAGCTTCAACAGGAAACACATATGAATAGAAAAATATGATCAGAATATCAGTGTGAGGGAGGAGCATAAGCAGTAGAACTGGGAATTCCTCTCCTTCAAAGAGTAAAAGAAAGCTTCAGGTGACATTGTCTCAAACGCCCACCTTCTTGCCATTTAAATAAGAAAGCTAAGAAAAAAAAAAAAACAAAAATGAGGATGAAAGGCTAGATGATCTGGCTAAAAAACTAGATTGATTGTAGCCCCAGGTGAGAAGGGAAGATCAGTTGGCTTGATTTCAATACTTATTCATATAGTTTATGTGACTCATTTATTCCAAGTCCCATTTGACCCCACAGTCATCGTCTCCTGATTCTGGATAGTCAGTGTGTGGTTTTCCAGGCAACCACCACTCCTTGTAATTCACTTGGAAATTTTAGGATCCTGCATTGGGTTGAATGGTAGCCCCTCGAAAGATGAATCTTTTGGCAACCTGTATGACCTTATTTTGAAAAAGGTGTTTGCAGAGGTAATTGTGAAGGATGATGAGAAGAGACCATCCCGGGTTAGGATGGGCCTTAAATCCAATGACAAGTGTCTTTATGAGAGAAGACAAGGGGAGAAGACACAGAGAAGAAGGCCACAGGAAGACCGAGGCAGAGATTGGAGTTATGCAGCTGTAGGCCAAGGAATGCCAAGAGTTGCCAGCAGCTACCAGAAACTAGGAAAGAGGCAGGAACAGATTCTCCTCAGAGCCCCAAGAAGGAACCCACCCTGTCGATACCTCGATTTCAGATGGCCGCCAGAACTGTGAGAATACATTTCTCTTCTTTCAAGTCATCCAGTTTGTGGTAAATTGGAAACGAAGACAGGCTCTCTTGCAAGACAGCATTGTTGTACTGGCTGTGCTGAAGGTGAGACAGAGTGAATAAGCAGAATGGATTTATTTTAGCGGAATGCACGGCTATGTGAATTCCTTCAGAAATTGTAAGTAGATTAGGAAATAAATTCAAGTCATGGGTCAACTGAGGACTTACTATGTGCCAAGAACCCTGCTAGGAAGTCGGTCAATATAACAGCTCTCCTGTCTTTAGGAGGCTGAGAGTGTCCAGTACACACAAAAGGATTTTACAGGTCCTGGGGGATAGAAACTCACCTTGGTAGGTTAGTAGCATGTTGGGCATTCACAGTTCTGTTTTTCAACATCAATGAGCCAAGGGATGGTGACTTTTTCTTGTGCTTCTATCCTGAGCACCCTGATCAGGATAGAATTCTGTCGAGAGTGTTCTGGGGCAATGGGTAAATTGGATAAGTGAATAAGTGGATGCAACTTATCTTGCCCAGAAGGTAGAGGCCCCAAGTGAGGTATCGACAGCAGACGGTAAACCGTAGGTAGGATTCGCCAAACCACAAAATGCACAGGAGGTTTTGCAGTCAACATCAGAATCCCTCTTTACGGGGACCTTGGTTGGTGCACTCAGGGCTGTTCAAGGTTCTGGCTCTTCAATTGCTCTGTCAACACTTTCAAACTCCCCTAGTTCCTTTGACCCTCACTCGATTGCATCCTGAATAAGCACCTGCTCCAGGGTGCCATGCAGATCCCAGTGTTTAGTTTCGGAGGGACCCGTGAGCACCATGCAGAAGGCACCACTAGAGGCTCCGCGTCTGGGAATTCTGCTCTTTTCACAGCCAGCACTTCTGTGGGTTTTGCCTGCTGGCTTACATGAATTGGCTGTTACATTTCTTAATTTAGACACTCGCAGTATGGAGACTTATTATATACATATATTTTTTTTCTCTCTGTCTGAGTAGAGCAATGTTTTCCATTGCACAGATACAGTCGACTGCCAGCAGCTAGTATGCACACAGAGAAATACACAGCCCGCAGATGCAGCGCTTCATGGCATGAGGCTGGCACTAGGAGCTCAAGATCCTTTCTGTGATCGATTTAGACTGTTTGTTTGTTCGTTAATCTGATTAGGAACCAGGATGTTTAAGTAATAATAATTACTCTCTTTCCAAGAAGGGAAGGTGAACGTCTCTCTGGCCTTTCCAAATGTTTGAGGAGGCATCACTTTATCAGAACTCCCGGTCTGTATAGCAAATAATACGCCAATTATGTAACTGATTATACGTTACACTATGTGCCAGGTACATACTGAGGACTTTGTGAACACTTAATATCTATAACAAAATTGTAAGGTCGGTGATAGTATCAATCTCATTTAACAGATTGGAGACTGGAAGCAGAGAGATGCTAAATTACGGTAATCCCCCTTTATCCGTGGTTTCAGTACCCACTGTCAACCCCGGTCTGAAAATATTACATGAAAGATTTCAGAAATCAACAATTCGTGAGTTTTAAATTGCACACTGTTCAGAGTCGTCTAACAAAATCACTAGCCATCCCACTCCATCTGCCCATGATATGAGTCCTCTCTTTTCCAGCACCCACGCTACCTGCCTGTTACTTAGTTGCCATCTTGGTTATCAGATCACCGTAGTGGTATCGCACTATTTGTATTCAAGTCACCCTTATTTTACTTAATAATGGCTTGAAAGCACAAGAGTGGTGAGGCTGGCAATTTGGGCACACCAAAGAGAAGCCATGAAGTGCTTCCTTTAAGTGAAAAGTGTATGTATATATATAGGAAAAAACAGTATATATCTATAGTCCGATACTATCTGTGGTTGCAGACATCCACTGGGGGTCTTGGAACGTATCCCTCACAGGTAACTGGGGACTACTATACTGTATGTCACAAACTCACCTCAGGCTGGTTTTCCTAGAAGCAGAGCTGGAAGTAGCCACTTATTTGGGGGAAGCCTGGGCCTCAGCTAAAGTCCATCTTCACCCCGATTCCATGGGGAACGCTGAAGCACAAAATGGGTTTGTCCCACCTTGAACCAAAGGGAAGTCCCAAGTCTTTTGCTTCCAGGAGAGATCTTGGCATTTTTGAGCAATTCTCTGAAGCACGGGGCAGTGTGACCTTAGCTGACAGCTGATACTCGCAGCTGGTGATGTGAGTGCAAAGGCTAGGGAAAGGGGTTCTCAGTGGGACGGTCAAAGCCGCCACTACTGGTTAACAAGTGGGGGAACTTGGCTTCACATCCTTCTAAAACGCAAGCTCTTAATACTGTGTTATATTGTAAACATGAAATTTCTTAATAGGGTTAAAAAGTGCCACGTTTTTATCAGTCTCTGGACTCCAAGGATTATACAGTCTCCTGTTGTCACTCCCAGAGAGGCGTTGATAAAATCTCATACGTTTTCTTTCACAGTTCAAATAACTTGACCTCAGAGCCCCTCGAGGTGCTGCAGGAATGTAGTGCCCACTCCTGGCCCCAGCGCTACTTGCCTTCCTTCTAGTTTACTCACAGCTTGTGCCTCCCACTTGCCTTTGGCCTCCAAGTTCATGATGAAGAACAGAGCCTGGGCAATAGCTGCGTTTGGACATGTGTATCCCTGTTCCTTGCAACCAGCAATAAACAAGAAAGAGTAAGAAGAGAGAAAAACTTGTTAACACCATGCTGTATCTAAACAAGCAATCCCAGATGGCATCCTTTATGCCTTCTGCCTCTGATAAGAAAAGACTGAGCAAGGAAAATAAGCAGCAGCTGACAAGCCATACTCAGCATTAAGACCAACAGGAAGAACAGACACCAGCTCTGTGTTCTGTCCTCAAGCATGGCTGAGCACCCAGCCCAGAGGCCTGCCCGCCTGCAAACACCTTGGGTTTTTCATCTTGGGCTGTGCACCCCTCTATGGAACCAACAGATCGTGAAAGGTTACAGGCCAAAGGGTTTTTTCTTTCTAGTTTTCTGATGGAGACCGAGGCATGAAGCAGTAAGGTGATTTATTTAAGGACATTTTGCTGTTAAAAAGACAGAGAATAAATAAAATTTATGAGTTCTTGACTTTTAGTCAGTCTTTTTCCCAGAATCCAAAGTTGACTTCTCTTGAAATATGTAAACATGCATTATTCTAATGTGCAGACAACTGATTCTGAGACTCTAAGAGCAAATTTGAATCGTCTTTCATTATCGAATGACCTAGAACTGAGTCCTGCCTCAACTACTTCACGGCGATGTGTTCTCGAACAACATCCCCCGCACTTCAGTTTCCCTGTTGGCAAACTGAAAATAAAAACCATGGAGGTATGGGAAGCATTAAATGAGGTTGCTCATGTACTGAGCTTAGCACAATACCTAACACACAGTAAATATTCAATGAAGTTAAGACTTGCTTACTTGTCCACTGACTTGAATAAAAAATGAAATACCTTCTCTGTGCCGTGAGGGCACTGTGATTACTCTGGAAAACCCATAGCTCTGGAGATACAAACATCAATACAATGTGGCATCCTTTCTTAAAAAACAAAACAAAACAACTCAGTTCGGTGCATTAAAATGGCATCTCAGAATTAAGTGGAGTTTATAGCTTATGACACTTAAGTATCCAAACATGGACACTGTTTACGTCAAGCACAATAGGACAAGAGTTTTAACAGACCACTTGAAAAAACCAAGTCAGCAATGGTGGTCATTAGCATGACGCTGGGATGAATCAATAGATACGTTATGAAATGATGTAGTCGGAGAACCCCAATGTTTCCACTGGGCAACCCATTTATTATATCCTAACTGACCAGGCATCTAGGCCCGCTCTTATTTTCACAATGTAATAAATGTGAAGTACTCAGAGATGGTGCTGAAATGATGAAAGAATTTCAATGGAAACCCTAGGACCGAAGGTCAGAGGCAGTAGTGTGGCTTTTCATATAGATGAGAAACCCAACTGGATTTGACTTTTTCCCCTTCCTTACAGTTTCAGGAGATGGCTGAGTGTTCCAGCTCAGCTAAGAGGCATTGAGGTTAGACAAAGGAAGAATTTTCTGAGAGTCAAGTTCCAGAAAGCAAAGGTTAGGAAGTCACAGATGACACAAATGCGTCCTTTGAAAATGTAAAAATTTTTAAAAGGGCTTATGATAATGGAATGGAAATGAGTCAGAAAATATGCAAATTAAATTCACTTGAAATATATATGTCTTTAAAAATTAAGTGATAAGTGGCTTTGTCAAGTGCTTTTTGTCTGTGATTTACCACCTGTACACCCCCATATTTAAATTCCAATTTAAGATGCTTTTCATAACGTCAAGTGCATTTTCAGGAGTGACTGGGAGGGTCAGAGGAGAGGCATTCTTCAAAATGTGAGGAGGGGTGACAGAGTCTTCAGTTCTGTATAAAAGGAAGAAGAAAAAATGAGGGTTGTAGTGTACAAGTAGAAGAAAGCATTATAATATTATAAGAATTTTAGTAGATTGGACTGAGAGAAAGTAAGCATTTATATGTAAGAATGAGCTTCATACAAGACATTCCTTTAGAACAGGAAGCTCTCCCTGTCCAACATGCTTTTCTTAGTAATTATCATAGAGCTGAGCACATTGTCTGCTCATGAAATGCATGTTGCATAAATAAATGCAAGTTTTCCTGAAATCCTAATGTATATCTTTATTGTAAATTGTCCTTGGAGATGAGCCTTAACTCTTATAGATACTAGAAGACAGCTGCATTTTGTTTGAGATCCTGTTTCCACTTAAAACCTACAAATTAAAACTTACAATATCTGATCATTGCTGGGAGGAGCTCCAACCAGCCTAGAATGGCAGTAGATTAAAGAACCTAGGTGCAGCAGAAGATGGAAAGAGCTAAGGTTAAGACTGATAATAGGGAGAAAGAAGTCATGGAAGTAAAAGTGAAAGCTTAAGCCCCCTGATTAGGAAAACACAAGAACCCAAGGCTGAAAGAGAGCAGAGGATAGAAAAGTGGGAATCTAAGTCAGAGACAGGTTATGGCACCGAAGTACTGCATCAAATGTATATGTTAAATATGTTCAGGGTTTTGTGTATGAGTTATACTTCAATAAAGCTATTGTAAAAAGTGAATGGGGCCATGCAGTGAATGAAAGCCAAGTGCCTAGTCAGGAAAACAGGTGAAGACTCATAGTTCCTAAAACAGAGCAACCTTGATCCTAGCTAAGACCTGACTCAGACAAAAAGCCACTTATGCTATTCCTGCTGCAGCAAACATGCATGGTGACGAAAGGAGGGAACGACACAGGGCCCAGGGTCCCAGAGTCCGCTGAAATATGGCAACCCCCTTCTCTGGCTGCTTCTGACCCAGGATATTGAAAACTATTGCGAAACCACCGTCAGCAGAGCCTGCCGTGCTCCTTGCAAACTGATACGCATTTCTCAAACTACCTGTAAATCCTGAGAACACTGATAATGCCCTGCCACACAGCTGAAATGAAAGTGACAGATGTAGGGCTTCCCAGCGCCTCTCTTCCTTCCTCCCATTTACTTCTTTTTCTGCACAATGAACTTTGGAATAAATGACATGCATTTTCTTCTGCATAATTTCTCTCTGTTTGCTTAAGTAGGGATCACACATCTTTGATTTTTCTCACTGAACTTACAGAGGTCTCGGCACACTATGAGATCACAATGTCAGTCACAGGAACCATTTACAAACATTTTCTCACCCTTCTTGAACCAGTTGGCTAAAAGAATTTCTAAAAAGAAAAAGGGAAAGAGTGTACAATAGATACTTGGCAGATATTTCAAGGAATGTAAGAGACGGAGAAACCCTCCAGACAGCCAAACCAATTGCTTGTCCCCTGTAAGGGCTCATTTCCTTTTACAAAACGTAGCAATCGCAGTTTAGGGGAAATTCAGTACAGCTTCCCCTAGAGTCCCTCCAGGAAAATGACAATTCATTGTACCTTGTTCCATGTGTTATTACAAAGTTCTTATGATCCGAAGAAATTTGACTCCCCGGAGCTAATCATCTTTGATGCTAGTTCTACCCTCTGTTAGAACATTTATGTATATACAGATCTTTAATGTATTGGAAGACATTTTCCCAATCAGTCAAACACAAATGCCAATCTTGAATAATTTCTTCTGTGTTATAAAAACCCAAATTTGTATGTGTAGTGATTTTCATGTCCTTCAAAATTCTGGTTACTCTCTTTGAGTATATTCAGTTTGTCAGCATTCTTCTGAAAATGTGCCACTCAGAAATAAGCTCCATATTTCAAGCCTGACCTCATTGATGCAGGGAATTTCATGCACTTTCCTTCCAGAAATTGTCACCGATGCCACTTGTGATTGCATTAATTCTTCTGGTTGCCAGGTACAGTCTTGACTCACTGAGTTTCCAATCAACCTAACTCTCAAAGTATTATTTTTTTTAATGTATGCTTCTGGGCAACTACATTTGCTCTAGTTCATTGGCTTAAACAATGAATGAGTGAATAAAACAAAAATTCAAAGATCTTGAAAATGATATATACTTTTCTTTCTGATAGCAGCTTAGCTGTTAGATGACATTCAAGCAGGAATAAAACAGAGGAAGATTATTTTTATAGTTAAAACTGACTTTTTAAAAACACAAGTCTAGACTAATGTTGAGTTTCAAGTTCATTTAAGAAATTATCTAGTTCACATTTATTTTTTGAATCTATAGTGGATCTGACTTTTAATTTATACCTGACCTTGTTTAGATAATTATTTTAGACAAATCACTATCTTCAACTAGTAAGGTAATGTTATTCAGACTACCAAATGCTTTTGCAAGCTAAATTTTCCATTTGCTGGATGGCTTCAAGAGTTTTTAAGCACCATTGGGAATCTACAAGTCATTAGAAATTTGGTTAGAAATTTGGTTAGCCTTGAGTACCATAAAGAGTTTGAATCAAATTGGTATAAGGAAAATGGTTTAAAAGTGATTTGGAATTCTCTAATAGGGTTTTAAAATCAGATGGCTTGTTTTGCTTCAAAAAAATAACTTTATCTTGAACTTTGAAGCAAAATTTTTGACAGACAATGATCAGGACATCAGTACCTTACATTGTTATTTTTATATCATATTACTCTTTTGATTTTAGCTCAAAAGAAGCTTAAGGATTCAAGATGTGGTCTACTTTATTGTTTGTGGGTTAAATGAAAAATATATTCTAAAATAAAATGACTAATATACCAAGTCCTTACCCGTAAAATTTAATTAGAAGAAAATTTAGAAGA
Organism: Eonycteris spelaea; assembly: GCA_003508835.1. Taxonomy (NCBI): domain Eukaryota; kingdom Metazoa; phylum Chordata; class Mammalia; order Chiroptera; family Pteropodidae; genus Eonycteris; species Eonycteris spelaea. The sequence goes on along the minus strand of PUFA01000077.1, from coordinate 709,760 downwards.
GAAACCTATGGTGCCCTGAACACACAGAGAAGAGTTGACAGTCCCCCTGCCTGCATGTCACAGGATGAATATGTGGATCCAGAGGATGAAAAAGAGACAGATGGAGAAAAGACAGGGGACACATTCTCACGGCTGAATGTGACAACCCTCTATGCATTTTTTTTACTTTTCCACAGAGAGTTCGTGTGCAAAATTATTCCTTTGGTTACCTTGGATATGAAAATTTGGGAATCCCAAATGTTCCCCTTTCCCTGGCAACAGAGTAATGCAGCTCACCTCTGTTCCTTGGAGAGGAATAATTTCACTAGACACGATCAGTCCCTTGGAGCGCTGTCTGTCAGTCATGTGTAGATGACCAAGGGGATAGATCCTCAGGTGAACACTCCAAGCCATTCAGGGGAACAATGGCTATGAGAATCATTTTAGAATGATATCATTGTAGAACATGTTAACAAATACATTTGCATCCATATGTATGTATAAACCAGTACACTCGTATCTACACACACAGATAATTATACATCTCTTGGTTTAATTTGACAAAATAGGTCTATTGTGTGAGAACAAGCCATAGAAAATCTGCCTGACAGTTACAAGTATCAGGCAAGGCCCAGTGCTACATAATGAATCACTGTTGTTGAATGAAATAGCACAAAACAGCTATTATTTCCTAGATGAAGGTGAGGTTCTTCTGGCTCTTTCGGTGATTGTAAATAAATCTTTTGCAATGTCCTGGAATCCAATCGGCCAACAAGAGAAAGAACAGTTGTGAAGCCTCTGAGCTGTTTGACCACAGCCTGAGCTGAGGTGGGAAAATACTCTCCTTGAAAGTCGTCTTCCTCACACCTCTCGCCTTTACAGGTCTTGGACCCAAAGTGTCATACCGCCCCTACTCCCTTTTTTCTGCTTATAATGAAACAGAAGTGTTGTCCTCTTTACTGGGAAAAGTCCTCTCAAGTGTTCAAGTTTTCCTTTCATTCGATTGCAAGTAACAGTTTAATCTGGCGCCAACCAGGTGTGTGATCACAGGCTCTACCAGGAAAAGGTAGTGGGCCAGCGGTCCGAAGCCTCGGGGACAGAAGAGTGCTACAATAAATGTTGAAACAGCCGCATTTGATGAATGGGCAAGGTATGTGGAGAATGCAGCTGAGCCCAGCCACACAGCCACATTTATCTCTGGTGAAGTCCTTTGTAGAAAAAGACAAGGTAGATGCTGGCTGTTCCTGCCTCAGGTAGTGCATGGAAAAGTTTAAATGTCCATGGAGTCCCTTTAATTGTGAATCCAAATACCTGGAAAAGATGGGGGAAAAGCAGGCAGGAAGAAATGCCCATCTTGCTATTTGCCATTTAAAAAAAAAAAAAAGACAATTTAGTGCAATATTGATTGAAAAAATAACCCTCTACTTTGAAAAGTTTAAATTTTCTTGCCCTTGTCAACTCAAAAGTCCTCTCTGAACCCCTCGGGTCGCTGCAAGGCTCAGAAACGCGTGGGCTACTAACCCCCCTCTGGCTGATATGTGTTATATTCTGGACCTGTGCTGTCTGATATTATTATATTCTGGACCTGTGTTGTCTGATACCATAGCCACCAACCACAGGTAGCTCTTTAAATTTAAATTACTTAAAGGTAGATATAAAAATTTCAGTTCCTTAGACACACTAACTACATTCAAGTGTTCAATAGCTACATGTGGCTATGGCTCTCACATTGGACAACCCAGAACATTTCCATCATGACAGAAAATTCTATCAGATGGCGCTGGTCTAGAACATTCATGAGATTTGTGAATTTCTCACAGATTTCCATTGGTAGGTATAACAGGAGCAACACCACTGTGGAACCACCTGAAATGATGCTTTAAGGGTAATAATTGTGTGGAAAACTTGATGCTCTATGAGAAAACAAAATCACTTTAAACATACTCTATTCTCTATCTCCCTCTGAGAAAATAGTAGTGCCCGTGAACGGCTCTGAGAAGTCCCGCAGTGAAGGACCTTGCTTGTCATTGATGAAACCCAAGTACTTCCAAAGCAATCTGAACACATAGCCTTTATTTACATGACATCTATTAACTTTCCCCAGATTTCAGGTTCCATGAGGCACTTCTTGAAAAATTTTGCCATGGAAGAAGCCCAAGCCAAGCCTCTCTAGCCCACTGGCCTGCCTAGCGTCACACGGATAATGAGAACAGTTCCAAATGACAGTAAATGACCAGGGTCTGCCTGGTCAGAATTTGTGCTTTGTGACTTTAGGGATATTAAGGTGGCAGGGATAAATAGGAAAGCTCAGCAATGAACGTGGATTGGAGTCCTCCTCAAGTGTCATTTCTGAAGAGACTGAGCAGAAACACACTTGATCTTTCCAAAATAGCTTGCTGATTATTACCTGAAATCAGAACTATCAAATCATCTATCCTGGCTTTATCGCCTATAATCCTGTGACGTGGAGTTCACTTATTTCATAAAATTTACTAAGCCAAGCTTGTCAAGTGGGATTCCTAGTTGGATTTCTCTGTATACAGGAGCACTAACATTCTTAATCTAATCAGCTAAAGGACTTAAAATTTCTGATGGAAAATAGAAACACAGTTTGTACACAAGCCATGTTTTCTCAGATCACTGACCCAGCACCAGTGGGCGGGTGGAGCGATTGGGGGCGGGGTTGTTGGAGGGAGATTTGAAGCTCTTGCCATAGAAATGCTTTGCTTTACTCCATTCAGCAGAACCGAAATCCTTTCTTCCTCTCCCAAGTTTCTTTACTTTTCTTCCAAACTCTTCTCTTTTCTCTTTTCTTCACTTCCCTTTCTTTCCTTTTTCCATTGAGTCAGACAGCTCTGATGGAGTCATCACACTCCAAGGCCTCTTATTACCCCTGGCGGCCCCCTTGAAGAGTATGTTAATGAAAATAAATTGCTGCGGAATCTCTTCCCTCTCCAGCACGTCAGCCATTCCCCTTAGAATTTCACAGCCTGAAATATGTATGTTGTGCAATCTAAATAGGAATTATAAAATTGACTCTACACAGTTATGTTTTTTGTTTTTATTCTCTCTCTCTCTCTCTCTCTCTCTCTCTCTCTCTCTTTCTCTCATGTCTTCTCACCTGAGAGATTTGCTGGAGGATCATCAGCTATAATGAGGGTTAATGCTAAAAAACAAAAAGAAAGGGAAGAAAAACATTCTTTCCCACTTGCACTAATACCATTAACCTGAGGATGCCTGTTCAGAATGGCGCTTGTCAAACCTCAGACCAAAGGCTTATTCAACATGACAGCAGTATTTCGATTAATAAAACACTTGAGCTCTTTAACTTTAAAATATAAAATGGATTGTGTCTCCAAAAGTAAATAGTAGGTAGTAAGAGAAAGCTAAGTTAGAAGATTTATGCTCATTGGCTAAATTTGTCTAGTATGTATATTTCAAAACAAGTTGTGAGATTAAAAAGGTAATAAATTAACTTTTTATAAGAAATATTTATAAAAATATAGATTGTGTATATGTTAGCCACTACTATATATCAGCCACAACCCAAGAGAAGATGTCCGAAAATATCCAATGTCTCACAGTGAAAAGAAATCAAAGTTTACAAATAAAATCCCAGCGAAAATATCATTTTGGACAATATTATCATCAGGTTATTTTCTGTGTGTTTTCAAAAATATTAGACAAGTCTAAGTATATCCTGATAGTAGAGATTCTGCATCATCACACCAGTGCTTTCTTCTGTGGCACTAGTTCAAAAGATACTCTCTTCCATGACTTGCAGATTTTTGTACTTCGGCAATATAAATAGTGCTACAGTATAACTGACTCACAAATCTTATTCATCTGTTGAAGACATGACCTGGATAGCTCCGTAATAAAAGCAAGCATAACAAAACTGTTTTTGCTGAGAAAAAAAAACAAAAAAACAAAAAAAACATGAGCCAGCAAATATAAAAGAAAGCTGAAAAAGTAAACATGGTGTTGGTGGTAATCCAAAATTATCTGGGTAAATGTCCTCTCGATTAATATTTTTTCTCCTCTTGAGGTTCTCATGCCTGACAGTGATTCGAAGTGTTTTTATTCACTTAGTAACTAGAAGCAGAATGAGTTTGTTGGATTCTTTAATTAACTTATTTCAAAATAGCCTTGAATTACCATCTTTTTGTTTCTACAGATTGCACCTTTCTTTATTGTTTTCGATGACTCCTGGCATTTTTCACAATACAAACCCCTGGAGGAGTGTTCTTGCGAGGGTGGATTTTCTACATTTTCCATGTACCTAGGTTTTTAGGAGCTATTCCCCTGTGTGCCCTTACTTTCCATGAATGCTAGCTCTCCTCTCACTTAAAATGCCTTCATATGAGCTTTATGTTCCATGAAAGGTATGAAATTGAAAGAAATGAAGAAATGAGAATTAGATGCTATTTTGTCCTTTGCTTTCTAAAGTCGAAAATACAATTTATTAAAGAGGTTTTATGATTTCAACTACATACACCTCTATTTCTATCAATACGTTTTGAATCACACATACTCACTTCAGTGCTTCCTCCTGTAAAAGCTTCGTTCCGATCACAGAACTTCCACTCACCCTTTCACAGTCATCAGTCCAGCTCCATCTTTCACTTGCTCCCCATTGTCCACGTGAGAAAAACACCAACGCGTCAACCTGCAGCAAATTATTAATATGATGTAAACACATGTACCTATAATATTGCCAAAAAAAGAATAAAACTCAGAGAAAACACATAACTTCTATGCCTTGCTAATTTCTTCCTTGTGGTCAGTCTATTTTTACTGACAAGACTCATCAGAATATTCTTCTGTCAATTCCAGATTAGAAATTAAGATTTACATCTAATTACTAAAAAGTCCTTGCTTTATTGTGTCCAAGAACATATTTTTGTTCACCAGCTATGTGTTTTTGTAATACTTTGATCGCACGGCTACAATTGCTTTCTTTACACGTTATTACATTTATTTGTCTTTCTCCAGATAGATTATAAATTTATTCATCTTTGTCTCCCGCTTCCAGAAAAGAACCTGACACATAGCAGACACTTACATTAAATACATGTTAGTTTGCATTTAATTTTTCCCAGTAAGGTGTGTGTGTATGCACATGTGCCCGCATACGTGTATGATAGCTACATTCAGATGAATGATGATTTCTTTTGAGCACATGCGTGCACGCACACACATATTGCTCATTTATATTCATTTTTTACTAGCATATGGGAAAATATGGCAGAGGCAATGTGATGTTTCAACACTATGTGTATATGAAAATCAAACTTTGATTTCCAGCTACCAGGAGAAGTTATGATTTATTTTCCTTTTCTAAGACACTACATACTTTGCTGCCATGTAAATTTCCTTGAATCATAATATTGATCTTTGTTTCTTATCTGCTTAGAAGTCTTCGTTGACTTCTCATTGCCTACATGTTAAAATCGAGATACTTTAGCCTTCTTCTAGGCTTATATTTTTTCCACTTCCCTTCCCATTACTCTGTCATTCACTGATCAATGCCCTGACTTGGTTTACTCTAAACTCCTACCCGGCACCTAGCACCACCTGGAATAATTTTTTTTTTTTTCCATTTTTGAATGTCCAAATGCTACCCATCCTGCCTGGCTCAGGTCAAATGCCATCACTACCTTCTGGAAGATTTCTTGGCCATTCAATTTAAAGTTAACTACTCTCCTATCAAAATTTATAGCATTTGCATCTTCTTTGAACTGTCATAACGTGTGTTTCTGACTTATTTATCTTACTAAACCAGCATAATTGAATACCAGCGCAGTCAAAACGTTGAGGGTGTGCTTGTCAACTCAATCAGGACTCTCTTTAGGACAGAAACAGCGAGTGCTGGTTGGGTATCCTCTAAAAGGATGTTGTTAACTTAAAGTTTTAAGTGACTAAAGAACAACTGAAAAGAAAGTAAACCACATAACGAGACTGTGCAAAGTTGCCATCGATCCAATTCACACGCAATGTATGAATCCCCGTTTACTGGCTGTTAGCAATCCTACAGACTCAGACAAAATCTTTAGTAAGTTAGGAATAGCATTGTGTGATTATAGTATAAGTTGGGTACTGGTGAAGTCTTTACCCAGAAGTTGCTGGGCTAGAATTATCTCTTCACTTCATCCACCATCCTGACTTTTTATTGCCAACTTCAAATAGCTACTTATACACCTCACAGGGATCTGCACTCTCCCTGACATTTCTTTGTTCCACAGTAATTTTGGAATTTCCAAAATGCCCACTCTAATTTCCTCAATCTCTTTCTCAGTATTTAAACTTGGGGTATTTCCATTCTGCTAACTACTCCAGTTTCCTTAAGCAATTGCTACAGGAGTAAGAGATGAGAAAATAGTAGGTGGTACATCTGAATCTCCCAGCGTTTTGGCCTCTCTGACACTCCCCTTAGTGACTGTCCAGATGCCAGATGAATATGTTGAAGTAACCTAGCTCCTAGGCTCATAGGGTTCCAATGTTGGCGTGGGGGTTCTATTTCTGTGAAAGAAGAGATGCATTAGTTACCCAAAGAGTACACACATCCGAACTCTAGTTCAGGATCCATGTTTTCCATATGATGTTCTTGGATACTGCATTGGTTTTTAGCCCAGGTTTCAGAGTATAGCATGTGTTGACAGGGACGTGACAGTGGTTTGAAATGATTGCAGGGAAAAGCATGAGGTAATAACATCAAAGGACATCAGTATGAAGCAGGTCGAGCTGCTCAATCAATTTCACAGTCTTGACTTCTATGCCAGAGGAAGTAAACCTGCTCAGGAATAACCAGAGAGGGGAAACAATCAACCTTTGGTAGCTTTTAAAATGCGTGGGCTGAGGGAATGAGGTAAAAGAACATACCTGGTACATCCAAACATTTATCCCCAAACCCACAGGAAGCTTTTTATCTTCCCACAGGGCTAACCGAGTGCACCTTTGTTGACATTGTTGATATCTGGTACCCTAAAACAAAATGGGTGTGCAGTAAACACTTGAGACCAATTGCTTGTTTCTTCTTATAGCTTTACTGTGCCTACTCAAGTATGATGTTTACTGAGCGACCCTTGCCTAGTTTCTCAATTCTGGGAGGACCATTCAGTCTAGTTAGCATTTTAACTGTTGCAGATTAACTACTCTGATGTTAGGGATGGCTTTATACGTTATTTATCAAGCTCTATTATAAGAAACTTGACAGATATATTTGTACTCTTCATATTCTCTCATCATTAACCCTTAATGAATAGAAGTTTAATGACTAGTTTTTGGTTACAACTATACCCACAGTCTAATTCCTTAAAATTCTCCTTATTTCGGAGTGTTTTATACTTGACTGTTTTATTTTGGGCTGGTACATGTGCTCTGTGTGCCAGCAGTACAAAAGATGCCATACTGACAGTGTTTCTTTAAACGGTTCTTTCATCCACCCTTTTTGAGGTCACCTCATGGCAACTCATCATGTTAAATGGTTATTTATGAATCTTGAGACTGCTTTCAACTTGGTCCAACAAGTAGAACTGTATTAAGATGAAACTTGTTTTAATGCCAGAATATTAGTTATATTCTGTATCTTAATTAATGATCTTTTATTCCTATGTCTTGGAGGTGTCCTAATAGGAAGGAAGGGAGGGAGGGAGAAAACGAAGAAAAAGGAAAAGTGAAGAAGAAAAGAAAAGAATGTTTATACTTTAGAGTGAGCAATTTGGCCATTGGTATTAAATCTACTGGTGCACGACTAGATCATTGTAAAAGATTTCTCTGAATTTTGTTATTGATGTCAACGTGGAATTAATAGTTAACAAAATTATGCCACTATTACTCTGTATTAACTCGGGTCTTGCCGGACCCGAATAATTAAGGTCTGTCTCTGGAAGGAGGCAGTCATTCTCATCCCTGCATATTTAACTTTTTTTAGTACTTGGTGTTTAAAGAGTTGTCTTTGGCATCTCATAGAACTTTATAGAGAAACAACTCTACCAAATATTTTCATGCACACATAGATTATAAAGAACACCTACAAGTCCCGTCTCTTCTTTGTATGGTTCACATTCTCAATAGCAAGTACACAAAAGTTTCCCAAATCACTTTCTAAGAACTTTGTTATCCCGCTTTCTTGGGATTATTTGGCTTTTTATTAATGCTTAGGTCAAGAGCCACCTCTTCCAGGAAGCCTTCCTGACTTAATACTTTCTACATTCTTATTCACCAACATGACATCCCACAGAACTTTTTATTTATGTCATATGTGGCCATTGACTTTTATCTGCCATATGTTGTACCCTGATTGCATTTTATGTCTAAGACTTCTTCCCCAGTGAGAGTGTAAAGCCCCCAGGGAACACCTATAGATCAGCAGTCTCCAATGTTTTGGCACCAGGGACCAGTGCTCTTATGAGAATCCAATGCCTGATGATCTGAGGTGAAACTGAGGCAGTGATGCTAGTGCTGGGGAGTGGCTGCAAATACGAATGAAGCTTCTCTTGCTTTCCCGCCACTGACCTACTGTTGGGCGACTCAGTACCTAGTAGGCCACGGACAGGTACTAGTCCATGGCCCAGGGGTTGTGGACCCCTGCTATAGATGACATTTGACTATAAAGTTATAGAAATGATTTTCTCATAAATATACTTGAACTTAAACATCCTAGTAAGAGCCCTCACCTCCCAAGCAGTCACTGTGCTATGATATTCTTGCATTGTAAGGAAGTTGCCACCACTCAAAAATATCTGCCCTAAGAATCCTTGTCCAGCAGATTCTTTGGAATATTCCCTAGGATGACAAATCTTTGACTTTTGAAGATGGATTTGGGTTTTGGCAATGGTCAGGAGCCCTCCGGAGCCTGGGATTATGCATTGTCCATGATTAAGAAGGGTGTTATAGTTTCAAGTGAAGAATAAAGCGAGACTCTAAAATATGGGCACTGATTTTTTTGTGTTATTTATAAACCAGCTGTGATGGCAACAGTGAGGGGGCGTAGTAACACATGTTTTAAATAGTGACACTTCATTATTCTAAGTGTATTTTTTCCAAAGGTGACTAATTTGAAGGAAATGGTTCTAACTTTAAATATGATAAATGGTCATCTTGTTTAAAAAACGGTCTACTGCTTCACACATACATCCTAGTTCTTCTGGATGTGTATCCAGCTCAGTGCTACATCATAAATTGTAAACAGAAGACAGTAAAACACACCGGAACCAGAGTGTCTGGGCTAACAGTATGCCTTTGCTCCTTTCCAGCCGAGTGACCTTGGATAGGTAACCTAACCCCTCTGTGTGTCAGTTTCCTCAGCTCTAAAACGGATGGGTGTCTGTGAAGATTAAATTAGTTAATGTATGTGAAGTACTTAAAAATGAGCCTAGCACACAGTATTCACTATAGTATTAGTTACTAAATCAGAGTTAACTAATTAGTATTGGCTATTATTATATTTATTGTTCTTTTTAAATTCTAATCATCATTTTAACTCAAAATCATTAGAGGCACATTCTATATCTATATCTGTTTTTTGACTTAAATACTAGAGGATATTCAAATTGTCCTATCTCCATGGTGCCAGTACTTGTTACCTGTGCCTCTGGGTCTGCCCTAGCATTCTAAAGCAAAAGGGCCATCAGTGTGAGGACACCACGAGCCAGTAAGTCCTCACATCGCACTGGATGATGTCTGGTCTTGGCATAAAGCAGCACACTATGCAAAGCAGTAGGTAGAAAGGAGCTTGGAAAGAGGCAAAATAAAATTTCTAGGTTCTGGATGAAGCCGCCATACGTATCAAATGGCTTTGAAATGTCTGGCTGCCTCTTTAATATTCCTCCCAACATTCTGTCATTTAAGGCCACAGCTATTAGTTATCCCACTAAGTAGAAATACCCTTCTATCCCTTAGCTTACCCCAGGAATAGCAAGTGAATTAGAAGCCATGAGAAAGAGAGACCTCAGCTCTCCAGTGCAGGAGCAAATGTTCTTTTCCTCGTGAATCCTGAAACATCAAGGACAGTCAAACCCACTCGCTTTTCCATGCCTCAGGTCTCTGACCATGTGAGTAGGAAGACCCTCTGACTCTCCAGAGATGGGGCAGCTGCCCTCGTTTCCCACCGCCTGGAAGTGGGTGGCCTTGAAATGATGACCATCAGTGCTGCAAACATGTATTGTGTTGAGTCCATCATCCTGTTTAACTTGGCATCACCTACAACCACTCCAACATTTTGTGAATGAGCTTCCTGTCAAGTCGGTATGTTTGTGATTCAGTTGCACTAAACCCATTCTCCTTACATGCTTTTTTTTTTTTTTTTGATGCTTGTACCAGTGTCGAACCCTGCCTTCAATCTTTTTTTTTTTTTTTTTTTTTTTTAAGTAAGACTGTCTAAGTTTTCTTTCTGTCGAGGAGATTGAAAGCCATGAGACTCTTTCCAAAAACTTTTCAGGATCTGCAGTGGCATTTTCAGTGGGAAATTGGCAAGGACTTATGTGTGAATGAAGACAAAGAAAGCCAGTGAGCAGCCGAAGCCCAGCAATTGAGCGTCTGCTTGTCCACATGTCAGAGAGGAAATGTGCAAATCTTCCTTCAGCTCCTAACAGAGTATGTCTGCCTGAAACTCATGAGGTCTGTTGCACTTTAGGAATTTAAACAGAAGAGAGAGAGAGAGGAAAAAAAAAAAAAAACACCTAAAGCATTAATGCAAGCTTGCCGGGAAATATTCTTTCTTTAACAACTGTGTATAGTCACACCCTTCCTCTGCTGCCTCCAACAGAAAATGGAAGAAATGACATAGGTTGTGTCTACACAGTGCCAAGCATCTGGGTTAAATTCAGTCTTGGTGTTTTGATCTCTTATAGACATAGGGTTATTTTTTTTAGCACCATCTGCAAGGCTGACATAATCTATGTCAGCTAGGATAGTACAATCACCAGCCTGCAGAGATTTTTTTACCAGATCATAAAATTTTCACCAGCCTTCAGTGACTACTGTTTTATCAACATTTTAAAAGTAAAATTAATCAATCACTTCCTTGGGTACGAAGCTGCTAACTATTCTCGTTAGGGTGATTATTTTAGGAGCAACATCTCTAATAATCTTAATAAGAAGAATCAATTTTTGACAATGTTGAAATGGCTAAATGGTAATTAGCCAAGCTTTCAATTATCAGCAATGCTTTGGATTTCTTGGGATTTTTTTTTTTTCCACAACAAAACCCAAAAGAATGAAAGAGGTAATGATATGTAGTAGAAAGAATACGGACTCTGGATGCAGATCAGCTTGTATCTAAATCCTAGCTCTCGTGTAACATTGCACAAGTTATTGAATCTTCTGAGGCACAGTTTTCCTGTCTGCAAAATGGGGTTATCATAAAACTACATAATAATTTGGAGTTGTTATATAACTATCAGATTATATGGTAGATGCTCAGAAACATACAGTAGCCATTATTCTTTTATTATTATTAAAAATGATAATATGAACAAAAATACAAATATTCTTAAATCCCTTGATCTATGATTACAGGTTGGCTCAAGAGACACAGATAAGATATGAAAGAAAGAGCAGTGGGCGAGGGGTGAAATTTTAGCCAGTTCTTTCAGAACTGGTTGTGGTGACCCTTGACAAGTCAGCTTCCTTATCTGCACTTCATACTATTTATCCTTAATCACGAACAAGTTAGATCTGCTGTCGAAGGTCCCTTTAAGCTCTATTATCAATGTTTCAATGTTTTCAATACAGCTAGAACTAAAATGAATATGCGAATATAATTCCTCCTATATCCCATTTTTGGAATTTGATTGTGCTTAATCACTATCAGTTACTGAAACGAGTAAAGGTAAATCACGTAAGCCTTTGACACGAGTCGCCATTACTCTTATATTTAATAATGTATCGCATTGGTATTTTTATTCATACTTTTGTTTGCACCAGTGGCATTATTTTAAAACTCTTAACTACGACTTCCTGTCTCACACTGGCTTTTACAATCTGATTTTAATTCAGCAGTGTCACTGATAGCCTGTGTGGAAAAGTCCACACCTCTACTCTTTTACAGATCTTACTTGGTCCCTTGAAAAGATTGGGGAATGAGGTTGCAACTCATTTATACCGGAAGTTTATATTGATGTATAAGTGAGAGTTATGGGAATTTCAATATTTTTCTTCGTGTGTGTGTGTGTTTCTAATGCTTCATCTCATGTGTGTTCACAGAGGGCAGAAATGATTAGCTTTCATCATTTTTTCACAAGGGAGGACATTTCCAGTGGGAATCTGTTGTATTATTAAAGGCGAGTGATTCACTACGTCTGAGTGGCAGGACTTAATGTGGGGTTGTGTACATTTCCTATCAACTGCTTCCATGGCTTCAGGCACCAAGTAGTTGATTCTTGTGTTTTGGTGCCTGTATGTTGGGATTTCTCTTCCCTCCAGTGAATTAGTGGTGTTTTCATTCTATGTTTAGAAATGTCCAAACGTGTTTTCTCTGACTGATATGATGATAATTCCCATAAGAAAAGTAATATTTTTGACTATTCGAACACTTCATTTTGACCCATTTTATAGAAACAATAGTTCATCCTTACCCTAATCAGTTTTAAAATGCATGTAAGATACCAGATTAAAGTGATGAGAAATAGGCCACAGAAATCTGGCTAATATTAAAATGACTTATTCTTAGAGATGGGTTTATATTTATATGCATGATTAGGATTGAGTTTTCGAAGTGCTAATTCAGCAAAAGTCATTTATATGGATCAAGTAGAGAAGCCATGTTAAGATCAAAGAATCAGTAACACTCAAATGCAGATGTATATAAATTAAAGTTGAGAGGACTATTTCAAGAGTATCACAAATGATTCTTGGATATCCTTATGTAAGGAATATCAGTATTCATTATCAATCCCTAAATAAGACATTTAAAACAGAATAGTTGAGAAAAAATTGAAGGAATATGAAGGCCTTCAGACAAGACTTAGAAGAATTCTCTACCTTGGAAGAAAAGGGAGCCTGTTAGCCTAGAGGGAGGCAGTAAGGCAAAATAGAGTTCTTCTCAATGGAATAGAATTGGAGATGCTTGGCAAATTAAAGATTAACCAATTCTTAGAGTTAGCGATGTGTATTGTCCCTACATTTTTCTTTCAAATGTTACTGTCATCTTTTTTCGCGATCATTGGAAGTTTCCAAGATATGGTTATAACCATTTGACTCGTGTCTACTTTATTATGCCATATATTTTAATTAGGATTCTTCATCATTAGTTCTCTTTTTCTTCAAATGTGCCAAAAAGATATAAAAGCATGCAATAGTTTTTTGTGCTTTATTATACATATTCTACTTTCTAAAACCATATCTTTATCCTGTGCCTTTCATGTTAATTTTCTCTGGACTAACAACATAAACTATATGAATTAGAGTAGGCTAAGCTGCTGAGGCCATTAAACCCCCAAGAATCAAAAAAGTAGCAGAGTAGAAATTTACTTTTTTCTTGTGAACCAGGCCTGGGCAGTGGCTTTAAGTCAGCAGTGTCTCTACTCCACACATAGTCAGCCATGGAAACAGGCTAAGATGAGCAGCACCATTTTCAAAACAGGGCTTCTGAGGCTGTCATGGTTTTCTCTATTATAGTCTCCAGGAAGCAGAAGGAGCACGGTAGCACCTATCACATCTGTCACATTCCATTAGAGTGACATCAATCATATGGTCATGTCTGACTTCAAGGAAGGCTGAGAAATAAGGTCCGTTCTGAGCCCAGAGAGAGGGGCAAAGCATATTTTGGTTCTCCATCTCCCTGTATGAAGCCATCGTGTTACGCTCTATCCCTGTACTTCTCTTTGATAGGATGAATTGCTATTCCTCTCAGTCTTTTTTCACTTAACGTCATTTCTGTTTTTATCTTTTGTGTCCTGTTCTTGCTGCTGAGATCTCATTTAATTAGCATGGCTGAAAACAGAAAAATCAACATAGGAAATAATAAGACACTGATCTTGACATGGTTTTTCAGCTTAACTGAATCTTTTGTCTGCCGTCAATAAATGGGATTAAAAGAACAGACATCTGGATTGGATTACATAGTTTGTATCCATAAAATTTATGTGAGAAAAAGTTTAATATAGTTCAATAGTAATAAATACTAAACCTTGCTATTCTGTGAATTGACTGCTCAGTAGGAGCACCAAGTGGAACTATTGAAATAATTTCCATTTATATTTAGTGAAAAATCTAGGGATTATCCAATGCTCATTAAATTTTATTTTTAATTTTAAGTATATTCAAATTCAGTAATATGATCACATAAATTTATCTATTTAATATATTTAAATTGTTTTAATAATCTCTTATTTAAGTACCTCGATGATGACACACCAAGGCCGGAGTAAAGCACGTGGAAACTGTACATGATGGACTAAGCACTCAATAAACCAGGGCCATTATTGCTGGTTAATAATCAGACAATTATTTTTCCTATCCTATTACTTGTCTCTTTTATTAATGGCCACCAACCAGCGTAATTGAAATTAATGCAGCAGAAGGAAAGCAAGCTCTAAATCAAGAGGCAAGCACTTGCTTTTTTGGTCGGAGTGGGGGGTGGGCATCTCTGAGATTCAGTTCTTACTTTTGCATTGGAAGAGAACATCTCTTGCAACTGTCTGGCAGGGATCCTTAGAGATCAAATGAGGTTTTTATCGTGAAATAACTCTAAAAACCCAAACCCAGTAGCTATTTGACTTTTGAATTTAGTCATTTGTAACTGACCCCAGCGGTCTTAAGAAATGTTGTTAATTTTGTTTAAACACAAATTTAAATCTACATGTTTCCTAAGTAAGAGAAAAAAAATATTTTACTATTTTAGAAAAGCGTATTTAATGTATACTAATGGGAGCTTTGCGAGGAAGGTGTCCCAAAATTGCAGAGCAAGTGGTATTTTTGAAGACAGGGTGGAATCGGAGTGGAGAGAGGAGAAAGGAGACTAACTCAGCGTACTCCTCTTGCATTTCACCAGCAATCACAAATACTGAGATCTTTGCATGAGGATAGTGAAGAGAGATCTTCGGGGGAATTGAAATCCCATGGTCTTTAGTAAGCACCATAGCCTGCGGTTCAGAGTTAGGAAGGTACAGTGCTGGGATGGGTTGGTCGGAAGGGCTGAAGAAAAGGGAGAGCAGCCCTGGCATGGCATCAGGTGGCTGGTGTCACCTCTAGAAACATTATCACAGATTCTGGAAGCATCATTTAGAATATTCAGTAATTGCCTACTGCTCTTTACAGGGAAATTATGGCTATAGAGGTATCTTTGGATTTAGGGATTTAAGATTCCTCTGAAGAAATCGTTTGCAAATATAAGGGGGTACATGGTCATCTTGAAACTTTCAATGGGCCGCACTTCTCATATTTAGAGCAATTTTTAAAAATAATATAGAATAAGAAGCCATATACCTATTAAAATATAGACCTTCATTTATTTATCACATCTTAATTGGTTTGAAGAATATTTTCCTCCTCCATTCTGGCAGCTGCCTTTTTTTTTTTTTTTAACTGTTCCACCTCATATTATAGAGCACTGTCAGTTGGGCTTCTCCTTAGTTATACAGCTGGAATGATAGCTGGCCTCTTGAGAAAGTGAGATTGGACACTTACCGATATACTGCAAAGACACTGAGAGGCTTATATGGCATTGCCCAAGTCACTCTTTATTAGTGGATGTGTTCCCACCAGAGCTGGTTGATAGAGAGGGCCTTTGTTTCTGTGACATTTGCTGTACGCAAACTGAAGCGAACACGAGATTTAAAAGAAATACATAATAGGTTAATAAAAAATTACTAGATAAATTGATGGTTCTATTTTATAATTCTGATTCTCAGATTCCCATCTGGTTTCTATGCATTGGCACAATAATCAAGTTTATGTCACTAGCTATTTCCCATGAAAACCTGAATTACCAATGAATCTATGTAAATTTATGGTATAATTGCAGTACTTTTTCTCAAGCATTGATAAATGACTTTATTTTTGTAGACTCGACTTTGTTTCAAGTTATTCACTTACTGAGAAGAACTTCAGGGTTACCAAAATTCAAGTCCCCACATTCTGCTTTTGAAAATCATTTGCTCCTGACTAGTAGCCATAGAGTTAAAATACAGTATATGCGACTTCTTACTTATGAGATGGCTGCGCATTTCATTAAAATAGTCATCAATTAACTCAGCTGGCCCACAGTAATGTCAGACGAGCTGGTAAGAATGGAAATGGCTTGAATTGTACCAAGGACAGAAAGAAAGAAAGAAATTGAAAGTGAAAAGAAAGTTACAAGGGCTTTTGACCATCATGCTTGAGTTGTTTTTTCCAACCCAGTGAGAATTTTGAAAAAGTCATGATGTGCTTTGGCAAAACCCTACCTGTTCCAGTGCTTTGCCTACCACCTCATACTCATCTCCTTGCATTCAGCCTAAGCCATCTCTTGCCCAGTCACATTGTTGGTTTCTCCAGCACACTAAGCTCGAGTGCCTTTGACCTTGACATCCCCTTTCCTCAAAAGCCTTACTTTGTTTTTCTGGCTTGCTGCTCACTTTATTTAGGTCCCTAGTCTAATATCTCAACTTGAAAGACCCTGCCTCTTCACTCTTTCTAAAATAGCCCTCTCCCTGTCTCTATCACTCTCTTCTTGATTTTTCCTGACACTGCTTACCTTTATCTGATATTAACTTTTATTTTTATTAGTTTATTCGTTTATTGTGCATCTCCCCACTAGAATATGAGGTCCACAAAGACAGGCAACTTGTCATATTCTCCACTCTCTCCTTATTGTCCAGAGAAGTTCCTAGTGTAGAAGAGATGCTCAGTAAGTTTGTGTTCAATTAAAGAATGAATTAATAAATGAATGACATTTTGAAGCCATAAAGCTCAAGTCCTAATTTACCTTACTATCTGAGATTATTCTCTGATCCTTAAAGTGAAGACAAGATGTTTTCTGCTTCCAAAATATTATGAGAACTAAGTAGAATTATGTATGCAGGACTAATAAATCATAAAGCACTACATAAAAGTTAGTACATGCCACTGCTCAGACACTGTGGTATAATGTAACATCAGCTGTACCTGAGTTCAAGGTCAGACTTCTAGTGGTTTTGCCTTTGAACAAGTGTGTAACTTTCTGTGCCTCATTTTCTTTCTTTACCATGTGATAATAAAAAGAGTTAATGTATATGCATACACTTGATGATCCGTAATGTGATACAGCAATATATCATATTGTCTGTATAGAGCAGAACTACTTCCCTCACTGCTCTAATCCCATCTCCTGTGTTCATATGTATACGAAGGGGAACAGCTAAGTAATTTACTATTCTGTTGCTAGTCTGATGCTTTCTCGGAGCTAGAAAAGGAACTTGTTAAATGGGTGAAGGTATAACTCTAAATAAGTAAGTTGAATAATCAGATAAGTTTATAGGCGACTGATGTCAGCACAATGCCAAAACAACCTATTTCTTGATGATGCTTTGGCTCTAAATTTATTTTTGGCTGGGTTCTCAGGTTAACCAATTCCCTGGAATTCTTCAGCTGCACAGGGTCTGTGAACATCCTCGACCACTTTGGTTTAAGTGAAGCCATGCATGAATTTAACCTTCTTCAGATTATGTGCTTATGCTCAAAGCACTGCATTAATCAAAGAAGGAGGCTTCAGTCTTGGGCCTGTTCTCAGAGACTCTGCTGCATTGCATTGCTTTTGATGGAAAAGCTTAAAAGGCAGAAAACAGGAAATCCACTCTGATTTCATTGTTCTCTATGAACAGTTCTTTCTTCTTGGGAACAATGCTGGTTTGCCTGAAATGACTAATCATCACGACCATTATTGAACATTAATTCTGTGCCAGGCACTGCACAAGGTAGTTTCTATACATCTTTATATTTCATTCTCACACCATTGCTCCAAAAGAGATTTTATTATCCCCACTCTACAGAAGAAGAAACTGAGATAACACTCAGGAAGTGAAGAAAGTTCTACCACGGTCATCTTGTGAGAGGAGCAAAGCTGGGGGAACCATGTCTATTTGCCTCCCAGGCTTATACTCCTAACCACTACACTAGAACCAATAGGTGCTGAAGCCTGAAAGCAGTTTGGGAAAGAATAGAGGAATCACTTCACCTTTTCTATAACAATTTTGACTCAAAGTGTGGACTACCAACTCCATCTATTGCTATCAAAAACCCAACACTTCCATTTCCCATTTGCTGCTTTGTATATCATTAGTTATTTCTTTCTCAGGATTTTCATTACCTGGTTTTTTACTATGGAAATATCTTTGTTACCTTGGAATAATAAATTCAAACGAAAGTATTTTTAAATATCAACATAGTGCCTAGTACTGGCCTGGATTTGGGACAGTATATTTCCTATACAGTTAATTAGAGTTATCTACATTTTAAACTAGTTTTGTGGTTCCAATATGGACTTTGGAATCAAGTTTGAACAGCCCCAAGCCCTGGATCTATGATTTTGATCAGTTGCAGAACATTTCTGATGCTCAGTTTCTTCATCCATTAATGAGGATAATAATAGCTCATTTTCACAGGTTTGTTTTGAGAGTTAAGTAAGATAATGCATCTTGGATGTGAAGATTAGTTGAAATAAAGTATGTAAAGCATATAATATAGAATCCAGGAAATAGTGCTTTTTTGATGTCAACAAATTAATGTTTCATAAAATTGAAATGTCTTTCAAAGAGTCAGGATTATAAAATATATTCTCATGTATAAATAAGTATATATAAGTTGTTTATGACCCACTTGTTTCCAAACAGGATTTGAGGTTGCGAGATCAATATTGTACCCAGTGGCTGACCTCTAAGTAGATTATAGCCTTTTAATCTTTGGGAAGGAAAAGTAATCTCTGTAGCCTGGAATCAACCTACAATTCCTTCTGGCATTTTCCCATTACTCTCAAAAATAGAAAACAGACTCGCTTCCCAGCTTAACTAATTATCCTCCATCGCTCAAGCATATTAGCATCTCTTAGCGCTGCCGTCAAAATGCTGTCTCCTTCACCTACTTATTCTCCCAATCATGAGCAGTCTGACTTAAATCTCTCTTTTCTCATTCTTCCAACTCACCCAATACTCACTGGTCTTACTACTCAATTGGAATGCATCATTTTCCATCTGGTTTTATTAATAGATTGTCATGTGCTTTTATTTACTTTCTCTGACCAGCTAAGCAGTAAGCAAATGGTCCTACGATTCCTTTTTATCATTCGCATTGTGGAATTTCAGTTTTATAACAATGTCTTCACTATTAAATCTTCTTATAGAATAGTTGACAAGTGATAGGTAAGACTTGAATTCTCCTTTCCATCGTGGCTTGCGCTAAAATCTAGGCCCTTGGTTTCTATCTCTTCTCCAGCATTCCATCTTTTACAAAGTAAAATTTTAGTCCAACAGCTAGGTTTCTTGATCGCACTGCTATCCAAATGATTTTATGTCTCTTTATTTAGTTACTTATGGATATTAATTTTTTAATATCAGCAATGGACTTAATGTACCAAATTAGACAATTCCTTAGGCTGTGTTACATAGACAGTCCTAACAAGAAGTTCAAATGCTAATATGCCCTTTTTAGTTTATAAGATAATAATTTAGTAACCGAAGCAAAAATTTATGCTTACTCTATTCGGCTAGCATATCACTTTGCCCCAGACTGATTATGTTAAAAAAAAAAAAAAAAGTTTTAGAATCTTGATAAACCTGTTTTTTACACACCCACAGCTGATTCATGAAAAGCTGTAAACTAATATTCATTTTGTCAAGTTTGAGCTTCCAAGAATTACTTCAGTAATATTGAGGTTTTCAAAAGTGACCATTCGATATTCTTGGTGGTTTGGTAAATGCTGAGAGTACTGTTTACATTTTGGTCATGGTGTTTTCAGTTAACTTAATAGAATAGATAATTCAAAATTGGATTCCATATATTCACATAAATTTGCCCTTATTCTCACCTCTATATGGAAATGTAGTATTTGCGGGGGGGGGGGGGGGGGGGTTCCTGAGATGAAATATTTTGATGCATTCAAGCAAGCATTTTCATTACATGCCAGATTTTGACACACTCTCAGTCAATGAACAATGATTGAGTCTAGACAGATATTGAAGAAACTGTAGAGGAACCAGCACATTTCAATCATTAGAAGAGTTGTTTACATAACTCCAATCCTCTACAAAGACACAAGAACTTTTTCGAGGACCCCTTATTCAAACCACTACTACCTGGATGCAAAACTTTAAACACCCACCCACAAAATCAAAGGAATTTTGGAAACCTAGTTAGCTATTTCTAATATGTTCCCACACTTCTGAAAATCCCCCTTTGATAGCATTAATTATGATTCTATGATTGTGTCATTACTTATTGTATTATCGGGCTTTCATGCTATGCTGCAAGTTCTGTGAAGAAATAATTGTGTTTGTTTTGCTCTCTATGCTACCCCTTGCATCTCCAAGGTAGTTGGCACAGGACAAGTCCTTAGTAAATATTTGTAGAAGAAAGGACACAGGAAGAGTAAGAAGAAAATAGTGATCTATTGAGTTAGCAGAGCCTGTTTTAGGCAAAAGTGGTAAAGTCTGGTTCAGTGGTTGGCCGCCACTGTCTCTGTGTTTACCCTATTTTGGACTTACTGTCCCCATTTCTTAACCCTGACCTCCCATTCCCCCATGGCACTGCAATTAATGGGACCTGCCCTATACTTAAAAACAAAATAGTCAGATAAACTTATTAGTCATGGTCATTCAGTATTATACCAGTCCCACAGTCTTTTTTCTTAATCCTTAACCTAAAATCTTCAGTCATCATTGATGACATAGAACAGAAGGAGCAGCAGAGCTGTGGTTTTCCAGGACCAGATAATAATCTATTCTCTTACTATAAAACCAGCTATACCATAAAGGCAAACATCTACATTTATTAATTCATTCAATGAGTCATTTGTTTAACCAATATTCACTTAACCAGAATTTATTGAGCCTCTGTTGTGTGCTAGGTTTAGTGCTTGTCAATGTAATCATAATCTGAGGAAAGAAAATAGCAAACATAAGGCCATGACCGACTTCTCTTCGGGGTTCTCTTTTGTCTTTTTGAAACAATTTTCAAAAGGTGAAACTATAAGGGAGATCAATATGCATCCCTAGTCGTTGACTGAAAAGATAAGAGCAAGTCGGAGGCCATTTTAAACCTTCAGGGAAATAAGAATCACTTGAGGGAGGAAGCTGGTTTTCTTGGCAACCTTTGGAAATCTCTGTCTCTTTCACTGAGTCATCCAACAAAGCTGCACGAACACTGTCTGTGGGGCACTGTGCTGGGCCTCAGGACATGCAGATGAAATAGAGTCCCCTCCCTGAAGAAGGTCACAGTCTAGAGACAGACAAGAACAGGCAAATTAACACTTATAATACGGTGAGATAAGTACAGGGTAGATGTCAGCAGATGGTACTATGGCAACCCAAAGGAGGGGCACACAACTAAGCCTGCGGCAGTGGGTAAGGCTTCCCAGAGAAGATGACACCGGGTGAATGAGAGTGAGCCATGAGAGGGTGTGGAGCTGATGGGCTTTTAAAACAAAGAAAACAGCAAATAGGAAGGCTCAGAGGTGAGAGAGTGCAAAACACTTGTGGGAATCGGTAAAGTAGGGGCTTACACTGTGGGAAGGAAAAGGGCTAAAATGAGGTAATGCAGCGGGGGCAGACAATGAAGGTATAAGAAAGTGTGTGATATGATGGAAGTGGCCTATTAGGGAACTGCTTCTGGAAAGATGGATTTAAAAGAAGGAAATGGTGTCTGGGGTGGGGTAGTGCATAAAGAGGGAAGCATTTTTATTTATTTATTTGTATGCTTTTATGTTTTATACTCAATGTTGCTCTTTAAAAAGATGTTAGACTCTTAAAAAGACATGCAGCACACTGACACAACAAATTATTAAGTAGTTCTAGGAATAAGGCAAAGGAAAACTAAAGGCAGAGACATGAAATGGAACCTGAAATAAGATAGAACACAAAAAACTTTCCGTGCATTTATGATCAACCTTTAAGGTAGGCAAATTTGGCTCTAGGCTTCCTATGAACCAATGATTTATTATATCCATAAGATAAACAAGCTGATCAAGATTATCCTGGCACTGAGATTTGAATGAATATTTACTAAAGAGTCTATTGTATAAAGAAAGTCAGAAGTAATCTTACCCTTTGTTAGAATATAAGATTCATGAGTGTAGGGACTTTTTCACTGCTATATCTTGAATGGCTTGAAGAATAACAAGCATATAGGGAGGGTTCAGTAAATGTTTCCTGAATAAATGGATGAACAAATGGATGAGTAGGTAAGTAGTTATGAACTTGAGTATTCTCCATCCAAAAGTGAGATACAATCTGTGCAAAAGTAGGCTGGCATAGAAAAGATTCATGAGGTTCCTCAACCATTTAGATTATATGAGAGATCAAGGTTTCAACCACAGTCATTCCCTGAAAAGAGAACACTAAAACCAAAATTTCTGATTATTCTGAAGCCTATCAAATTCTGCCACCTTGAGAAGGAAGAGAATCTAGAAAACTCCCAATCTGATTAATGAGCAGCATTTTCATGAGCATCCTTAGTGTGAACCAAGTAAGACTTTTTATAAAGGTATTTCTAATAATGCTCTAGATTTGGGACAAAAAAAATATATATCACACCAAAAAGCAATTTAATAAATGTGAATGGTGTGTTATGTACTCAGTTCTCTATTAGTCTGGCATAATCTAAGAACACATTTTAGAAGATCTTCACAGGTTTCTTTTTAAAAACTTCAAAAATTTCTGTAGAAGTATTATTTCTCTCAGTCAAGTCATTGCCAAGTATTGGTGACAGTGAATTCAGAATTATGCTCTGTGACAAGTGTCTGCTGCACAGCTCTTTGGTTTTTCCAGTTCAAGTTAAAGTGCTAAGCCAAACTGTCGATGAGGCTGATAAACTTTGAGAATATTGGAATGCTTAACTAGGGCAGTAGTTAGATGTAAGAAAACGCCTTTTCTATCCAGAAATAAGCAAAAGGAATAATATAAGGTAAAATCAATATGTGGCTGAGAAAATACTCACATATGTGTTCTAACACAAAATTCTACATTATATAACATGACCAGAACCATAATCTGAAATTCTAAAGGCGCTTTGTTCAATCACTTTCCTAGGACCTTAAAGTATAATTACTAAAGCACACATGGAACACTTAGATTTAAATGACGTAACTTCCATGTATACCCTTGACATTGAGTTAACTGTGTAAGGGACTTGCTCAATGTATTTATTAGTAACAAAAAGTCAAAACTTGAAAAATATTTCTAAAAACAATAGCTGTTATTATAAAATAGTGACCCATAGTCTCTGTTTTGGGCAAATGTTATTTAGTAGGGTCAGTTTTCTATTAAAGCCAACCTAGGTTATGATAATACAATTATATCATATGCTTAAAAAAGAATGCTCATCTTTATTAATATAGAAAACAGACATGTTTCTTAATTGTGAAAAATAATCTGAGAATACAAGATTAAAGCATTAGAAGAAACCCAGGCAAGTATGGCATCTAGAGGTTTAGATTTCATTAGCTTCATGGAAAATCTACTTTTTGTGGAGGGTCCATTCACTAAGAGAGAGGATTTATATAAATTGAGAAGATTTCAGGGTTGGTGATAAAATAAATTTTAGAGATGTTGGGTTCTGGTGAGTCATCAAAATGAAAATATCTAGTAACTAATTGAAGATATAAATCTTGTCTTTTAAAGAAAGTATGAGTTGAAAATGGATAATTTAGGAGTCACCACTTAGAATTAAATCTATGTCAATGTCTTAGAGGGAAATCTGAACCCAGCTATTATACATGGAATACAATTTTGCTGTGTGAGAGTAACAGGTCTTCTTTTTAACTACTGCTTAGCTCTAAATTGATATCACAAACATTAGTAATTTGTAAGATATAAGTAACCTCAACTATTGATACTGTGTCGGGAAAAATTTGAAGTGACATTTTCAAACTCTGGTATCATCATTTATCATTATGAAGTGGGAAAAAAATCAAAGGAGGAAACAACATTTCTGAGAATCAGTAATTGGTGCAATAAAATTTGTAGGTTAAAGGAAGATTCACTTATGTGGAAATTGAGTTAACAATAAGTTTAAGCAATAGAATGATGTATCATGGCGTCTTCCTTATATTTTGTATATTTTATAAAGGCTGATAAACTTGAATACCTTGATTTGGGAATTATGAGAGTCAGAGTTGAGCCAGAAAAAACCATGAAGTGAGCAGAGTTTGGTTTTCATATTCCCTTCCAGCGGCCCTTGGAGCCTCCCCTTTCACGCTTCCCTCACACAAGTTTTCAGTAGTCTTATTGCTGGTCTATGTGCCTCTAGTTTCAAAACAAAATAATCCAATACCTCATTCATATCAGTTAATTCATTTATGCATTTATTCATTCATCAAATATTTATTGAGTGTCTGCTCTTTCTTAGACATTATCCTGTGTCTCAGAATATGGTGGTCAACAGATAGATATATGAATAAATAAGTGATATAGATAGATTGATCAATGATAGATGGAGAGATAGATGATAGATAGATAGATGATAGATAAACTTAACTTCCTGCAAAGATAAAAGAAGTTTGAAAGATGAGGGTACTATTTTAGATGCAATTTTCATAGGTAGTGATATTTATACTTATGAAATAACTGACGTGACTTCAAGGGGCATAGAACAGAAGAATATTTAACAGAGCGAATATCAAGTGTGTGGCAGACCATATTTTACAAAGATGGCCAAGACAATGTACCCCATCCAATAGGCTCTATTTATAATGTGCCATTGATACACCTTTCTTGAACTTTTGTGATGCCTTAACCAGTGAAATCTGGTGGAAGTGATGCTAAGTGATTGGGGGGCTAGGTATAGAAAATGCTATGCAATTCCCTCCCGTTCTCTTGGAATGTTTGCTTTTATTACCCAGTTTCCATGCTGTGACAAAGCCCAGATCACATGAAAAAAAAAAGAGAGCAAGTGTTCTAGCTAAGAGCCACAAATGAGTCCCCAGCCAATAGCCAGCATCAACCATCGGAAAGGTAGAAATGTCTCCAGATGATACCAGTCACCTCCAGCCTTTGAGTCTTTCCATCTGAACACCCAGATATTGTGGACCATAAACAAGCTGTCCTGCTGTGCCTGTACAAATTTGTGATCTGTGGAGCCCATGAACTTGAAATTATTGTTTTGTGCTACCAACTTGGGAAGTGATTTGTAATACAGCAATAGGTAACTGGAACTAAGTGTTAAAACCCTTGGTTGGGAATGAGCTTTGGACAGTCAATAAACACACCATGGCTATGGTGACTGCGCAGATTAACCTAGGAATGAGGGTAGGGGTAAGGAAAAATGAGGCTTAAAGTGGTTAAGTATTATCTAAGTTGGTTTAGCCTGTAGGGCTGAGATTTGAAGCCTGGTTTTTTCTGACACCAAAGCTCATGGTCTAACATCGAAGATGTACTTTGTTGCTAATTTCCCAAGGGAAACCACACTTACTATACTTTACATACAGCGAAAACTCTTTCCCATGGACAGTCTGGATAGCTGCTCCTCTCCCTTTTGGGGACATGGGGAATTGAGAAGTTGGGCAAAGAACCTTCACCAATGGCATTCAAAGACAGAAAAGTTTAAGTTGTCAAATTTATCCACATGACACTACTTTGGTTTCATCATCGTTGATAAGAGTTGATATAGTCATTGAAATTCCAAGTCTATTCTGCTTTTGGGGGGGAAAAATAAGTTATTTCAGCATTATTTTATCTGTATATTTATTCAAGCAGCAGAAACCGTATAGGCAGTTGTCTATGAGAGGGATTTCATACCTTTCTTTAAAATAGTCTCCCCTACTCGGTGCCTAGTGTCTGAAATCCTGTCATTAGCTGCTCGTTCCTTGTGTTTGAGCATTGTCCATAATGTCAGACATTCAGATGATGGAATTTTTTATTTTTCATCTGGAAGCCTACCTTTGAAGACACAGGCTTCGTGAGTCATCTAATTCATTATTTGCGATAATAATGGACATTCTGACTAGTGCATGTTCCAACGCAGAACTGGGTGCAGAGATCAGATAAAAGGCAAGCAGGCAGACAGGCACAAAAGAGCTTTCAAAACCCATTTAATGATCAGTTTCTAAATATTTTACAGCTTCAGGTAGTGCCAAGTTGGGCAGAAGAGAAGACAGTCCCAAGACACTGTCACGGAGATGTCTATCCTTTTAGCTACGTATATTGCCAAGATAGATCTTTTTTGCTTCAAATAGTATCAATGGATTATATTTTAAGTAGGAGACAATGGATTATATTTTAGGTAGGAGTCTTTTTAAAATTCTTCCTTCCTTCCTTCCTTCCTTCCTTCCTTCCTTCCTTCCTTCCTTCCTTCCTTCCTTCCTTCCTTCTTTCTTCTTTATTTTCTAATATTGAGTAATTTCTCTGTGAAACACTTTCTTCTTTTGGCATTTGTGACATGATACACTCCCGAGGTTCACTACTTACTCCTTTGTCAACATTTTCTTCTCTATGTGGTATTCCATAGGCCTCAGCCCTAGGTCCTCCTTATTCTTACTCTCCATGTATTTCCTAGGTACTTTCATCCATTCCCATCTCTTCGAATACCATCTACAAAGGGAAAACTCCACATTTTTATTTCCAGCCTGCAATGCCCCTTGAAACTTCAGAGTTGTTTATATGACAGCTAACTTGAAATATCTACTTGCATATTTTCAACGAACATGTTTAAAAAACAACTCCTTGATCTTCTACATGCCTTTCTCCTAAAAGCTCTTCCTCTAGTGTTAACTTTCTCGGTAAATGACCCAAGATGTTTGTGCCGGAGGTCTGCCCTGAAGCTTCCATTTCCTTCACCCCTTTAAACAAAACAATTATTGATTCCTTTTGTTTCTGCACATGAAATATATTTGTAATTCATCTGCTTCATGCATCTTTAGTGCCTGTCTCTTAGTCCCAATACGTCATCTCTGTCCTAGGTTACAGATTCCTAACTGGTCTACCTGATTGGGTGACTAGCTGTCTATAATCACTTCCTTAATACAACCCTTTACATTGAATTTAGAAGAAAACAAAAACATCTATAGAGGAAAATAAAAAGTCTAGAGAGTTACACATGGTCTTCCAGAGATCTTCTCACTGGAGTTTCCTCACCCTTAAGAAAGAAACAAAGGGAAGAAATTGTTGTGTGTGTGTTTTTTTTTCTCCCTCTAGACTTTTTCGAGTGTGCATGTGACACATGGACCCATGGGCAGCCATCTAACAAATGAAGGAAACAGCAGAGAGTAAAGCTGAAACACTAAACTGGCAGAGTTGGGAGACGGAAAGAACCTGAAGCCATGACAATAACTTGAGCTCTAATGAAGCACATAGCCTGATACCCTGATAAAGCTCATTCTATCTCTAGAATCCTATTTATGTGAGATAATAAATATCTTATTGTTTAAACCATTCTGAGAGTGAGATTTTCCTACCATAGCTGAAAGCATCCTAACTGATTGCTAGAAGATAGATCAAGAAATCATTTTAAACCTAGATTGTAATTAATCTAAATGAAAGGCCACAGGACACAGGAAAGATGGACTCTATGTTTAAGACATTAAATCAATGGGACTGAGAAACAGGATGGAACTAGCATGGGGAAAAACATGAACATAAATAAGTGAGAGGGAAAATGTGAATATTACAGGTAGGTGAAAAAAAAAAAACTATCCTGAAGTTTGGATGTAGAAGCCAAATGCGCTATCCACTGAACAACGGAGCCTCAAATTTTGAGTTTAAAGTAGTGGACAATTATACCTCCTGAGAGAGTACATTATTTTTGCTGCTAAAAAAAAAAAAATGTTTTCAAAACCTTTCAAAAAAAAAAAAGATTTTCTTATAAAGGGGCTACTTCTGGGTTTTATTCTGAATTTGATGGCCTGTAAAGCAGAATTTATTAAGAATAAACTAATTTATTGAGTTAGTAATTTTTTTAATCTTCATTTTCTTGGCAGATGAGATACTTATTTTAAGTAATGTCTTTAATGATTTCCAAGTATAAGCTTACAATAAATACTATTAATTTCCCCTTTCTATTGGCGTTAATTTTCTGAAAAATTGTGATGCAGGAAGTTAGGATCTTTTTAAAAAATAGGATTAATAGGACCAAAATTATGGAAAAAATATAATGCCTTTCTGAATCTTTAAGTTAATTAAAAGTAAATAATAAAAGTGGCATATTAAAGAGATTATTGAAATCTTGCACTTACTAGGTTAATAGCATTGAGTTTAATATACATTAAACCTTATGAAATTATCAATATTTGATTATTTTTGACTTACAAATTTGATATTTCAAATAGTTTAACCTGATATTCTATTGCTTAATCCTTGTTTTTTAACAAGAATATTGCAATTTTAAATTGCATTTGTGAATTTATTCTGGTTTGTAGTAAATAATTTTCATTATAAGAGACTTATAAATACTAGTGATTAAGAATATGAACTTTGAAGCTAGATTTCCTGTATTAAACCCTGGCTCCAACCCACACACATGACAATTTTGAGCAAATCATTTGACTTCTTTGTGCCTTAATTGCCTATTCTATAAAATTAGTATGAAAATAATACCTACTTCATAATTATTCATGAGAAATAAATATATACTTTCATATAAAATATACAAAGCAATGCCTGTTACAGAGTAAACCCTCAACTATTAGATGCTGTTTTATTATTATTGTTATTATTATTATTATTCAATATTTAATATTCTAGTCAAATATTCAAAACTTTAAATTTATTGAATCAATTTATTGGGTCCTATCAACTGAGTTCCTCTTCTTGGATATTCTTCCCAGGAAGATAATTAAAAACAACGTTAGTCACTTGTATTTATTAAATATTACTGCAGTGAGATTTTTCCCATCTCTTTTCACAAAGGAAAGCTTTAAGTAACTTTATTCCACCATGGTGACAAAATGACAAAGTTTTGTCCTTAAACGGTCTGAGTTCTCACAGTGGAAAAAGAAAATTATATTCTCCTTCTGCTCTTTGGACTCCTTTTGCTTTCAATTCATCTTTTCAAATTCAACTCTTTCTAATGAGCCTGACCAAGGAGTCACTTGCAATTCGTGTATAATGAAACTCTATATTTCACATCTGCAATAAAGTTTTGCAAAAATAAATTAGCATGGGCTAGCTAATTGTGAAAGAAATGAAAGTTTGGATTTGGGAAAGGATTATGTATTTTTTATCAAATATCTTTTCTTAAGGTTTTAAATAATAGAACCCTCAGAAGTTCATAATAACCATATAATCTATGCACTCAAAGCTGAAAATAAGTGGACTTTGTTCTATTCAAGACTTTAATGATTAGAAGCCCACCCATGTTATGGAGGGCAATCTGCTTTACTCAAAAGTCACATATTTAAATGTAATTTTTATCCAAAAGCACCCTCACAGCAACATTCAGACTGTTTTTTGACCAAATAGTCAAGCAACGTGGCCCAGTCAAGCTGACACATAAAATATACTACGGCATTCACCTGGATATACACATTTATGTGTTTAAGGCCAACTGATACCTGGTCAGTTCCTCTACAAAGTGACTTTTGCCATGGCTAATTCACTTTTTCCAGGGTTTTGAACCTACCTGGTCTGACAAGAAACCTATAATTATAAGCACAATCAACCTGGATTCAACTCTTTGACTCAGGGTCACATTAAACAAGTTCACAGGTTGTGTAAATATGGTTATGTTTGTATACACAAAACTCTGAAGTGTTTCTTGACAATGAAGGGAAAATATGAAGCCAAGGGAAAGGAATGAGCCCACAAATATTTATTGAAGGCTGTCAAGTTTCTGATACTATGTGGATGCTGAGGAAAATTATAATGAACACCATAAACTTGACTTCTACCCAAGGGGAAGTTTCAGTCTAACTGCGTATACTAAAATGTGCCAGACCATTATATCTGTCCTTTATACACTGTATTTGTTTTCTATTGATGTGTGACAATTTACCATACACTGGCTCAAAACAATGCCTATTTATTAGCTCACGTTCTTGTGGGCCAGAAATATGGCACGGTGTAGCTGGATTCTCTGCTCAGAGAATCACAAGACTGAACTCAGTTATCAGTCAAGCTGAGTTCTTTTCTGTAGGCTCTGAGGGTAAATCTACTTCTAAACTCATTCTCATTGATAGAATTTAGCTCCTTGAGGTTGCAGGACTGAAGTTTTGCCTTCTTGCTCACTGTCAGACAAGGACCACTGTCAGCCCATATAGAACTCCCTCTAGGAGCAGTTGTATCCTGAAAGAATAGCCTAGACTATTTGGTCTCTCTCTCTCTCTCTCTCTCTCTCTCTCTCTCTCTCTCTCTCTCTCTCTCTCTCTCTCTCTCTCTCTCTTCTTCCTCCCTCCCCCTCCCTCCCTCCCTCTTGCTTTTTCTTTCTCCCTCCCTCCCTTTCTTTCTCCCTCTGTTTGTCTGTCTGTCTGTCTGTTGGCGCTGAAAGTCCTTATAATTGAGCAGGATTTCTCAGCTTCTGCATTATTGACATTTTGGGCCAGACAATTGTCATTGGGGACTATGCTATGCATTGTGAGGTATTTAGCAGTATTTCTGACTTCTTCCCACCAGATGCCCCCTTGCTTCAGTCCTGTCAACCAAAACTGTCTTCTATCACTGTCTCCTGGAGGATTTAGTGTCCTCATTGAAAACCACAGCCTCGGGGCAAAGACAATGTTCAGATGGCTACTAAATGAAGAGAGTTATGTGAACTTAAAAGTTCCTCTCAGATGAGGCAGTTCTTAGTTTTTTCACCCCGTACTATGGGTCTAGCTTTGGCAAGAAAGCTATAATTCTCAAGCTCCCTTAACCGAGATAGTTTTCTTTCCTGAACAGCATTTGGTATGTTTCTTGTCCTTTCAATTCACTGTGTCTACCTCCCAGTTTCCATTGATTATATTTCTGCTTATTCAAGTAAAACTATGTCCTCCCTTTCTAGGATTACTTCATGATCACTTTGATTGAAGCATCAAATGTCTCCTACTTTTTAAATTATACCCTAAGAGATCTTGACTTGGTTTACTGTGATTTACTTCCACTGAGCCAATCACAGTCATTGTACATGGATTTATTTTAATTCAAGGTTAAACATTTTCAACATTATATAACATGAGAGAAAAGATTTCTATATCTCATGTTTAGCATCCATTTCTATTTCCATCGTTTTTCTATAAATTATAATTATGCTTTTTAAATGTTTTTTTCTTTTCCCCCCATTAGATAAAGGGCTCTCTGGGAGCAAGGACTCTGCATATTTTATTCTGTGCTGAATGTATGCAGATCTACATAGTGCCTGGCTTATAGTAGTAGTGAATATTTATGGAATGAAAAAGTGTTTATATGTATGTAAACACTCACATATACATATTTACATGCACGTACATAAAGCATTCTAGATATTTTTAACATTTCTATTATTACAGAATATTCTAGCATCATCTTCAAACAAAGTAAAATGCCTAAAAATTTACACTTAATATGTATTGCTGTTGTTTCTCTTTTATGGGGGGGAAAAGCATATCTAATGGATACTTTTACATTTATAAGCATGGGTTAGGAATGCTGTACTGACATGAATGTCTGAATTCTTAGCAATAGAGTTTGAATATTGGGTTAAATCAGGGAGCCAAGCATGTGTATCTTAGTATTTCTCTCCAGTACCTAACAGGCAATTATCTTCTTTTACTTTCCTAATGAAAATATAATACAATTTAGAAGTGCATATTTTTAACAAGCGACACAAATAGCTTGAATATCTTACTTGTAACAATTACTTAAGTATAGTTGCTATAGCTGAATTGTTATAACAAACTCAATTATTGTGATTCCCAAGTACTATAAATGATAACCATAATGTAAACTTGTAGAATTGAAGTAAAAACTCACAATATCTTCACTCTCTTTTCAAAAGTCAAACAATCCGTTCTCCAAGAGGCAGAACACGTGGTGCCAGCTGGGATCTTAAGTCAGGGTTCTTATTCTCTCTGTATACCTCAGGGAGTTCATCTATAAAATAATGATCACATTATCTACTGAACAAGGAAGTGATTAACAAGTCATAGCTTTTGCTCTTTGTAGGCAGTCACCTCTTATAAGAAAAACACTTTTTTATGGGCCATAAAAAAATAAAGAAGGATTACTACTTAAATGATGAGGCAATGAAAGACACCCTGGTTTCTGAAACATTAAAACATGAAAAAGTGTGTTTTATAATCAAATATCTATGTTATTTAGAAAAGACATAATTCACACATTCATTCATTTAGCAAACTTCTCCTGAGCACTTTTTGCAAATGATCATAATAAAAGTTAGGTTTACTTTCTTTTAGATTGTGCAATTTAACAAAATATTAAAATAAAAGCTTAAAATTTAACATGGTACCAAGTCTTAATGAACCATTTTTTAAAGATTTTACTTATTTTCCCTTTCTATGAAAAAGTATTTGATCCAGGCTTTGGCTTAGATGTTTAGGACAGAAAGATGATAAAGAAAAATAACCACGTGCTGAAGGTGTTCACAATCTGTGGGGAAGACAGACAAGAAAACAAATAATTACAATACAATGGAATCACTCACTGTCATGAGACCACAGAGAAGGGAGCAGATACCATCTATGTCCTAATATATGGTGACTCATCATTTTCCCCTGTTGACTCATCTTCATTCTGTCTATATTTTTAGAGGTACAGCACTCATTTAATCTAAGTATTCTCATTGAAAATTTTATCCAAAGTCTCAAGTGCCTACGTAAATGACATGGGAATTACTTTTTTTTTTAATTACTCTGTTACAAATATATTTGTGATCTCTACATTATAACTACTTTCTGCATTATATTTTAAGTGATCATTAAAAGACTTATTCTCAATAATGTTTTTTTGGGGTATGATATCACAGTGGAAAAAATAATTTAAAAATCTATGTAAATGTATTTGATGCTTTTATTAACCAATTTTATCAGGGACATCTTTAAGTACCAATAGCAATCATCTCTGCTTAAAAGAATTTCCTCTAAACAAATTGTTAGTCAAAAGAGAAATGGAAACAGTTCCCATAATATAGGACACTTTGTAAAGAATTAAGGTACAGCTTCTCTTTTTTGAAAGATGGTTGTGAGAGGGAAGCTCATTTTATACTCAGTCATGTATGATGATCTTGAGAAAGTTAAGGAAAGTTTCATCTGTGGAGATTAAACCAAATTAGAACTTGAAGGATTAGTTGGATGTTCCCAAGGGCAGAGTGAAGGAAAGAGAAAGAAATAAGAGTATTCAGTGTAGAAAGAGAATACAGTCTCAAAAATATAGTATTTTCAGGAAAACATAGTTTTATTTAGCTGGAGCACACAGTGTATATGTGAAGCGGGATGTAAAACTAGAGAATACGTTTAGGTCCAATCACATAGAGCTAATAAACTTATATTTTTATCTTGCAAGCAATAGGGAAACTGCTAAGAATTTTAAACAGACAAATGATAATATTAGATTTTTTAAAAAGCTACATAAAGTAGCTAAATACCAGTGACATACATTAAAATAAATATAATGTAATAGGTAAGATGAAAGCCTTATGCAAAATGAGTTTGTTATCCCACATTTGTTTCCCACACCCGTCACTTGTTTCTGTACCCATTCACCCCTCTATAGTACATTCATTTCATTCTGTACTACTTACCCAGTATCCTCACACGCTCTTCTTAATCCTTCTCTATCAAAAACATTGAGAAAAATAAGAAGCTGTTACAGACATCTTATTTAATCCACCAGCAACCATAAATTAGATCCCATTCTCAAGATTTTACAGACAACAAAACTATGCTTTACAGAGGTTAGGTAAGTTTTAGAGCTAGAATTTCAGAAGCAGGTCTATAGGAAAATACATTCTTGCTCTTAAACATGATATAATATATAGGTCTAAAATTGTGCTGAATTCGACGTGCAGTATTAAGGGATTTTCAATACAATCGGGAAGGAAAGAGTAACAGATGGGGAACAAAGAGAGAAGAAGTCACGGTGTGGATAATTTAGCAGTAAAGTCATGTAGAGAATAAAGAGATCTTTGAGTGACTGAAGAGTCACGAAAGAAGAACCTTGAGAGCTGCCTGAAAAATAGTCAGTCATCAAGCAGGGGTGGTGGCAAGTATGGCAGTGGGAAGTGCAAGAAGAGACATATGGAGGTAGAATGTTCAGGACTGTAAAGAATAATTAAAACAGGGAGAAGTTCCAGTTATAGGCAATAAGACTGGATATGAGTTAAAGGTTTATATATGAAAGACTCTGATGTCAGAAATTACACCACATGTGCTACACCTTGTAACTTATGATATGCTGTAGGTTTTGATACGATAAAAAGATAAATATCATAAGACTCATCTGGCAGCCATATACAAGATGGATTAAGTTTGCAAAGGGACAGAAGAGAAGCGAACTAACAGGCTGTTACAGTAATCCAGGTGTGGAATGGTGATGGCCTGGCCTTTTATTTCCCCCTTACGTAAAAATCATGGTAACAGCCATGGCTATGAAGCCTTTCAGAAAATAATACAAAACATGGTCTCGCCAACTTGGAGATTAGTAGTTTAACTGGACAGAGGCCATGGACCAGTGAGTCATTGGAGACATTTTAAACAATGCGTCCAGACAGACTTGCTTTGTATTCAGCTGCAGTATACCTGGAAGGTAGGGTAAGGTTATTATCAAAAACTGTGCTGAATAAGTCTGTGATGCCATAGACCAGCCATTCAACCTATAAAACTGCAGCCTTATGACCCACCCAGTGAAACAGAATTATATGTTGAAAAAAAAGTAATCTACTGTTATACGTTGACGTCAGTAGGTTCCACTAATTGAAAAAAAAAAAAAAAGGTTGAGTTTATCAAGATTTACAGAAAACAACAGTTTCTGTGGTCACTCTGAAATTATAGGGGAAATCCCTCAATTTTGTGTCATGGATTACTTCTTCCATTTAGGAAAATGGAAGGCAAAATATTTAATGTTGTTAAGTACTCCAAATGTTTTTGGATCCACATTCTTTTTCTATCTGCTTTTTCAGAATGTTTCTGCCTGTGTGCTCTGTTTACTAATGTGGACAGTGTAATAAAGGCTTTCAGAAGAGAGGTACAGCTTCCCATTTGTATTCTACAGGGTAGACAGGCTCTACTTTAGGAGCCTATATGGATAAGCACCTAAATTTATCTAGATGCTCCCGGAATTTCAGAAAGCCCAGTGCTCCCTCCTTGTTATCCCTTTGGATCTTATAGAAGTGGCAGGATTTACACTTACCTAAAATAATTCACTGAGGAGTGAGATCAGTTCTAGGGGTGATGCCTATGGTCTACTGAGCGTTGCCTCCCAAACCATCGTCTCAACGGAAATGGAACTTGCACTGTGCTGTCAGGCTGCAGGCGTTCTGTGAGAAAGGAAATCAAGCCGTGTGTGTGATCTCTGAGGAAAGCGATGGGGAGAACTCGGGGAGGAAGTGGGGAACCTGAGTACTTCAGCCACAGTGCTTGTTCCGTAAGGCCAGCGCAGTCCAACAGAAACATAATGAGAGCTGAAATGCGAGCTGCAGGACATAATTTTAAATTGTCTCGAACCCACATTAAGAAAGTAAAAATAGACAGGCAAAATCCATTTTAATCATATATTGAATATAATCTAGTACATTCAAATTATCCACATTTCAACAAGCAATCCATATAGACATTATACATGTGTATTTTGTGTTCTGTTTTGTGCAGAATCCGGTATCTATTTTACATCTTCAGCACGTTCCAATTTGAATGAGCCACATCCAAATTGCATAATCACTATATGTGGCTTGTGGCTCCCCTCGTGTAACTTAATGTCACAGAACTACTTAAACCAGGAAAGGTGTTTTCATTCGGTTTTAAGAATGTTGTTTCACTGGGATAAGCTCATCAAGTCAAATAAGGAAAAGAGAAGGAGGTGAAGAAAACTCAGTTTTAACAACCTCTCTTAAACTTTAGGGTTTAATTTTATTTTCACAAGGGAATTCTCTCCTTGTGTGAAATGGAGACAGAGGCCTTAAAAATGAGGACACAATAGTAAGGATAAATACTGATCTATAATGGCGTTCACTGGCATACAACAAAATGAGCCAACAAAGACAATGTAGTGAGATTTCCATAAAGTCAAATTTATTTAATTGAGAACATTCCCTGTTATTTTTATTGTATGTTCTTCCCCTTTGTGTGTCAAAATGCCATTGCTTCTATTAAATAATAGCAGTAGTAAATTTTATGGATGTGTTTTTAATGTCTCCCCTGACGAAATAAATTTTGGCAGATGTATATTGATTCTGAACTTTAAATATGTTTCTCTGAAACATAAAAGTCATGAAAATGCATCCAGAGACAACTATTAAAGGAGACAGAGACCTGTTTTGGGAATGAGAAGCCCAGCGTTCGAGTCCTGTTTTTTGCTAACAAACAGGTTGAGTGGCCTGAATCCACTCATTGAGCCTTTCTGGTCTTCACATATTCACCTGTAAAATGAAGGATTTGAACCATATTACCAATGAAGTGAATTATACTTATGAAATTCAGCTTTTATGACTCAGCTAAGATCTTTTAGTAAGACAGTGACAATTTCAAGATACCGAAGGCAGATGGTGGCTTCTGACATGGAGCTAGTGTGTATTTCCACCAGAGGTAAATTATGTGATCCCGTTTTCAGAAACTCCTCCTTGAAAGCCTATGAAAGGAAATGTGCTATATAAATAAATGATCATCAAAGGGAAGACTTCTAAAATACAACCTGTATGTACATGGTGATGTAGGCATGTAATACCATCTGAGTCATGCCCACAAAACTGCTCCATCTCCTAACATGACTAATACACCTTTCCTCAATTCTTATGTGAAGCTACATTATGGTTTTGGCAGTTAAACTGATTGATATTTGACTTTATCATTTTAATACTTCTATAAAATACCTGTTTAACCTGTTCTAATCTGTTGGTAAGTAGGAGTTGAAATGGTTTCCAGTAAGTAAACAAAAATACTTCTCTCGATTTACTACCTAGGGTTGGAAGAAAAGGAAGAGAGTTCAAGATATAATAGTATATATTTGAATATATATTAAGAAAGAGAAAACCTGAAAATTATTCAGTGTATAAGAGTATTGATATCTCACTCAAGCTCATGATTTTAATTAAGTTCCCATAGAAAATTAATCTTCTATTGTTGATTGTCTTGAAATGTACTAGTGTCCAATTTTCACACGCAGAATTGGCTTTGTAATGTGTGAGTGTTATAGACTTGCTGCTTTTTTGTTAAAAGTTTACAAGTGGATATGATTTATGAATCCAGTTTCTTTCAAAATGTACCCTACTCTTCATCTAAAAAAAAAAAAATTGTCTCGAAATATATTTAGGGTCCATGCCCCCCCAAAATTCAAAGTGCTTCAAACTTCTGTGAAAAATATAGAAATGGAAAATGTAAATATTAAAAGTGAGATTTTTTTCAATAAATTTCTCTAAACTCTAACCTTCCTATTCTGATGTTTACCTATCACAGAGCATACTTCCCAATATAGACCTTTAGCTACCAAAGAGATAAATTTAGCTTGATTTCTATTTACCTTATATATATTTAGATCTTAAATGAGTCAGGTTGAACAATTTTTAAATAAAAAGTTTCCATGATTTCAGACAGTGTGAAAGTTCTGTGTAATAGATGAGAAATGTTATTTACTAAAAAAAACAGGCTGATCACATTACCTCTTTTCTCTTTTCATAGGAAAAATAAATGAGCTAGCCTAATCTTCTTTCTGAATAAGAATCTTGTTACTTGAGAGTTACATGTTTGCTTATTATTTGAGAAAAATATACCTAAATTCTAACCATTTAAAAAAATGAATAAAATACACAGACAAATCATTTCATATAACATGATTTTTCTCTGCCACCCTGAATGTTTGGTTGATAAATATAATAGGTTATATTTATGCACACATGGATATATACTATAGAAAATATACTATTTTCTGAAACGCTAATAAAGCTAAGAAATAAACCAGATTTCTTTCAGGGTTACAGAAATTTCTATTAATATATTTAGTTTAGAACTAATGTATGTTTCTAATGTTCCTTTTTAGATTGGAACAGATGAATTTTTTCATCTGAACAGTTGAAGATAATGAAGTCATTTTTGCAATAATATATCTCTTCTTCACAAGTATTTGTCCACCAATAATAAGCAAGTTAGACTATCTTAGCATTTATTTTAAAATTTCTATTTTTTCTTAAGCATATAAGTTGTGTTATGGAATCTGGAATTTTATTATTACTGAAGTAGTCATATTAAATCCTTCGTGGAAACAAAAATAAAGATAAAATATAACTGATTATTTCCTTGGCTCTTCTAGAACTATATTGGTAATACACTTAAAAACTGAGTTGCCTAATACATAGTGGGGAACACAACTGTTCATGCAATAGACATTTCTTGAACAACTCCTGTTCATTCATTTGTTCCTTCACTTGTCCTGCAAATATATTTTGAGCACTTATTATGTAGCTATCAGTCATTGTGTTGGACACACAAAATGCATCAAAGAAGAGGACCTGGATGGCCTTTCCCCACAGGGAGCTTACCAGAGATAGTCACTGCAATTAGATATAAATGTTTGTGTGATGAATATTATAAAAGATAAGGAAAAGCCAGAAACATTATGAAAGAGAAGGGAAATGGAAATAAGAGTTTATCACAGGTCTACCTGATCTGGAAGGCAAAGACAAAAGATTTTCATGAGGAAAGTGACATATAGGCTAGGAAGTGAAAAATGAGGGAGAGTTAATGTTAAGCTAGAAGAGGGAAAGAGGAAGCCGATAGAGCTTTTTAGATAAGAAACCAATAATGGGTTTAAAGCCCTGAATTCTGGGAGATCTTAGAGCATTTGAGGAATAGGAAGAGTAGAGTGAGGAACAGCATAGGGTGAGGTCTCCCAGAGCGGGTCAAGAGACTAGCAGTGCAGGGATTTATCAGCCGTGATATGGACATTGTATTTTATCCCAACTGTGGTGGGAAGTGAGAGAAAGCGTTAAAAAGGAGTTTCTGAGAAAATTGATCTCAAGAAGAAGTATGGAGAACAATTGGAAGGAAAGCAAGAGTAGAAACAGAGGGACTGTAATGAAGTTATTGCAGTATTCTAAGCAATAACTTGGACGAGGGACATGGCTGTGAAGATTGAAAGATGTGGATAGATTCTAGACAATTAGAATATTGACTCAGTAGGACCTGGCTATTGGCTTAGATATGAAGAAAGAAATAAACTCCTGCATTTCTGGCTTAGGTAACTGGATGGATGGTGGATTTTTGAGGAAGCTGGACCAGGAAGATGAATTCTGAGAAAGTCACACAAATTCACTTTGAACATGTTGCTTTTAAGGTGCCTGTGAGACACTCAATTGTTGGTGACAAGTAAGCATTTGAAAACATGATCTGGGGCTCAGAAAAGAGGTCTGAACTGGAGATATAAATTTCAGATTTGCTTTTACAAATGGTAATTGAAGCCATGTGAGTACACGAGACTGCCTGAGGAGAATGTGTGTGGAGCGAGCAGGAGAGAAGTTATAGGACAGAGCTCTGAGGAACTCCACTACCTAAAGTTCAGAAGATGGAGAGGAACAAGAAGAGACTGGGAAAGAGTAGGCAGAGTCATAGAAAGAAAATCGAGGAGGAAGCCCACAGAAAAGAGGGTTTGGAGGAGAAATTTGACCCAAAGTCTTGAATTCTACTGAGGAGTCAATTCAGGTATGTGCTGTATAAAAGAAATTGTGCTGAGTACTCTGAGGATCACAGAGATGACACGACATGGAGGCAAACAGCTAACTAACCAGTGCGGGAAATAGGCATATAATTAACTTCCAAACAGAGTAGAATAAATAAGCACTTGCTAGGTTAAATGCAGACACTTGGACATAAGGAAAATTTTGTGTTATTGTCTAAATGATTTTTTAAGACTGTATCTAAAAAGTTTAGACAAAATTCACATTTGAATGCATTTTCAAAATGTTCACTTTAACAATGGCATTAAGAAAAATACTATTCTACTTTATGTATGTATTATTTGACTGGTATGGTGCAACCATGTATAACAAAGAAAAAAGAAATACTTTCCTGTTCAGGAATTTGAGAGTTTTGACCCTGGCCCAATAATCTGTTTCTTCTGGAGCTGGCTTTGCCCCATCGCGGCCACTTCATAGAGATCCAGGAATTTGGCCTTAAAGACGATTGGACCTTAAGGCAAAGGAAGATATTGTTCTTTCTTCTTCGGGGTGACAAAATGGCCCATCTGTTGAAATGCTCAAGAATAGCTGGGACAAATGTCATAGACACTTAGTAATTCAAAATTGAAGATAATTTGGACCCACCATAATTTTTCTATTTTTTCAATTATAATTATTTTAAAGCTGTTTTCAAATATTTACACATTTCATATGTATATTTCTTATATCAGTATAATCTTACAGTTCAAAATTTAAACTTTCAAGAGAAAAAAATTAAAAACTTATTTTTAGTGAAGTATTATATTAGTAATTTTCTTTAAATACTGCTCTCTCTCATGCATTTAATTTTTTAAATTTGTTTTCACATTTGTCTTACCACATTTCTGGGAAGTAAGCATTTTTTGGTTTGTTTATTTGTTTTTGTCATTTTAGGACTACCTTGCTGTGTGAATGAGGTATTTTTGTAATTTTCTTTTTCATACTTTTTAATATCATACTAGGAAGTGCCTCATCCTTAAAAGCAATAATTACATTTCATTAAAATGATTTAATTTAGAATATTCACTAATTAAGCATAATTTCTCTTTATTTATATGATAAATTGATGAAGCTCTACAGACTATAATTAAAATTCCCAAATTAATTTAAATATCTTGAGAGACTTTGTTTAGACATACTTTAATGTTATCTTATAATAGGGATAGTAGGCTAAAGGCCCTTTGATCACGTTGATGGATAAATTCCTCTCTTGGTCCATAGTCTTCCTCTTCACCTTCTTAAGCATGTCCCTAAAGAGTTATTATTATTATTGTTAGAGAAATTTAACATTTTGAAAGGAACATAAAAAGATTTTTCTTGAGCATAGTGAATTACTTCATATAAATTGTACAAATTTCAAACAAATTAGACAAGCCTTTATATTTATAGATATATGTATTGAATCAAGCTGTAGTTAGTTTTGTATGTTTTTGAAGAGTTTATATCTTAGGTGGCATTTAATTAAGTCTCTTTTGATGTGAACAAACCAGGAATTACAATTTATTTTCTTCCTAGTGTATTCTAGAAGAACATCCTTTTTGTTTCTCTGAGAAATTTTTTTATTGACATTTCAGAGTATCCGTCCTAAGAGTTTGTACTTATCGGCTTGCTTAGTGCTTTTAAATTTAATCCCCAGCCATTTTGTCATCAGAAGATAGCCATATTCATAACAATCCACTTTGGGTTAGATTTATATGTCAGAGATTCAACACAGGGAGACAATTGGATGGAATGGGAAGAAATTCAGGTTATACAGTTGAACTCGAGTCATGTCTCTTCCACTTAACAAGCAAATGACCTTGAGTATCAATCGACCTTCCTTGTAATTGTCTCAGCTTCCTCATCTGCAAAGCAGGGACAATAGCACTTGCTTTAACTGCCTCAGTACATAGTTGTAAGGATCAAATGATAGGATATATGTACATTATAAAGTAGTGAACAAAATAAAGGTATTACTATAATGACTAATATCCATTTTAGTAGGTTAAGGAAGGCTGTTAAAAATCATGTGTTATCCTTTGGCTGTCTTTATCTCAGAACACAGAAAATAAAGCATTGAGAATTTTTGAAATGAAGGTTTTTAGGAACATCGACAGTCACAAGTGGACAATAAAGTAACAAGAAGTTTGCAGAGAAATATGAAATATGAATGCATGTGCATGTAGGTATGAAAAATTGAATTGCATGATAAATGAATCTATTTATTTTCCCTGTTTGCTATAGAAATTGCAAAGACAAGTTTTCTTTAGTTTATAGCAAAAGCCCTATATTTTCCTAGTTTATTTTTTTTCTCTGTCTTAATTTGTAAAATGAAGTTATATCTAACTCCAGGATATTATGTCAGTAATGCTCTGTGGTATTAAAGAAGGAATTCGACATAACCATTTCAATAGATTGAACCCAACAACTATCAATTGATTAGTGACTGTGCAAGACACTGTATTCAACAGATACAGAAACCACTAAAATGCGGTAAAATGTAAGCCCTGGAAAAACATACATTCCGAAAGGTAGATGATACAAAAATACAAATAAATAAGATGTAAGAAAAAAAAAAAAAAGGAAATGCATAATGGGGGTAAAAATAAAATGCCATGGGATTCAAAGAAGGAAAGAATCAAATTTTGTTGAGTCAATGTCCTCAAGCTTTATAGGAAACTGGAGAAAGTGTGAGATATTGATGTGAGTACTTTGGCTTGGCTGCCAGACATGGGGTCATCACAGAGGCACTTGACCTGTGATGTGATAAGGAGAAATAAAGGAAGAATTCATTCAAGCACTTGTTTGAAATTCATTGTGAGCATACCGTTGACCTGCCATTGTGCAAGGAGCAGAGGAAATGGGGGCAAATAACACATTTGTTGTCATTACGGAGTAAGACCAGAGGGAGGCCAACCCAAGACACCCCATTCAAGTTGGCGGGAGACACGTGGAGGGAAGATGTGTTCTAGTGTCCTAGGAATAATGAAATGATGAAGAAGACACAGAATTACCAGTTGAAGATGAAAAGGTGTTTTGAACATAGGAATAAAATACTCAGAAGCAGATGTTGAAAATTTAATCCGACAACAGATTTCAGAATGAATTGAGGTGACTTTAATGCCCTGGTGCATATCAATGACTTTATGTACATGTAAAACGGTTTTGTTTGTTTGCTTGTTTTTAATATTTTTTAATCGAATCCTCACACTGGTACT
The DNA here is from genome assembly GCA_003508835.1 of Eonycteris spelaea. Lineage (NCBI taxonomy): Eukaryota > Metazoa > Chordata > Mammalia > Chiroptera > Pteropodidae > Eonycteris > Eonycteris spelaea. Next base: position 666,657 of record PUFA01000077.1, on the reverse strand, counting down.
TAGAAGTAGGTGTTACAATTTCAATTTTTAAAGATGGAGACACTGAAACTCAGACAAGTAAAATGACTTATTCAAAGCTACAGGGTTACTAACTGTAAGTGCTAGGATTTCATCCCTGATGTTGACTCCAAAGTCTGTGATCTTGAACTCTACCCTATACTGAACCCCAGGGACAAAGAAGTCAGCAGACAGAAGCAAACCATCATCCTTGACCCTCAGTACAGACCATGTAGTGTCATTCCATCCCCCTTTCACAAGGAGGATTTGGTAAGAAACTATACAATTCATTCATATATTATTCATTGATTCATTCCTTCAACCAGCCTGGATTCTGTCAAGCAGAGTGCTAAGTGTTTAGATGCAAGATGAATAAGACAGAATTTTTGCCTTCAAAGAGCTTAAAATTTAGATGAGGAGACTGTTAAGTGAGCAGGTTAGTTTATGGCTCTAAGGTTAATGCTATAGCAGCAGTGAAGGAGAAGATCTACAAGAATAAGTGAGAGAGGCCCTTCCCCAAACTTGCGGAGGATCAGAGAAGGCATGTTGCAGGAGTAGCTTTCAGTACGGGAAAGGTGAGGAGGTGCTAAGGAACACAATGAAGGCAAATGAGACAGACATGGAGGCCCAGAGTGTGTGGGATATTGACTAGTTGGGTAAAGCTGCCTCTCAGGCTCATCCCAGTGGTGGTGAGAGAGGTAAATTCTAGAGAGATAATCAGGTCTGGATCATGAAGAGCTGCTCAAATTTATGGAAAAATTATACCTATACATTACTAATGGGAGTATAAATTCAGCCAAGTCATAAAACAATATATTACTTTATGCTTTAAAATTTCACACCATTTCATTTCATATCTATAACACTTCTGTGAAATTCCATTAAAGGAAATACTTTAAAATGTAGGCACAAAGTTATTCATTGAAGTTTTATGTATATGCCAAATTTTGTAAACAAACTAAGTACTTAATAACATAGAGACAATTCAGCCAATTGTGGTGCTTCAATATGAATGTTTTATATATATATTATATATGTTATATATATAACATATATGTTATATATGTTATATATGTTATATATGCAACATATATGCTATATATGTTAAATATAGGATATATGTTATACATGTTATGTATGTTATATATGACATATATGTTATGTGTGTTATATATGACATATATGTTATATATGTTATATATATGTATATATATACACACACATATTTGTGATATATAATTGCTATATTATAGAGCAGCGATCCTAATTATTCATGGATTTCATATTTTCAAATTGCCCTACTCACTAACAATTATTTGTAACCCCAAACCAAACTCCTGGCACTTTGCAGTCATTCACAGGCATACGGAGAGCAGTGAAAATTTTGAGTCACTGGAGACACACATTCTCAGCTGAGATTAAGCAAGGTGGTGTTCTTCTGCCTTTTCATACAGTGAACAGGTGTCCTTTATACTCAATGCCTCATTTTTAATATTTTTGTGCTTCTATTTTAAATGGCCCCCAAGAATAGGGCCAAGGTGCTGCCTATGGTTCCTTAGCACAAGAAGGCTGTGATGTGCCTTACACAGAATATTCATGTGTTAGATATGATTCGTTCAGGCATGAATCTCAGTGCTGTTGACTATGAGTTGTGTTAATGAGTTAAATAAGAAGTCTCTAAGCAGAAACACATCTAAAACACGAGTGTGCATTGATAGGTTAATGAAAACGTTGTGACAAGAGGCTCATGGGAATCTAACCCTGTGTTTCCCCCTGGAGTAATGCTTTACTGTTTTCTCATTCAGATTAACAGTAACTTTACAGAACTTAAGTAGCTCAAGTATTGACTGTAAATATACACACATACATTCAGTTGTGTGTGTGTGTGTGTGTGTGTGTGTGTGTACACATACATATATATGTGTGTGTATGTATATATATGTATATACACATACATCTGTGTATGTGTATATACAGATACACCTAAATATTAACTAATTATATAGCTACATACGTATGTGTGTGTATAATATATATATTGCATTATAGGATAATTTCCTAACCATTTTTTTATAATAGTCTACATGCCCATACCCCCAATTCAAATAAAACAAGTTTAAAAACAAAGATGGGATCCTCTTTGTTTTAATGACATATTAATTTCATAATGAAAGAATAATGCAACTAAATAGCAGTTAATTTAGGTTTTAATTCGCTTGAGATGAACAGGGTAGGTAGAGCTAGAAAGCTCTTGTTTGATATTGTGTTTAGGGGAAGCCAAGAGCTGGAGTCAATATTCTTAACTCTCCCCTGTGAAGAAGGCTGAGACTTAGGTCACCTCACAAGATCTTCTCCTTTATCCTCTCACTCCTCCATAAATTATCTCAGCCTTTACTGACGTCACAAAGCTGAGTTGATGAATATCTCAACTACCTAATTGTTTAGATCTCTTGGACAAAGTCCATATGGGAAGAGTGATTTATGGAAGGGATAATTTTGAATACTTTAAGCTAACCAAGAGAAAAATCTTTTTTGTCTTGGTGCGTGCATATAGAAGGCCTCTGAGAGATGGACTGGAAAATAAAAATCAGCTGCCTGGGATAAAGCCGAGAAAACACACACATACACACAGTTCATGATGGCTGCACATAAAACTCAAGACATACCCCCTAGTAGCAGCATTAATCAAAAGAATCTTTCAAGGTCCCACCACAAGGGCATAGGCAGTAGAAGGAGACCCAGTAAGTTCTTCTATCTACTTGGAATTCTTTATTCTTGTTTATCTAGGCTACAAATATTGTGATGGTGGTTGAATGACTAGAATCGGGATGGCCTGGTTTGGATTATCAATGGGGAATCTTGACAATGAAACCACACAGTTTAAGAGAAACCTTTACTGTGGTCTGTGCATGATACAGCTCATAGGAAGAAAATAAATTGACTTCCTCCGTATTCCCCCTTTTGGGGGAGTGTGCTGTTTGGAGGCAGAATTGGGGAAGCGTGCTCCTGGGAGCAGATATCTAAGAGGGGATTCCCTCTGTCATTTCTATTCAAATTTTTAGCATAATTCCTCAAACACAGACTCTCTAAGATACCTTGAGTTATTTATTAATATTTAAAGAGGTTATTTGGCATGAAGCATGGAGTATAACTCTTAAAGGGAGCTGACAGCAGAATGCATTTGTTAACTAGAAAGACATTTCTAAACTTTGCCAAAAGAAATACTGTGTGCAACAAGCGCTTTTTGAGGAGAGGGTTATTTTTTCTCTAGACAGTGTGTGTGTGTGTGTGTGTGTGTGTGTGTGTGTGCGCGTGTGTGTGTGCGCGCGCACACACACACACACGTGAGAGAGAGAGAGCGAGAAAGAGAGATTTTTGTTTTTCCTCAATTTCCACTTACACACCCCACCCCTGTGTCTTGGACTCATTTCTGAATGAAATACTAATGATAAAGGAAAGAAAGCCTTGCAATAGCTATGAAGACATAGACATATCCTCTCTCTGCTCCTGGGGCAATCTTTTCTTCTGGCTCCGAATTTAATAGAAGACCACCCCTACTGTCCTCCCCGTCTAACTTGTTTATATTTTGTTCATTTTCTTCATTTTAACGAGGTGATGAATAAATGTGATTTACAAGGAAAAAGGGACTGTCAGAGCTAGAGACTGAAGTCCTCTGTTCATTTATACACTAGGTAAGGTACAAACAGGCAAAATGCAAATCTGTCTGTCAGTAATCACAAATTTGGCCTGGGGGTGGGGGGCAGAACCCAGTGAAGTGAAGGTAGTTAATTTTTCCTCCCTGCTGCTTCGTTCCTGGATCTCTTTAGCAGCAGAGTCAGAATGCTAGTTACTGATTTCTTTCTTTCTCCAGACCACTGACTAACACACTTTAATGTGTGTCTCCTGCCAGCTTCAGAACGCCACAGTTTTCACCACGCAGGGTACACTTTAAAGGATGGCAACAGCAAATAAATACAAATCAACATCCTCTATATTTGTTTGAGTAAAAATGATCTCAAAGCTATCGGAGCTATCAAAATTATGTATTTAATTTTACATATTGAAATTTAAATGCTAAGGTCTAGGGATTCATGCTTGGGTGACAGAACAATAAAAATAAAAGCAAGGACATGGTTACTATCAACATCAGGAAGGTGGTTTCATTTGAAAGGAAGAAATGGCTGCGGTTAGGATGGGACACACGGAGAGGCTTTGGGGTCGTTGTCCAAGTTTGGTTTCTTGACCTGGGTGGTGAGCATGAAGTAGATGTTCAGTTTGTAGTGATTCGCTAAGTTCTGTTAAAAAGTCAAGTTAAAGTCAAGGAAGTTGCTGCCATCGGTGGAGGAAAGGGACTAGCATGAGTGATGCCTCTCAGATGCTGTCATTGATCCTTTGCTGGCCCAGAGTTCCGGCTACGTGAGTTTGTTCAGTTTGTGAAACATCTTCCAACGGACCACTCATGTGCCCTGGTGTGTATAGAAATTACATTCCAAGCGAAGTGTAAAGATTCAAAATTGGACTTCTTAAAAGCCTTTAACACGTTTATTAAGATTTCACCCCAACTCTCTTTCTACCTCCAAGAAATCTCAGTGATTTAAAAAAAAAAAAAATCGCTCCAATTATCCTGAACTTTTTAGTGAAGTTTCACCAGCTACTACAATACAAACTTTGCTCACACGGGGGAATAGGAGTGGAGGGACAGATTTAGAAGGTAGATTTAGAGGAAAACAGTTTGTCTAGGGAATGCCACAAGTCTTCCTGAGGCTATGACTTTCTATAAATAGAAAACAACATTGAACAGCTCAAGGCAGCAGGTCAAAATAAATATATAGTAGCTCCTCCAACTTTGACCTTATATGTGTTAGAATAACCAAACAGCACTCAATAAAAGTATTTTGATTTGTTTTTCAGTTTGCTGAAAAAAAAAAAAAAAAACACTTTCCTTTCTCTTGGGCTGTAAAGTCCTGTTAGAACTAAAGCCAAGAGAGATATTTTGGAAGCTCCTTTAACTTTTTTTTTTCCCTTCCCCCTCCTCCCCATCTATTAAGGATGCTCCTCACTGAAAGTCAGAGTACATTTGGGAAGTAATCTAATCTTTTTAATAGCTGATAAACGGAAATGAATAACTTCTTGGATGCAACAGAGGTGGAGCAGGTTTGAACAGCTGGTACTCTCCTTTTTTTAACATGTCCATGCAAAGCAAACCAGCTCTCCTAAAATATGACAATGCTAGAGAATCAAGCAACCAGATTAGAAACCATTTTCTGATTGTTCCCCCAGCACTGTGCACGACATTTTCTGAACCTAGGCTTATAAAAACATAGAGACCGTTTAAAAAATACTAGTTAAAAAAAGAAGAAGAAGACAGCATTAGAATGCTCTGCTAAAGGTGAAGTTTGTGGATGCAAAGACCGTCAGAATGATAACAATAAAGGGTGTGGGAAGACTTTCCCTGGCGTCATGAAAATTAATGTAGGCAGATTGCCTTTAATCATCACCTAAACTGGCAAAAAGAAAGGGCAAGGATTTCTGAGTGACTGGATAAAGGTACTCTTTTTTTTGAACCAGGATTACCATGTAGCTCCTCAAGAGAAGCCGGGTGAAGGTAAAGGAAATACAGTTTAGTGTAACATCCCTTAATTATTTACAGATGTTTATGGAACTGCTAGTTGTATCATCTGTTCAGCAGGGGGAAAACATAAATGGAGAAGCAGGGATCGGATCCCTCTTTCTGCTATCAATTAAATCATCAAAACAAAATTATCATTCAAATTACAATGTATCATTTCACTTTTAGAATGTATGGGGGACAGCCATCGATGAAACAGAAATCTGTAAACCATCAAAGCAACAAAGCAACATTAAAGTTCAATGAGCAGTCTGTTCATGCATGTTTTAATCTAGTTAAAAAATGGAAACCATGCTCACGTGGTCAAAATAACACTTGCGTCAAAGGAGTCTTTGAGGTTCAATCCAATGAGACAGGCAAACGACTTTTGTGAAACCCCAAAATATTTTCAAGAGGAGAAAGGGCTCCCTAGGGACCTGAATACGGTGGCATTAGTGGAATTTTAATGTGGGAAAGTATCTAGCAATAAGGCAAGCTTGTTAGAGGGAGAAAATATCAAATGTTCAACTTCTAAATGTGTTCTCTTTAATGATTATGTAATTGAGAACTGTTTTCTATTTTCTATTAATACTTACATTCTATTGTTTCCTATCATGCATATGCTAAGTTTGCTTTGTATTAAGTCCTGTGTTATTGTGTCTTACCATGTTAAAGTAATTATCTGTCTCTACAAAAGAGATTTATTACCTTCATGAATCTGACCATACACACATCTTAAATAAATTAATGAACTGACAAACAAAGAGTGCCTCGTCATTCTAAGTAGCTGACAACATTTAAAAAGCAGTCACATTGCAGTGGCAAATGTTTTAAAGAGATGGGCACTTTTGGAGGAGTAAGAGAAATTATTTTGTGAATAGTCGTTTTTGGCAAGTATCCTAAGCACATCTAATAGTTAGTCAAGGATCAATGCTACTCCTATGTTTTTCTAGAATCCTTATTGTTAGAGTACCTTGAGTTATTTTCTACCAAAAGACCACGTTAGCCTGGTGTTTCTCAAGAAGCTGTTCTCTGGATTGGCTCAGTAACTTTATCCAAAACATACTGACCAGATTGATTTAGTAATTTGAGACCAGGTGTGTGGATTTTATTAAAGATGAAAAAAGATTATTTATTTATGGAAGTGTGTAAAGTATCGGCAAAGAAAAACAAACACTAGATACCTTTAAGCAAAAGGAGTTTTCTCCAATACAAACTAAAAAGCAAACGACAACAACAAAAACTATATTTCTTTTAAAAAGATAGTGTTGTCATAGTTTTTAATTTGAAATTTAAATGTCAGCTAATACTTTGGACTGCCAAATTATCTTTCACTTCCCTAAAGGACAGAAATAGGGTCCATTTTAATTTGTTTATCCATATTGTCCTTTTGAATTTAAAAAAAAAATAATTGCAAGAGGAAAATAAAACTGAAAATTCTTGACTGAAGAATTATTTTGACCTAATTTTCTCATAATTGGAATATAGGCAGATATACACAGAATTTTCTATAAGCCAGATTATTATTATGCTACTTTTTCTTCACATAGCTAGTAAAGAGTATTATTTCCTTATCAATGTTAGGTCAACAAAATAAATACAACAAACATCCAGCTCATAAAAAATCAGGGATGCCTCATTTCTGTGTTAAAGGATCAGCATAGGGAACAGGAACAGCATTCACTGCCTGCCAGGTTGCAGGGATCACAAGTATTAAAAAAATTATTGAGATAACCGTTTTCTGTTAGGTTTTATATCTGAGCACTTCCCAAACCTTTATTTTTACAGTTTGACATGTTTTTTTCCCCTCATGAACAAGGCTCTTAGGAAAGATTTGGAAACTTGATTCCAAGAGAACTTCTAAGGAAAATGTCACTAAAAACAGTCATTCCTCCAGCACACAAACGCCTTCCCAGTTGTGATTTCCTGAGAGTGGTAAGTGGGTTTTTAACCTACTAGATTATGTTCAAGAATTTAAAAATGTATTTTCTATAACTAGTTAATATATGAGACCCATATTTCAGAGACAAGCTTTCTAGCAAACATAACGTTCTATGCCCCCTACTGAAGTACATGTCATATTTTTTTCCCCTGAGCCACTTTACACAATTTAAAATTTTTTGTTTCAATAGATTGTCCAGACATTTCATTCACTAAGAGTGAACTTATATTAGTTTTTACTTAAAATTCAAAACAAAATACTTAATCATTAACTTCAAAAAATAGAATACCAAGTTTCTGTATATTTAAAAGTATAATTTACCTAATAATATCATAAATATTCACTGCTGAAATATACCTGTTACATCTTTTTATAAGTCCTTGATACTAGATCTTAAAGAGTAAACATGTAATGTTTTTTTTTTATGGATTAAAATGTAAGCAAATATTGCTTGCAATTAAGCTACACTACTGTAGTTACTAAATGCTCTGTGTGTGTTTGTATTTTGTCATTATCATCACATCATCATCATCATTATCATAAGCACCGTCATCATCACTAAAATTTTCCAAGTGCTTGTTGTGTGTGATACCCTGTGTTAAGTGCTCAATGTGCACCATTTCATTTCTCTGTCTAGTTCTTACTTCCAAGAAAATCTCATAAGATCAGCAACTGATCAGAAATGTCATAATGTGAAGGTGGCTCTTGGTGGGAGGACCTTACCTAACAGCATTGGTCAACATGTTTAATGTTGCTGCTCAAATCAGTGGAGAGAATACTTTCATAATTGTGTTTCCTTCTTCTTTCTAGGGCCTAGTAGAAAAAGAAATATTGGTTGGGGGAAGAACCGGGTGTGGGGGAGGGGGAGAGGGTGCGAGGGTAAAAATAACAGCATTCGGAGAAGGTAGAAGAGCAATCTCTATTTTGAATGAAGGAAATAGCATGATTTTCAAATATATTTATTTTTATTAAAACTTTCCCCTTATATGTACGAGAATGAAATTTATTGTGAATGTTATTTTAAAGGAACATTCAACAATTGTACTACTCACACTAATTTAAACATACACAAAACTGGGTATTCTGAGGTGTGTTTTAGAATTGCATTTCTTTCCAACTAAAAGTTATTTCTTTAGAAAAAATACGGAGATGTCAGCAATATTTTCTTTAAACTGTGTGCATTTCAATTTTGATGCTGTTGTATAACTTTAGGAGAAAGACAGCACCTGAAAAACATTCAAATCTCATTTTATCTTTATGTCATTTGATACTGTTCCATTCTTCTAAGAATTCATTTTTGTTTTTTATGTTCTTTCATAATTATTTCATTATAGATGAAATAATTTTTACTTGAGTATGCCTAATTTTAACCCTCCTGCAAAAAAAAAAAAAAAAAAGAACTTTTAAATCCCCCAGCTCAACTTTTTAAAAATGTTGATTTAATATTTCTTAGGTAATTAAAAGTGGAAACTTATAGATAAAATTTTATTACTGAGGGTAGTTTTTCTGTTACTAAAATTTCCTGATATAAATCTCAGTACAAATAGTTTTCTAAGAATTCCTTTTTTCCTTCTTCCCTGTTTCATTTTTATTGACTATTTTGTCTCATAGGATACTTCATAGGTATTCTTAAATGAAAGGTACACGTAGATGCAAATAGGCTTTAATTAAACTCTCCTCCACCAAAACGAAATGGGTGAACATTAATTATTTCACACGTTATGGAAGAGGATCATTTCTAGAAGTTAGTTGCTCGTGGTCTGAGCGCATGAAAACATTCTGGTCTCTCTCATGCATTTACTATTTCAACACTCCACGAAGAATGCTTTCCAAAAAGTCCAGCTTTGCCAGTGCCTTTCAATATGTAACTTGATGTTAACGTCCTTTGGATAGAAAGTAGCATTGTTTTCAATTTCCGAAGGGCTCAGAGTAAATATAAATACTCTGTTGAGTGTCTTCCAACATTATAATCCTGTCATGTATCAGAATCTGAACTCCACCTGAACGGCTTAAAGGGGTTGTCATCAAAAAGATGTTTTTCTTTTGTAAACGTTTAAAGTGGGTCAGTCGTGCTTATTTGAATTCTGCAAAGCAGTAAGAATCTTTTAAAGAAAACATGCCATCTGCAGAAGAAAAGGGAAAGGAAAATAAAAGCTGTTTCTTTAAGATAAAGAAGATCTTTGGGGGCGGGGGTGGGGGGGGTGTAGTCCTCACCCGTACCAAAGAATGTAGGTGTAGAGAATTAAAGACTGTTTCACCTGGAAAATTAGAGAAGCTAAATCCTTAAATTGTAAGAGCAAATTGTATAATAATGTATTTTTCTATGGCAAAAAAAAAAAAAAAAAAAGAAAAGAAAGAAAAGAAAAGAAAGAAAAGATGCTTACGCAGGTCAGAAAGTAACGCAAACTGCTATCCAATGGCAACCGGTTCTGTTTATGTTTGTGACATATTTAATAGTTTTGCTAAGAGTATCACCTATTTCTTAAAACAACTAAAAAAGTCCAGAAATACATAACTTAGGGGGGAACTTGGACATCACAGTTACTTAGTAAGGGTCATTTTCTATAAACTGAGTCATTTAACTTTACAGTTTCTCACAGAAAGATTTTAACCCAGCTAAATCTGCCTACATGCAAACAGCTTTGAGAATAAAATAGTTATTTTAAAAAAGGGGAAATTCAGTCTGCCTGTAGAGAAACAAGTGTAGCATATTTTTTCCTTCTTCTAAGCTTTCCACAGGTCATCAATCATGAATTTTCCCTGGTATTTTGCCGAAGCGTGGAGTGAAATGTGCGGCTGTGGGTGTACCGATAGGAGGGTGTCTGTACCTGCACATTTTAATAAGTCATCCAAACACAGTCAGAAGGAAACCCAAACTTTGCGTCTTTACCTCATCTGTGATTGTAGCTGACATCAGAGTGTTTTGGTTGAGTGTATCATGTATTTCAAATAGGACTCGACTCATGCGTATTAAATATGAGATGACATAGGTTAAGGTTCATACCCTTAATATATGAGTAAATTAACAAAATTAATTTATATTCTGGAAATTGCTATGTCATATTTTTCACCTTTGTTTTATATCTCAGTCCCATTTTAGTGACTCTGTACCGTTAGTATACTTTCCGTGTCTTCCTGTCCTCTCTTTTCATACTATTTGGCATTTAGAAGTATAAACGAGTTCATCAAAGTGGTATCACTGGCAGGTAATGTGATATACTTTTTTTGTATTCTCAGATAAAGAAATCAGGTTATTTACCTAAGGTCCATGAGCAAAATGTGCTGCAAAGAAAGACAAGATTAAAAGCAACCAGTTTCTAATTAATTTCTTGAATCATTCTCTGCCACTGTTTCTGACAGTGGTCCAATGCTTCAAGCTTATGCTGTAGTTTTCCACTAAAAATCTGATGGCATATTTATATTTTGCCTGTAAGAAGCTGATGCACTTTTAAAAGTGGAAAGTGGAAAATTTAAATACGTTTAGTTTAGCTCAGGAAATAATTACCGAGTACCTATTATGCTCAAGCACTGTACTAGACACAGTAGATCACGAAGATGCCCAAGACAAGGTCCTTCACCTTAAGGTGCTTGTGATATAGAAATAGGAAATAAACACATGGGAAGAAATATCCAGGTGCATTTGGGAAATACCAAAATAAAGAGTAAAGATGCCGCAGATGTGAGAGGGCTTCCTGGAAGAAGGGCTAGCTAAGATGAGTCTTATTGTATTTTTGGTACATTACAACCTATCAGATGTTGTGGGATGGGTCTGGAGAAGATAATTGATGCTAGGTCTTTAGAGGATATGCTACACCCCATGAAGGAGCCTGGATTTTCTCCAGTGCTTGAGAGAGACTTTAAGCAGCAGAAATGATTACTTTTCCAGCTCATTCTGGAGTCAACAGAAAGGGATGCTGCCACAAGAGGACAAATATGGAGGCAACAAGATGCATGAGGAGATGGTTCCAGAGCGTGGTCTGTAGACAGGAGCAGGGGCACAATGTGTGTGTGGTGGTGGGAGGCGGGGTGGTCTCAGACCTCACCTAAACCCTATGCAGTCAGAATCTGTTTTATCAGTATCTTTGGTTTTCACGTGCCCATTAAAGTTTAAGAAGCCATTATCTAGACTGAGTGGGACTAGACCATAGCTTCGATTTTGAAAGTTATTGAGAAGGGGGAGGAGGCCCGAAGTGTTGGGAGGCATTGTCAGGGTCTTGCAGGTCTTCCATTAGAGGCCAACACGCCAACAAACCAATGGCATTCATGTAAACGATATCATTTGTGTTGCAAGACTGGAGAAACTTGAGCTCAAACATGTTATTATAAAGCACATAAAGATCAGTTGACAAAGAAGATGAGGAGATGATATTATTAATTTTCAGAAAAGCAAAATTGTGAAATTACTGGGAAATTCAAAGAGAAATGTAGTAATCTGGATTTACCTATCCGTAGACCTGTGGAAAGGTCAGGGCAGAGATAAAGATGTGGAAGTCATCAGTCTGTTTTTGGCCGTTAAAATCACGATGGAACATGGTCCCAGGGGGAGAATAGGTTGGCTCCAAAGACCGAAGGGATGCAGAATTTCTGGGAACACACGGACTGAGAGAAATAAACCAAGAGAGATCAGTGGAAGATACGGAGGGCATCCAGGAGCCGAGGGAAGGGAGTGTTTCGGGAAAGTGTTCAACAAATTCCAGTGCAGCAGGGTTCCAGAAGATTTATGTCCACCGGATTTGGCAAACGTTTTGGTTTGAAAGCTGGAATATTAATTTCTTAAGGAGACTCAGATTCACTGTCTTCTGCTAGCTAGCTCATATTACTTTTATAAGTGAAATAGAAATCATCACTGAGTCTGAGTCAGAAATGTAGTCTCTGTTGGTGGTTTTATCCATTATTTAATATTCTCTCTGTCATTGAAAATTGTCTTCCCCATTCAGTGGGATTCTCTAGGATGAACACCTGAGGATTCCAGGTGCAATGAAGCCCGGTAGCGCTGACATCTCTTGGGGAGTAAGTCATACTCTAAAGGTTAATTTCCTGGCGGGTCAGCTGGAAGTGTGGGATTTGTTGTAGGTAGTGCTGTCCTGAGTATGGGATTTAGAATCAGGCAACTCTGTAGTCAAAACCCATTTATGTCAACTACTAGCTATGCTATTTTTTTCTTAATCTCATTTTGCTCATCTGTAAAATGGGACTAAATATGCCTGTGGAGTCACTGAATTGTTTAAGTGAGATTTTATATATGTGTGTGTATATATATACACATATATAAGGAGGGATTTTACATATATGGAGAAAGATTTTATATAGAGAGAGATTATACATATATATGTGTGTGTATGTGTATGTACAGAGAGAGAGAGAGAGAGAGAGAGAGAGAGAGAGAGATCCTGAAATGTGACAGACTCAATGATCTCACCCCTGTAGGATCATACTTATTTTGTTACTATTATCAAAAAGTAAGTATAATTAAAAAGTTATTTGTCTCACCTTGAAATTATTTAGAAAATTATAGATTGGATGATTATCAGGGAGGCAACATAGTACTTCAGAAAAATTACAGATATTAAGAATTTAGAAACCTGGATGGAAATCAGCTTCATAACAAATTAGGTTAGCAATAGTCATTTGTCCCACAGATATGTAGCATACCCATCGTAGATCAAGTTCTTTGATAGGAATCAGAATGTAAATTATACACGGGAAGAGATTTTTCTGCTTTAATTTATTGCTATAGCTTAGCAAGTAGCAAGAACACTCAAAAATTTATACGTACCTAGGTCTTTAAGAGTATTAAATTTTAGCTGTAGATTCGAATAATTGTAGATCTCAATTTTTTTTTCTGCTCTGAGGCTCTGTAATGTTATAGTTACAAACAGAGTACAAGAGATAAAAAAGTGTATATATAAATAAGAGTAGTAACAATTAAATTGCCCATGTGGTTCATATAATAACTCATGGAACATTTAACATTTATTTTGTATACCCATTATGTGCTAAGCACTGAGAAATGGTGAACAAAGTTGATATAGGTTTTGCCCTCACAGGATATATAGTTCATCTCTTTTATTTCCCCGTACCCCATGCCTCTATATGTGAGATGTCTGGCAGGGAGTTAGCCTGCAGTTTGTAGCCGTGAGAGTATAAATGAAACTAGTCTACACTAGAGTTAGTCCCATACCACTGAATGCTACTTAAAGATAGCAATTTGCAAAAGGTCAGTTAATACTAGAATAATTTCTTCCTAACTACAATTGTTTGAGATAAACAAAATAAAGTCTACCATTGTAGCATCAGCAACTTGACCAAGCAGGGAGAAAGTTTATGCAGGCCACCAAAGAAGAAAAAAAGAGAAGTAAATAAACCACACAGAGGTGGAATTACAAGGGCTGTGAAAGAGCAGGGGCGACATAAGTCACGTTGACAACCTACGTGGACTGAGCCTGATCCAGAAGAATGTCTTTGCAAGCAATGGGTTTCAATCCCATGAGCTGTTGACGGATGTTTAGTTGTATTTCCTGGTGTCTGGTGATAACCCCTCACATACACCCAGAAAGGTATTCATCACTATGTATATAAGTCTTTCCATAATTTATCTGCCCTCCATTGATTTAGTGGGCGGTATTTTATTATATGCTTAGAAATACCACCTCATAACTAATTCCTACTTGTTGTGTTACTATTTACTTAATTTTTGTCAAACTATGATAACATTTAAAGTGTTCTTTAAAACCTGTTTAATTTTGAAATGTGATTTCATTTTCCTATTTCTACACATGTTCCATTTATAGAATAATAATTATTGCATATATGTCACTTAATTTACATAGATTTCCCCTTAAAAGATGTTAACAGAAATTCTCTAACCTGAGAAATATATAATAATGATATGACTTTTGTTTTTGATAAGTGATAGGTATGTATTTTAAATTTATCTTTAATAAGTCCAAGTTTTTTAAAAAATTTGGTATGAAAATACACTGGGCAGATGTTGATACATAAAAAGAAAGTCACAGTTCTCTGAAACATTAGCACATCTATAGTGTTTTATATATGGTTAAAAAGTAATGTGGTAAAAGTGCCTATTTGTATGCATAGCTGCTAATTAATGTTTCCTTAGACTGAAAGTATTGCATAAATGTGTACATATTGACATGTATTTAATATAGGCAAACCTATGTAAATAAATCTATTTAACCATATGTCAAGCAATCAATATATATCATCTCCTAAATACTAAAAAGAGAAACCCAAAGTGCCCTGTCACATGCTTACAGAGTATATTAAGGATATTAAATCAGTGGTTCTTTATTCTGTGGTCATTAGACCTGAGGGCCAGATAGAGCCCCATCTTTTAGAACACCATGTATCTATATCATCTTCATAGAACTTCCACTAAATCATTATAAAATCTGCAAAAAGTTTAGAAATACAATTTTTCCTGTCTTACAAAAATTTTTGAAAAGGATTTTCTTCTGGTATTTCTAATTGAATTTTTAAACATACAGAGTGCAAATGACAAAAATGAGTACATTTGCTAATAAAGTTTGAAAACTTGATTTTCAAATCAAGTTTTATTCTTCTGTTTGAAAACAAACGTGTCTCCTGATTTTACAGCAATTTATTCAGCTTTAGAAATAAAATATGAGAAAACTGTTTTTGGAGATCTTCTCATTACTTAGAAGGAACAATGTGGAATTTAGATTTCATCATGGATTTGTCCCGTATGCTAGCTCTTTCAGTCATTTCTACTTTAGGGATTTCCCAATTGCCACAGCGTGAAAAAATTTTGATGTGCTAATTCATATCATTAAGGCTTTTAATTATTAATGATTATAATGCTAAAAATAAAAATAGGTTTTGTTGTTTTTGTTAATATTACTATTTGTTTTTAGAACATGAACAAGGAAGGGTTATATTGATTGGGAAAGATGTTGTAATGTTAATAGACAACAAAAATAAGCAGAACCACTCAACTTCTTTTTTTCTACTTTTCTATTGAGGAGTATGATCTTCAAACTGGAAAGGTTAGAACAAACATCATTAAGAGGTCACTGAATTTCAGAACAGATGAGGAGATAATAGAAAGTACCTAGCACTTCAAATGAGTTTCAAGACTCCTTATGAATAACGTCTCATGGTGCTGAAAGAACTTGCAGATGTGATGATGAAACCAGTTTCAGTAATCTTTAAGAAATTATGGACAGCAGGAGAGGTGCCAAAAGACTGGAAATGTGAAAAACATCCCAAATCTCTAAAAGGGATAAAAGCATAATGCATCAACTGCATAGCATTCCCTCAGCCCCGCCACCCCATCAAATTCAAGATTATGTTATCAAATTAATGGTTTATCTGTAAATAGGGGGAAAAACAGAGTAGTTACTAGAATTCTTTAATGATAACCTAAAAAATATTGTGACAAACTAACCTCATTTCTGAGTTTTATTACAAATCACTAGTAACTAAAGCAGTGGTCGAAAATCATAACACGAACACAAAGCAGTATGGTATTTCAGGTGTTATATTGATTTACTAGTTCAGGATTGGTGAAAATTTTTATATCAAGAGCCATGTGAAAAGGACTTGTGTTTTTTAATTGCCAATATGCTCATGTTAGCCAGCTGTGTGGCAACTATACTAAAACAGTACCAACATTGTAGGGTCTGTTCATTTCAGATGAAGGAAAATGGTATTACTATTGCACCTACAGATTAATCAGAGCTCATCTTGACAATCCTTGTTTCCAATTTTTGGGCACCAAACATTTGGAGGATATTGTCAAACTGGAGCCGACACAAACAAGAGTGGACAGGCTGTTGATGAAGGGCATTTCAATCACAGTAGCAAAACCACTGAGAGACGTAAAAAGACTGAAAGTGTCATTTTCAATGATGTAAGGAGAAGTACGTGGTCATGAATAGATTGTTTCAAGCAGATCCAGAGGCTGTAGCCAGGAACAATTAGTGGATGTTGCAGGAAACCAGAGGAGAGGTTTCTTTCAATTAGATTCACCAAAAAATGAACCCACTTATCTTATGAATCAATCGTTTTTCCCATCTCTGGAAGTATGCAGGGAGGGACGGAATAGAACAAAGGAATTTCTACATTGCTTGGGCAATTGGTTAAATTTCAGATTCTTTTCAATTCTGATTATTTGATCCTAAGTATTTCTAGCTATCATTTAGTATTCTTTGGACATTAAAAAAAAAAAAAGATAAAAGAAAGAAATATCTTGAACTGTTTCTAAATATTTAGAAAAAGTTATTGAACGTAGTAGTTTTCACTGCCATGAAGAAATGCATTCAGATGTCATCATACAATATATCCCAGAAGCAAAAGCTTTATTTGAGCTTTCTTCTTTGGCATAGGCACAACTTCTATGTCATCTTAATGATGAATGCATATTTTGCCATTTTATCTGATTTGTTGTTATAAAAGAAACATGTTTAAATTGTATACTTACACAAGCTCAGCATCATTTTCTCTTTACTGATTTAGTTAAATATAGATTGTGAGTCTCAGAAGGGAGCAAATGGTTGATGATTTTCAGTCTTTTGTACTATAAATGTATGATCAAGAAAGTAAAAATTCCCAACCAAAGAAGAGTAACTATATCCACAGCTCCTGACAAGATGGAAATAATTTGATAATGTGAAAAATATAACCAATTTAACCTCAGTTTCAGTGAGCTCATTCAGCCTATATAGTAAGATGTGTCTTCACAAGTGGCATACCTGTAAAATTTGGACTCCTAACTCTGAAGATTTGCATGTCAGTTAGAGATGAAATCTTTGAGATATATATTCAAATCAATGAACCATGTACAAAAAAATGAAACAGCCTCTAAAATAAAACACTCCCTTATAAAATACTAGTGCCTCAGTGCATATTTCCTAGGTAATGGGAACTTTTAAGATATGGAGAAAAATTAATTTAACAGTTAGAAAGATGTGAAAGTTTTCCTTCAAAATGAAAGAGAAGGCAATTCTATTGTGTATCACAAATTTTGTTCACGACACCATAAATATTTAATAAACCTGACTATGGACTGATAACATCAAGGAATATTTTTGAACATATGCAAAATATAAGCGAGTTAGCTAACATGACTTTACATATTCATTATATAAATTTCAATGCTTGCTAAAGTTGTGGAGAAGTAATTTAATTATCATAATGCAGTGCTTATAGGAGGATTACACTATAGGCAAAAGTTGCTATATGTAGTTAGATTCTTTAAAAATGTAGTACAGCAAACCTCATGTATAATACATGCTATTATAACAAGGCCTCAGATATGCTAAAGGAGAAGTTGATACTCACGCACCCCTCCCAACCCCCACGCCTGGAAGAACTCTGTATTCCCCTTTAGTTCTTGTTTTAGGTGTTACTCCTGAATCCTATATCTAACATTGTAAAAGCTTCAAGGTATTTCACAAATGATAAGAGTTACCGAAGGTTTTACTTTTAATTAAATAAACAGATAAACAGAAAAACAAAAATCTGAAGGTCTAAAGACTTAGAAACAACATAATAACATAAGAGTAAGTTAGTTTTAGGAAGCATAGCATT
This sequence comes from Eonycteris spelaea, assembly GCA_003508835.1. Lineage (NCBI taxonomy): Eukaryota > Metazoa > Chordata > Mammalia > Chiroptera > Pteropodidae > Eonycteris > Eonycteris spelaea. The sequence continues at coordinate 648,538 of PUFA01000077.1, read as the reverse complement.
GCTCAACAGAACGTTAAATGAGATAAAACATGAGGTAATACATTTATATTTAATAAGGCATTAATTTTCCTTTTTCAGATAACACTTGCTGAGTTAGTTAAGCATCAAGAAACATTAAATGGAAGGACAAGAGGCCAAAATACAAAGAACATGCTCGGTAACTGCATATATTGTTATAGAAAGATATTTAAAGTGGATTACAAGTGTGTTTTCCCTCAGCTTCTTAAAGATTGGAGAAGGACATCTATATTAATGGAGTTTGCAGATGGGATGCCAACATTATATTAAATTGTCAACACAAAGAAATATGTTCAAACATGAGTACTCCTAAAGAACTGGAAGTGGTTACAGCAATAATGATATAAATTAAGGAAGTATAAAGTGAAATGTCTATGGAAAATATGCTCTTCTGTGGTGAATCTGAAAGACACTTAAGAATTGTCACAGAACATTGATTCCCTTTCTTGGGTTGTGACCCAGATTAAGGTTGCTGAGCATCTACAGAAAGGTCAGGAAAAATCCTCGGGGGAAAAATGTGTTCCCTGACCTCCTGGGTAAACACAGAATGGCACAGGAGAAAGAGGAATGTTTTGGTTTTTATTCCCTCTCCTCCCACTCCTCCTCAGTAAAAAGGAGATAGTAGGGAGGGAATATAGGATGCTGAGGAGTCTCTGCCTGGGCTGTGGCCACAGGACAGGCCAGCAGTATTTCAGATCAACGTGGCATAACTATCTTCCCGTACAGAACTGGCCGTCATCTACAATCCTCACTGGCTGCCTTTGATTCAGGGGAAGCAGTAACCCCCAAAATATTTTATTGCAATAATCCTTGTTACATATTCATTTTGATAAAGCAAATAAGTGGAACTCGTTTAGTAACTTTTTTTGTCTGGCCACTAAAACCATAATGATGATCGATTTATACCTTCCTTAATATATCCGAAAAGCAGGATAACATAGATGATAGAAATGGATGGTTTAAGTAGTTGGTTTCCAATGAAAAATACTGAGGTCCAAAAAGGAAGCAGCATTTTCTCTTTTATTCCTTGGGATCCGAATAAGGAAATTTGGGGCAATTTTTTTTTCTTTCTGAACAAGAGCCAAGAACAACTAAACTAATGAAGAGACTCCAAAGATACATTAGAGGAGAAAAAAAAAATCTGTCTTTTAAGCTGCAGAAAGAAGAGCCTACAAACAACTATGGCAGGCAGTTCAGGTGACTGGTAAGATTACGTTGTAAAAAATAGAAATTCCACTTGAATGTATAGAAAACTATTTCCAAAAGATGGACATCTAGACATCTAAGCTTGCATACAGGTTTCTTAATGATGGACAAAGTGCTCATTTTTTTTTTATAAGATAAAGTTTAATGTGGTTCTTTTCTGAAAGTGTTCCTTTAATCAGTTGCTAGTTCCCTCATAGCTAGATTTCTGTTCTATTTACACTAAAGAGAGAGATAATTTCAACCTGATAATTTTCATCTCTGAAGTTTCATTTTATGTGCCCGCTGCCAACTTATAGACCCTCTCAGGGCTTTGCACACTGTAATCAGGGTTGCACTGCTCAACACCCTTTTCCTAGAACCATAAAAACTCTCCATACCTTTTCAACTTGTCACGTTTTCACTGCATTATAGAATTTAAACAAGCTTTGAAGATGAAAAAGACTGTACACAATGCTTAAGTGTTACTATTATTATGATGATGATGATATGGTCTACAAGATGTACAAGGGCATTTTGGGATGAATGTATTATGAGTCACAAAGTTGCAACTGAAGACAGCTGTTTGATTGCTACTTGAGAGAGTAGAGTTGAACAAGCCTGAATATGGATGATCTCATTTGGCTTTATAAAACTAAACAGAGCACAGGCAGTTTAGTTGGATAATATATCTCTAAGGAAAAGAAGAGTTAGTGTAATTTGTCTCTCTACTGTAGAATATATCATGCTCTTGGTTATAAACTCCAGATAGGATTTCTGTTTCCAAAAGGTCAGATTATCTTTAGCCTGGTGACCTCACTCTTTGGTCACAACATGTAAGCTTTCATTTTACTATCATATTTTTTTAACTTCAGTTATATTTTTCGCTTTATCTTTTTTGCAATCCCCTCCACTATATTATGATTCTTGTGTTTCTACGATTCTTACGTTACTGATTTTTTCCTTTACCATTTTCTCCTCCCATGGAAAAGAAGAATAAAATTACTTAGAATGTTGGTTTGTATTTATGAGCTCCCAGGCTATTGTAAAGTATAGAGGGAAAATATGAATTAGAAACCTACAATCAACTTAATATTTCAAGATGCAAAGAAATGAAAAGTTAAATAATTATATAAGATTAAGTAACAGGGAATGTCAAGGATATCACATAGTTACCAAATGAGTCAAGTAGTCACAAAAGGACTGCAGATTTAGGCATGGAATCTATCACAATGTGTTAGCTGGGCTATGAAGGTTGCAACAAAGAAATGAGACTTTTCCACATTGTATTGATAGGCAGAAAGGAGCAGGGATGACATTTTAGACTGGGGAACTCTTTGAGAAAAGTTGCAGAGTTGGAAAGGAAAATATGTTTTTTATGGAGTAGTATGATTGGAATAAAGACACCATGGGGAGTTCATGGAAAAAGGGTTAGGAGTGTTGCTGGGGTCAAATTTAGGCAGATGTTGACTTTAGATCAAGAAGATGAAACTTTACTTTGAAAGCCTAGGATAGTAAATATCATGTGCCACACTTGATTTGTTGATCGATATGCAGATAGAATGACTTATAGATGATGTCATGAAATTTGCATTAACAGAGATTAGGAATCGGCCCTGGGAAGGATTTTCAAGGTTCAGCTGGAACAAGAGCCATGATTATGAACATGAATGTAATGGCGATATGGAGGCAGAGTACCTGCTAAATATTTCCAACCATGAATTAAGCAACATGGAGCCACTGAAGATTTTGATACAGAAGAATAATTGGACTAAGAGGTATAAAAATATTTCATAAATGCATATATGTGGATTAGAGAAGGAAGACAATGGGCAAACCAATAAAGCGTGAGATTAAGGTCTTAATAAGGGAAAGTGGCCATAGGAAAGAAAAAATATGATGGGGAAAAATGACATGACAAAGGAAAAAAACTCAATAAGATCCGATGACTGGCTGTGCATATGGGATATAGTAGAGAATGAATTAAAGATGAAAACACAGTTTCAAGCCTGAGTGACTGAGATGCTGGTCTCATAACTTAAAAATGTACTTTTTCATTGAGTACACTTGTCTTGCTTATGGTATCTGAATCTGTGGAATCTGGGTCATTGAGCAAATGCATAGTCTGTTCTGAGTGAGTTTACTCCAAACTAAAGTAGAAGGGATATGAAGAACATTTGAGGTTGGCAAACTTGAAGAAAAAAATCAAGATCCAAAATATCATTAAGTGATTCATTGTAATTATTTATAATATTTGACTGGTGATTTTTTAAAACCAGAAACACATTTTCAGTGCCAGATGTCACATAAGTAAAGAGTGAATGCATTATACTTTCTTGACCATATGTATTACAAAGGGTTGAATATGTAAACCCCTAGAAGGCAGAGACCATATATACTTTTGATAACAAAAGCTCTGTGGAGATCTCCATATTCAGGTTTCTACTGGAAACAAAAGTGTGTATTTGATTTTTGTCCAGAAGATGTCTGATGTACCATGTGAAAATGAAGTCTTTGTTATCAGATCACACAGTCCGTAAAAATATAGCCTCTAAAAGTAAGTTTTCTTACTAGGGTATGACCCTTTGAGTCATACATAAGCTAAGTTAGGTGGTAAAATATAATGCTTGGGAAGACTATCAATGAGGAATTGGTCAAAAACCATTCACCAAGAAGAGCAGTGAAATGAATCCTCCTTCTTTAGAATTTGTCACGACTGTACCCTGTATGGAGCATTATCTCAAGTAAGAACATCTAAGGTACAAAGGCCAAAATTACGAGTCATATAATATTTTTTTTCTTTATGGAAATTTTTATTGAAGACTTAGTCACACATTCCCATGGTATATTCAAATTTATTTCACTTGTAAGAATTAGTTTTCGGAACAGTTGTGAGGAAAGCTATTTTGTTAATTTATATTTTGGTTTTTAAAATTGATAACTTTTAAAAGCTATCTGCCAAATGGTGGGGGTAGAGCTATGCTACATAATATATAGCTTAAAATTCAAATCCTAAAAGAGATAACCTACTTCTCCAAATGCTTAACAATCTAAGAATGGCTTGAACTCACATGACACAATCTAACCTAGAAATGGATGAGGAAAATAATCATAGCACAGAAACTAAATTGGTTCTGGTATCTTTTTTTTTTTTTTTTTTTAAAAATAAGGAGCTGTGTGAAATTGAGAGTCACCAATTTCTCTGGATTTTAATTTCCTTAGCTGTGAAGCAAAGAGATTAGCTAGACACTCTCTCACAGAACTAAATGTTTTTATCATGTGGAATCTGTGTAGGTGACCAAGTAGACTAAAGAGAAACCCATGAACATTGATTTTGAACCTTACCACCACAAGAAAGTCTGGAGCTGCTGGCTGACTGCTTTCTTTGTGCTGCTATATTCCTCCACTGACTAATACATGGAAAACATCTGAGAGAAACAGTAAATGTCAACTTGATTACAGAGCCCAGTCACCCTCGAGGATCAAGGTTAGCTTGCCTCAGAAGGTATGAAATTATACAGCCCTGCCCATTTCCTCCAAGTGTCTTCAAAATAGTCTTGGTTCCCCATGGGACTTCCTTGCATTTTGTTGGTAAAGATATAATCAGTGCTTGTTTATTTCTGGAGACAATTTGGGCAATACATATCATAATGTAGAATGTATATACCCTGTGCCCCAGTAATCTCCCTTCTAAGAATTTGGCCCAGGAGATGACAACGCAGGTGTGAAACACTCTACACTGAAGAGTGTTCACGACAGTGTGGCTCACGATGTGAAAAACTGGGAACAACTTAAAAAAAAAAAAAAGGATACGCTAAAACAGCCGTTAAAAAAATGATGTAAATGGAATGAGAAAATGTGGACATTTTATTAATTGTAGGAAGGAAATTAAAGACCAGCATGCCTAATATATCATTTATGAAAAATTGTGAAATTGCGTGTGTATGGGTATAAATGCATTGGTAGGTGGTTTTTGAGCTCTTTATTGGAACTTTTATACAGCACATGAATATTTTAGAATCAATATATACATCAATATTTTAAAAACAGTAAAATGAATAAAGAATAATTTTGGCTCCTGATCAGTCGCAAGTGAGTGTAAGAACACTTGGGCACAGCTATGCCGGTGGGTAGCGTTCTTTGTGGATTGTGGCTAGGTTGTGAAATATTAAAATTTGAAGTTACTTTTTTTTTTTTTTTAGAAATACTTTCAGTATCAGGAATTACAATGTCTGCAATAGTAATTAAGTATTTATTTTTTACATCATTATAGCTGAAGGATTTCCCCTTTTTTTTCTGGCTTAAAGTCCTACAGTTGTATATCTATCATGTACTATACTATATGATAATATTGCTTTAGCTTTGGACAGATTTTATTAAGATATCTTAAGCTAGTATATATTTTGTCTTTCTGTAAATATACTGTGGGATACTTCTTTTGCTTGTCCAACATTTGAAGCTACTCTTCACTTTATGAATCTCTGTGGGAAGTCAAGAAAAACCTCCCCTTACAGAAACTAATCATGTGAGATGCTTGCTTTCCCAGCATCCCTTGAGCTAAGGCACAGGCTCCATCAGCAGACACTCCTGCGTCAGACTTTAACTATAGGGTTATAATTGCAAGAGGAAATAAGGAGGAATACTCTCTCTTTTTAATAGCAGAAACAGTGGTGGTAGCTGCATGGCTAAGCTTCTGGGAGCATAAGTCCAACTGTGCAAATGTTGCTCCCTGAGCTCAGGGGTGGCAGCAATGATTTCTTTATCAGTCTAGTTCTGAAGATAGTTTGGGGTGCCATTTCTAAAAGCTAAGCTTTGAGTTGATTTTCCAGATCTCACAATGATTGTTTGCGCTACTGGGAACACTTGTAATACATTTATTTTCTTCTTAATCGTTCCATCAGTTATAACTGATGACTCTGCCTAATAATACACTCATGCTTTTCTGCCTCTCATCAACAATGTACGCTTGTACCTGCATCCTTGCCTTTTCTCTGACACATTTAAGAAGGACAGTATGCTATAGATGTTGTCTGTCACCGTCTTAAGGACTTGGCTTCTGACATTATGCCCTCTCTTATCTGCTTTATCAATCTCTTCCTTTGCACTGGCTCTTTTCCTTTCACATGCAGGCATGTTCATGGATCTTCCGTCTTTAAAAAAAATCCCTTGCCCTCACCCATACTTTCAAGTAACTAAGGCTTTGGCTTCTTAATTGACAGACATCTTAAAAGGGTTATCTGTGCACATCGTCTCCACTTCCTCACCTCTGACTCATGCCCCAGCTCTCTCCGCTACGGTTTCGTTCTCATCTTTCTACTGGAATACATTGTGCCAAGGTCTCCCACAATCTAATGCCATACAATCTAACTTATGAAATGCAACTTCTTCGCTTTCCCTCTTTGTTGAAATAGTTTCCTTTCTCTTGGATGGTTTGCGCCGTGTGCTGGTTTCCTTTCTCTCACCTGGGTTCCTCCTCCCCTCCAATATCCTTTGCTGGTTGGGAAGAAATCTTTGCCACTAATTGACTTCTCTGGTCTCAGTCCTAGGGGCTCATCTTTCCCATGCTTTCTTCCAGAAATAATGTGATCTGTTTTCGTGGTTTGAAATGTCACTATATACTAAATGTAAACCTCTTGCACTGGACAGATTTTAATCCTGTCCTTCATCATTTTATGACCACCAATGTCTTTCTATGAAATCTCCATTCCCACATACGGATTTGAATTCCTTGGTCATCTTCATATGGAGCCTTTCAAATACAAAAGGATTACTGACATGTTATGATAAACATTTTGCCTAGTTAGTCTCTTACTTCCTTCAGTAAATTTTAAAGGGTATTGTACAGAAAATCCAGGCTTCTATTACCACAATTATGGTAATTTATGAGGTGAAGGTTATTAAATAAAACTGCTGATTTAAACAAATATCCCAGAGTTTGAGAGAGTACAACATATTCCCAATATACTGCTATTGTTCACAGCAGTTATTGAAATTTGTCTTTTGGATACATTCACTGAATTTCCAAATCATTTTTAATATCTCATGTCTTTGCCACCTGAGAGTGAATTCAATGTCGAATTTCGTCAAAAATTACACAGAGCCAAGCCTGGCAAGTGAGATGGGTCATCAATCCGTGCAATATCATTTTGGTATGGAAATCCATTTATTTGCAGTAACATAAAATATTTGAAATCAATGGCTAGAAATAAAAGTATACTTCTTTAAAAGTTTCCCAGCACTACATACAGTTCTTTGATACCAACTGACACTGGTTTAAGCCCTAAAGAAAACTGGAGAATGCAGGGGTTACAGCTGGCTTGGGGTGCGGTGTTATTCAGGGCTCCCAGCAGCGCTGCAGACCCCGGTGTCTGTCTCTCCACGCCTAAGCTCTGTCTTCTCTGCGTTTGCTCAAACTTGCTGTGGTGGCGAGACAGCTGCAAGGGCTCCAGCCTCACATCTCTGCGAGCCCGAGTGCCACGGAATGAAAGATGCAGGTTTTTTCTCCAGTTGTCCCCGAGGCTTCCTTGGTTCTGACTGTCAGGTTCCTGACTGTGATGCTCCGATAAGCAAAGCCAGGGCAGATGCTTGCTTTTCTTGCAGTGAGTCGTTTTACAGAGTTAGCACAGGGCTTCTGTTCCTACAAAGGAAAAACTGTGGACTATGGCTGGGGAAGAGAGAGTGGATGTCAGTATAGCTAAAAAATAGTGAGTGTTCACTGTAACTGGACACACACACACACACGCACACACACACACACACACACACACCATATTGCAAATTTTAGTGTCAAGTCAAAACCACAAGTTGGAGACCCAGTTCTGCCACCAAAATGGTAGTATAGGGTAGTGTGACTTTAGCCCTCTGACTGAGTAAGTTCCATGCCTGACTACACGTTTGACTTTGGTGTGGCACTGTATATGCCTCAGTTGCCTTATCTACAAAATGGGGATACTAGTGATTCCTACTCCTTAGAGTGTTTAGATTAAATGAATTAATATATACGAAGTACTTAGAACAGAGCCTGGCATATAGCAAGCCCTGTATAAGTGTTGGCCATTATTGTTACTTTGGTATGCCTTCATTTCCTTATTTGTAAAATTAGAGGAGGAGTCTGCATTGGAATAGAGAGCTGATGTACTATAATTCTATGCTTTATAAGCATGTGGATGATTCTCATCCTCGAATATAGTCTCTCCAAAGGAGACTTTGAAGCAGGAGGCCTGAAACCTGTCACAAACAGGCTAAATTTTATCATGACCTTAATAGAAATTATATAACCTTCCTCTGGTGGTATTCTGAATGAAAAACAAATCCACTGCCAAAAATATGGTTAAGGAATATGTGCCTGTTAGACTAGCTCGTCACTGTGTTATAAAACCTCTGAGTAAAACAGAATAATCCTCAGTGCTTACCTCTGTTCTATCAGTAGAGTATCATGCTGGATATGTGAAGAAACATTGAGTAAGAGTTTAAGTTTTGTCTAATGATATTATAAGTCATAGCATAGTTTCCCACTGAGCAGTGAGCACGGTACGACAGATGATAGAGTTATCAAATATAACCAATAATGGAACCATTTTTAGAACATATTCCATATGTTAATCTATACAAATTGTTCAGATATACCCTATAGAATAGGTTGTTTCTAGATGGCTACTTTATGTTATTTTCACTTTTGTGGTCTAGAAATAGAATTGCTCTTTATTTACCGAATATGAAATCAGGTGTAAAGTAGCATGTCTCTTTAAATAACAGTGCTGGGACACTGTTAGTTTCTAACCTATAGCAATTAGAAATTCCTGGCATAATTGAAGGAGTCTCTGCATTCTTCAAGTGTCTTTATGTTGTGGGAGATGAAAGAGATATGTCTCCTTGTTTAAAGGGCTTCAATATACCTGTGAATACACGTGTATGGATGTATACAGATTATGCCATGATATTCTACACGACTACACACAAGTTACACAGTTGGGTATGAGTAGTTCAAGGGTTTTGCCCGAAACTGCTTTTTAAAAAAAGGTGTTAAAGAATATTGAGAACAGATTAGGTAGTACTGTCTAAACCTTCATTTAAGACTGTGAATAATAGAAAAAAAAGTGATCAAATTATCGTTTAATTAAAAAGGCAATGACAGTGATTATGTAGTGGTCACCTGTAGTCCTGGGCATGCCCCTAATCTAAAATTTGGGAGAAGTGAACAATATAGTTTGACGTATCAGATATTACCAGTGTTCTCAGTCTCTAACTTGTGAATATCTTGGGCCCAAGAAATTCCCCTTATTCCCAGGAGTCTTACCTTGTTTATCTTACTGACTTAATTAGCTTTGAACTTTGAGTGTCCATGCCTTTCTTTTCAGACAATCATCTCCAGAGTCTAGACTAGAGCAAATTGGAGCAATTGCCCAGGGCTCTGCTCTGCTGGGGAAACCCAGCAGCTGGGGCTTTGCAGTGGGTTTGCGGATGCTGGCTTAGGAAGGAGGAGGAGGAACGCCATAGAGCACAACAGTCAGACACAATTAGCACTGTCTGTAGAGCATCCTCCACCCCCAACTTTTGCCCACTCCATGAAAACGTGGTAACCCTAGTGCTGCTAGCATTGCAAACCACTGTACGTGACCTTTTCTTCCATGTCTGAACTACCTTATTCTCAACATTAGCTCATGCCTTCATGCTTTCACCCAGTTAACATTTATCAAGGTCTGTCTTCATATCTTCACATTTGTAATGGATCAAAACATATTTATTTAACTATTGAATTCTATTATAAAGATGATGTTACACCCTAGGGTACAAAGATGACTTTAAAGCAAGCCTTTCTGTATCAACCAGAGTCCAGACAGGTAATACAAGACATACTCAAAGAAGAATCTGAAGAGTATTTAATGAAGGATCAAAGTCAGGGACAAGGTTTTGGAAGGCAAAAAGAGATGGTGAAACATCTAGGGCCTAGCAACAGCCAGAAGCAGCTGCCTGAGGCCTAAAATCACAAGGGAGTGGGGAGGCCTTATTACTAGAACCCTATAAGAGTGTAGCCATGCAGAGGGGCTGGTCAACAGGAGAGAGTTAGGGGAATATGTACCCTGACTGTCTCTCTTCCAATACTCGGTGCTAACAGTGTCATCAGTCAAACTCTGCAGAAACTAGATAGTGGGGGCCCAGGTGATGTAGTGTTCCTTTTCTTGCATGGTATAGAAAAAGAATGTGGGGAGTACCTTCCTTCCAGAAGCTGACAGTCTACTGTCTTCTGATTAGTGTATAATTACAATTGAGCAAAGTTTACAGTTAGAATAATAAGTAATACTTATCATTTGATCATTTGGTCATGTCTATGTGTATGTCTATATACCCTCAAATTGTCTAGATGCACCAAGGATAAATCAACTGTGTGAACACCAAGATGGAACATTAACTAAACAGAAGTTTTTTATTTTGCAGAAGATCACACACTCAGAAGCACATGTACATATGCACACACATGCACACATGCTTGCAGACACTTCCATGAAATTCATATCACGTTATGAAGTGTGATCCCTGTGAGAACCCTGGGACAGTTTGATCTATATCATCATTTAAATGTTACATGTTGATAACTTAATATCTTCAAAAATTAATAACTATCAATAGATAGACTTATGCTAAAATGATTCACTGTTTTAATATGAAATGATATAGAGAAAAAACACCATTAATGTTTAAAGAGATAACTGTTTATCTCTACTTCACTTTTGTAACTTTCCTAACTACAACAATTCTAGCTTCTAAAACTTCAAATAATCCCTTACCATCTGAAAATTCTCAGCTTTCTCCTTCATTTTCTATAATTCTACATATTAATGCCTAGTATTTAAAGATCATTTAATTCACTATTTTTAGAGCAACTTGGAATTATGAACCCAAACTTAATGATAATGAGGACAATATTTCAGAGGAGGACAAACGTCTCCTGTGATATAGTGCCAAAAATATGCTGCTGAGATGAAGACCACCCAGAAACTTCAATTGGCATATGATGCATCAGCCCATATGTATTAAAGACAAAAAGAACAGAAAGAAAGGAAGAAAAGGCCACATGGAGCATTTGAAATTTGGGCTCAACAGTGTGTTTCTAAGTAAAATGTAAAAAGGCTGTTCTGATCTACAAATTCAATTTAACAGATGTTTATTGAGTACCTATAATTTGATGGTCTTCTGCCTTCAAGAATCTTGCAGTTTAACACAGGAGGGAGGTAAGTCAACAAACAACATTATACAAGTCATTGTGATGTGTCTAGAGAGAGAAGCCAAGTCCCGTAGCAGCTTACTCCTGCCTTGCTGATTCAGATCTGGAATTTTGGGGAAGGCTTCATGCAAAGGCTGAATCCACGTTTGACCTGAGAAGAGTGGGTATCTAGCATGGAGAGTTGACATGAAAGGCCCTTTAAAGCCTTCCAAGTGGTGGTGGCAGTAAATAGAAGCATTCTGAAGTGTCAGGTGGCTCTAGAGAATGGCTCAATAGGTGGGTCAGGAGAGTGTCCTGTGTGGAAGAATGGAGTGAAGAAATAAAGTCAAAAAAAGAGTTTGGGTCTAGGTTGTGGGAGAACTTGAATGTCATAAACATTTTGTATTATTCTTTTGGTGGGTGAGAATTATGGGATTTTTGTCACGAAGAGCAGAAAATGCAGAAGGGAGAGGCTCTGATCTGATTGCTCAGTATAATGATGAACAGAGAGAGAAAGAATAGGGAGGTGAGGCCCAATGAGATGTCTTAGGAGAGATAACTTTTTAATTTGGGAAGGGTCAGTGTGGATAAAGGAAAAATAGTAGGAGGCACAAAAACCCTTGGGAAAACAAACCATGGGGTAGCTGATTAAATGTAGGACCTGTGGGAGGGGTCTCGTCAAAGGTCTGAGGTTTCTGGTCTGGATGACTCAGCCTTTGAAGAGAGATAAGGTTTGCCTGTTTCCTTCCTCATGCTGTCTGTCTTTCTATGCTTCTCTTCCTAAACTAGGATATTAGATATATATATTATTCAGATGCACAAGTTTGGTTTTTAGTGTACTATTTCAGTCTGAAATTTAGGCGAAATCGGGTGTTGGGCTTGGGTATATAGAACTGAGAGTTAATTGAATAGAGTTTGGAGAATGGGTGGGATGAGATTATAGCAGAAGATAATAGAGTAGAGGGTAGACATATGGAGAACATTGGAAAACACCTACTTTTTAGGGTTAGATAGTGAATCTTGGTTAATTCAGATACAAATGTTTCTTACTGAGAGAAGGAAAGTGAGTTCAGTATTTCCTACAGTGGCTTGGTTTGAATGCACAACACTGAGTAATCCAATAAATTCCACTTTTAATCCAATGGATAGTATACGGTTGGTTGTTCATAAAACCTATTGAAAAAAGCAAAAATTCTTATTATTCTAGGGCTCCCTAAGCAGGGATTTTGTGTCTGTGTGCATGTGTGTGTGTGTGCACATGTGCCTGTGTGTTTCTACACCTCAGCAATTTGTTTCCTCTTTTAATTAAATAAAGCCCATGTTTGTTGGCTTTTAGGGTGGGCTGCAAGGCCCATCTGTTTAACTAGGCAGTTGCCTGATATTGCATGGGGAGGGTTGGCAAGTGTAAGTGTGAATTTGAATACCAGATACAGGCTATTTTAAGCTGAATTTATCTTTAATAAATTCGCCCAGAGGTGTTCAGCAATAGGTAGTTTGGAAAATGATCATAATTTGTGTGGCAGAGTCTTTTTTTTTTTTTTTTTTTTAAGGTTGAGTGGTGTGTAATTGCGAGAAGAAATAGACTCGGGGAAGTTCATCTTTGATAATGCTGTTTCTTCAGGTCTCACGGTGAAGGAAGGCAGACTACTTCAATAATTGCTTTTGATATGTTGGAAGGCAAAATAGTCTTCCATTTCATATGATATAGTACTAATTGGAGAGCAAATAATACATAAATATTTTCTTGATAGTGTGCGTTAAAGCAGTCGGCATTTAGGACCAAGGGTTGTCAATCTTTGAAGTTTCTGAAAGGAATTGCAATTTATGACGTGTTAGGGTAAACAGTTGGATTACATTTCTGAAATACGTGTTCCATCAGGTAAAATCATTGTGATTACAGGGACTGGAACTGTAAGTAAGTTATGTGCTAAAAGGTTGAAAATGTAAAACAAGTATGCCTGTGCTTAACTACTAATCCCTTTTTGTATCTCTGCTGAATAAACTACAAGTAAGGGGGGAAAAAAGAGACTGTTTAAATAATAAAACAGCAAAAGTATACTATGTTATTTTAAATAATAAGCATTATACAGCTCGAGGAACTGTTTCATTAGTGCTCCAGCCATGAGAGAATATTCCAGAATACAAAGAATTATGAAAGATTATAAAGAAGTTATTTTAGTTGAAAGTTATTCCTTTTGTTTGCTTTTTAAAATTTTTCTTAATTTCTCCTTGAGTTTTTGATGTATTCTATAAAAGCACAGGTTGTCATTTAACATCTAGACTCCATTGTTCAGAAACGGGTTGCAAATAAAAGCTAAAGAATGGTTTTAAGGGCTTTGCATATGTTTGACAGCAGAAGATAATAAATGTAAATAAATCTTTAATATTTCCCCTAATTCAGTCTGTGCCATGCAAATGTCAGGACTATAAACACAAATCAGCAAACATTTGAAGGAAAACAATATACATAACTTATTTTATATATTAAAAACAACTGTCAAACAATTATGACCTCATGTATTAGTTGGTTGTTTTGAAATATTCCTACTAGAATTAAAAAAATGCTATGAGGGCCTTTGAGCTTATACATATTGTGTCAATCAAGAGCATATGTAATATATCTAAAGCATGAGGTAAAAATTTTCTTCATAAATTATTTCATAAATAAATAAGTAATTTACTTGAAAAAGTTTACAAAAATATTTGTGCTTTTATTAGTTCTCTACAGATCCTTTGTGGTTCATGTAAATGGATTGATACAGACAGCATTTTGATCTGCTGTACTCTAACCCGAAAAAAAAAAAAAAAAGTAACATGAAGAGATTCTTCATGTCTCAGGCAAACTTCAGCAAAATTGAGTCCGTGAAACTTCATTCATTAAATTTTTAAGTGACCATGAATTTGTTGGCTTCGATACCTGAAGTGTAACTTTATCCTTTCAATTGAAGGACATAATTCACTCTCAGACCTTTGGCTTTAAATTTTTATATAATGTATAATTTTGGGTACACTTAATGGTCAGATTTTTTATTATTACAGGTGGAAAAACACCAGTCATTTCAAGGATTTTGTGCTTGCAAAAGCATGTAATTTAATTTTTTTGAACCAATTTAATCAATGATTGTTTCATGTGAGTAAATTTACACTCTTGATGATTGCCTTAGATGTGAGAGTGACAGAGAGGAAGATCACTTCCTCTTTTAAAATGTCATTTAAATCTTGGGGAGCAGAAGGAGATTAGGGGACTAATCCTTGTGATATATTGTACTATTTAACTTTGCTGCTAAAATGCTATAGCCTGAGATTTTATCAGTTAGATAGCAGCTTCAGCAATTTTAGGTGGTATTAACCCTTTAAATACAAACTGTTCTACTATTCAGATGCATATTTCAAAATTTATTTGATCTAATATTTTTAGTTAGTCATGACTCAAGAATGTTTCACGCAGATCTTTTTTTTTTTTTTCCCCTGAATAAAAATGCTTCTCACTGTGCCGTGCATATTTCCATAAAAGTCGGTAAGCTAATTTATGGCTTAAAAAAGAAAATAAAAGTCTATATTTAATATATGAATACCTTTTACAGTGGAAATTGGCAGTGGACAGTATTAAATGACTCTAGTGTGAAAATATGCAGGTGGTCATTAGTAGCTGACTACGAGATTTACTGAAGATTTTGATATTAATTTTCCCTGCAAGCAGAACTACGTATAAATCTCACTGTTCCCAAATTAATTTAAATTGATGTTAACGTATGAATAACTTCATGAGTATAAGGTTCATTGTCTTCTCACTCCTTTAGGGAATATATTGTTTGCCTCATTCTGAAACTGTATTTTGACTACTCTTTTACCTGACTAGTTTCTCTATCGCAAAAGAATTACTGCTTTTCTACTCATAAAGAGTGTATGGGACATGATATCAAAATTCTGGAATTAAAGTGCTACAAAAAAGAATCACAAATTGCCTGACTAGGTATATTAAGTAGAAATGAAGTCCTTACAGAAAAAGCAGTAAGGTTCTGAGAACACATACGTAAGTTAAATTTTTTTTTGATTAGCTTTTTCAGTTCTGATAATAGTATGTTTCGAAATATATATTCATCTTTTCTCTTAGAAGGTACAAAAATCACTTAGTGAAAAATATTTTGGAGGAAATTACTTCATCTTCGGCTCACAGATTCATGATTGTACCTCTCTAAAATTCTGATTTTAATCATTTTGTAGTTCGGAAAAGGAAGGATGTTTCTTCTTTTAGCACAAAATTAGTTTAAACTGCTTTTCACTAGAGGAAAAACATGTCACTTAAAGTCACCCAACTGAAGAAAATGAAGTCCAAACTCCCAAGAAATGTTTACTTAGTTTTTAACACCTACTATACTTTGAATACTGTCATGGTAGTCTTATGTATTGTTGATTTTTTTTTTTTAGAAATTAACAAAGAAAAAAAAAGAAAGGAAAAAAACCCAACACACCCTGCTCAATTCAGTAACTTATTTTGAGGATATTTTACTTGATAATGAGAGTACTTGGAGATGCGAAGTAATAAAGAGAATGTCATGCTTAATTCAGAGTTCCTTATCTGCTACTACAACTCCACAGAGCTGCAGGTACTAATCTTGCAGCATTCGATAATGTTCTCACTTTATCTATTTTGTGTACCCCCTTTAAGCACCCATGGAGCTTGCTAGCTTCTCTCTACCCAGAAAACCATAGCAACCTCAGTCTGCACTTCTCCAACTCAGGATAGAGTTCAAGTTCTCCTCAAGCCCTCTTGCCATCAAATGCATCGGAAACACAGACCACCAACTTGGTGTCCTAAGACTTCTTCATGTCCTAGAAAAAGGGGGAGGGAACACACACACACACACACACACACACACACACACACACACACACTCACACTCACTCACTCACACACCCTGCGTCGTTTAATTGGTAGGGAGAATGGAAAGTAACACCCGAAAAGGTAAAAGCACTTTTAGAGTTCTTTTGATTGTTCATGAGAGCATCTCCGAGTGTTTTGGGACCATAGATCCGGCCGCCACGCACTGACGCCGATCTGCCCCCCACACCCTCCAAAGGTAGGTCCTTATCTTTATCACAGTATCCCTAAAGCTTTTGGATTTTTCCTCCGTTTCCAGCCCGCACGTTCACACATGGGGGTGGGGGGGAGGAGGGGGGAGAGGCGGGGCGGGAAGGTAGCCGGTCCCTGCACCGCGCAGCTCTCATTTGCGGCGCTCGGACTCGGGCGAAGTTCTCGCGCAGCCGGCTGGCCGCGGCTGGGGCCGGTCCCGGCGGGCGGCGGCGGCGGGTGCTCGGAGCCGGGCGGGGCGGCGGCGGCGGCGGCGGCAGAGGCGCGGGGACGCGCGCTGTCTCTTTAAGGGAGCTCGGTCTGGGGTGGCGCTTTCCTCCGCGAAGGCTCCTTTGATATTAATAGTGTTGGTGTCTTGAAACTGACGTAATGCGCGGAGACTGAGGTCCTGACAAGCGATAACATTTCTGATAAAGACCCGATCTCACTGCAATCTCAAGCGTCCTCTTTTTTGGTGCTGCTCGTTTCTCCAGACCCCGCGTCCTCTCGATTGCTCTCTCGCCTTCCTATTTTTTTTTTTTTTTAACAAAAACAACACCCCCCCCTCCCCTCTCCCACCCGGCACCGGGCACATCCTTGCTCTATTTCCTTTCTCTTTCTCTCTCTCTCTCTCTCTCTTTTTTTTTATAAAAGGGGGGAGGGAAGGAAAAGGGGGGGAGGCAGGAAAGACCTTTTTCTCTCCCCCCACCCCCCCCAATAATCCAAGATCAACTCTGCAAACAACAGAAGACGGTTCATGGCTCTGGCCGCCGCGCCACCATCTTTCGGGCTGCCGAGGGTTTTCTTGACGATTAATCAACAGGTAAGGAGGGGAGGCCCGGGCGGGCCGCGGGGCCGAGGACCGTGGGGGGCGCGGGCGCCCCTCGGCCGGGCCCGGGGCGCCGCGCCGCGAGTGCTGCGCCCGCGCGTGTGTGCGCGAAATGTGGGCGATCGCGAGCGGGGAGCCCTGGGAATTAAAAGTGACTTTCTTTGGGGGGTAAAAAAAAAGAAAAAAAAAGAAAAAAAAAAAAAAAGAAAGCCGAGGGAGAGTGTGCAGAAAGCCAAGCACAGGCTTCTCGGGTTTCACATGCATTTTCTTTCTTCCTTTTTTGCGCGTGTGATTTCTTTCTTTCTTTCTTCTCTTCTGCTCTTTTCCCTCCTTCCTCTCCTCCCTTTGGTGGGTCTAAGGCATCTGAGCCTTAGAAAGGAGCGACTTCAAACTGCAGTAGCCCCTGGAGTCAGGAGGGTCAAGTTCAGCCGCCCGGGAGGAGGAAAAACAAATCCCCATTTGCCAAAAAAAGAAGTTTCAGGCCGGTGCCCCCTCCCCTCGCAGCCCCACTCCCCCTCGCTGTCTCTTTCTGGCTGATTTTAATTCTGTCCTACCGGGCGCAGCGGAGGAGCTGGAGGTGGTTGGACCCGAGGGGCCGCCGCCGCCGCCGCTGCAGCAAGTTTTCTGGGGCTCCTGACAAGCGGGGAGCAGACTAGGCACCAGCATGCAGAGTAGTAAGTTGGTCGAACTTGGGAGGGTTGGGAGGGTCTCAAAGAGGGGCTTTCGTGTGGTCCCCAAAGTGGGAAAACAGCACAGGACTGGCGTTGCCTTTGAAGAGTTTGCAAAGCCAGGCTTCAAACTTTTTTCCCTTAAAGGCCCAGCTGGGCTGGAGAAGGAGGGTTGTCGCATCTCCTGATGCACCCGCCTGAGCGCGGCTCAGGGCAGCTTGGCCGAGGGGTCGGTGCCCTGTCTGTGCCATGTGGCAGGGCCTTGCAGCCAGGGCGCTTCCGTAGGGGCTGAGGAAGGGGCAGACTTCCTCTGCGGTGCGGATGATGCGCCATGTGTCGCGGGTCAGCGGACACTGGCCGGTGATTAAATGCCTGACAGCGGTGGGACATCCAGGCGGACAGGCGCTTCGCCTTCTGTCTAGTTCCTGTTTGGGTTCTAGAGAAAGGCATCCTTGAAAGGCCAAGGCAAACACCGCTGTCCCCTCAAATAACTCCGGGATTACAGGACCCCATGCATAATTTGAGGGTGAGGCGGAGGTGGGAGCCGTTTGAAGTGCAAAGCTGTTTTTGTGGCTGGGAAAGCTTTTTTGTTAGTACCTGTGTGAGATGGTGGTGTTTCCCCTTTTTCCCCAGGGAAGTCAGTAACTGTTTTATGACCCTAAGACTCTAAAGCAATTTAAGTTAGAGGGCGAGAAGGACTGGTGGGTTTCAGAGGAAATCGTGGACTTATTAAATTTTAGGTCTTGCTTTACTTCCTCATATCTTTTTAGGCCTCAGAATTGATAACTATGAAAGTTTTTGAGTAAGAGCGATGGATCTTAATGATGAACCAAAATTATGATAGAATATTCATCCTTATCCTATTTTGGAAAATCACGGCTAGACTTTTAAGTGAGGTAAGTGAAGTGAGAAGCTTAGCGGAGAAGTTAAATCACAGAGAGAAGTTAGGCCGATTCATTGAACTTTTGTAGATTCATTGAACTTTTGTAAACGCACCTGGTGAGCAGGAAAGGGTCTGATAGGGATACTAAGCACAAAGGCAAAACACAGATAGGGCCTGAGACAAAATTACAAAGAAGTGATAACTCTAGGCCTGGTTGTTGGCTAACACTTGACTGCTCAAAACAAAAATAAAATAGGAACCTTCCAGCCAGTCTTCAAAGTGCTCCAGCTCTTAAGTTAAAACCTATGGATCTTGCTGGCATCATGTTACTTTCCTGCTGGTTTTAGGAAAAGTTGATCATTTAGAAAAGGCTGCCAGAGTTAAAAATGCAAGGGGCAGCAAAGGAAAGTAATGCGCGCAGCCAGTTCTTGACGTGGACAAAATGAGAATGAAAGTTTCTGAGCTTAACTGTTGTTAAGTTTCTTACATGTGCTCATTTGCTTAGAACACTTTCTCAGATAGTCCACCGGTTAATGTTAAAAAAGCCAACTAGTTCTAAAATGGTGTGGGCCTTTTTTTTTTCTTTTTTTTTTTTTTTCACCCAAGTATGCCAGGGTTGTGATTAAATACAGGGTTTGTACGGATATAGGAAATGAAGTTTCCTGTAAGTTTTGATGCTGACAGGACAGTCTGGAAATGATACCAGCATTTTGAGGACTTTTTTTTTTTTTTTTTTTTTTACCTTTAAGCAAAAGTTTATTAATGGCGTGGTTAATCTTAACGAGTCAAACGTATCATTCTTAGAGCTGATCTCTTCTCAGATTTTTTAAAAAAACTTTCTTTTAAAGTTATACCCTGGAATGAAACATCTCTAGATTCAGTTAAATAGACAGGGCCACTAACATGCTAAAGTTTGACGATTATTTCTCGATACTAATAATATGAAAATAAAACTCCTCGGGGAAATAGAGTTTAAAGCCAACATTATGACTGACTTGATTTCTCTAAATATGAGACATTCTGAAGCTCCATTAATACTCTGTTGGCAAAGTGTTTTTTCCCATTGGTGAGCTGATGTCTGTGGCTTCCCGATCTATCTGTTGTTGTGTTAGGATATATGTGGGTAGAATACTTTTCCATACATATTAACTAGGTCTGACACTCTTCAAATAAATGGTGGAACATAACAAGTTCCTTCCAAAAAAAGTTTGTCACTCCTTTGAATTCTAGCTGCTATAAGAGACTGCTCTTTAGATGTCCTTTGTCTCTTCAAGGTAACATTAAAAGAAGTGTCTTAGTAGCTGTGAAGTCTGAGTCGATTTTAGAGCTCAGCATTTAGACAATTAATATTTGAAATGATTTTGTAAAATTTTGCTTGAAAACAGTTTAGAATCTGTATTAATATGCTAATCATAAGTAAGTTCCACATGCCCATACCATATTTTCAGTATTATTTTTACTTTTCTTTTAAGTCACATATTACTTCTGAATTTACTCTGATTTCCACAGTGTAGGTCACTCTGATACACATAAGGATATCTTCATTCATCAGGAAAACCTTCAAAACAGGGAAATGAATGCAGCTGTGAAAAGACTGCTTTTAAGATTCTAGTATTTCAATAATGTCTCTGTTATATTATTGTTATGATTATTTGATGTGTGTACGTGTGAGGAGAGAGAAATACAGACCACGATTTGCATTTAATGATCTGCATATTTCTATTAAGAATGCCAAAAGTGTTAAGTTTTAATAAACTCCTGTCTTACCTTCTTTGTTGAAGTAAATAAACATGACTAAAAGTTTTAAAAGAACTTGTAGCAAATTTTCTTTTGGGTAGAACTTTATTTCAAATTGGAAATTATCACAAATATTGTTAATTGGCCTTTAAATATTTTCTATAAGACAGATATGTAAAAAATTACTTTTTTTAACTTGAATATGCCTTTGACAGCAAACAATGTAACAACACTTTGCTATTGTGTGTAAAACAAAATAGACTTTAAGAAAGTTATGGGCAGGTGTTTATCATTGATTTAAAGGGAAAATTATTATTTTTGAAATAAGCGATGCACTTAAAATAAAACGACTGGTGCACATTAAAACATATTCTTATTAAGATATTCTCTGGTGTGTAAAATGAAGCCATTCATTCAACAGACTGACAACTTTCCACTTGGTATTTGCCTTTGCTTAATTTAGTTTCCGCAGGACAGCGAGTGTGGTAGTCTGCATCTGTTTTTGGCAGGCATAGAAACTATAAACTCAGACAGTTCTGTCCCAAATATTGCAGCTCACAAGTGACAATCAATTTGATAAAAACAGGCAAGTTTTATGGACTTGCTTTCTGTTGTTCCTCCTGGGTCAAGCTTTCAGGTAACAGGTTTTCTTTTTTTTTTTTTTTTTTCCCTCCCTTTTGCTGGTTGTAACTGCTGATACCATTGATAACTAATTCTGAGTCTTGTTTACTCATTTCCTTATTTATTTATTGGAATTTGGGGGAATTAATGACGGCATATATGAACTTGGTTTTGCTTTATCCATGTGATAACTATATTCATCCTTCGATACCATCATGCAGAAAGACGTGAATTCTTTGTTGCGATAATAGTCATGATTTATGGAACTGTGGGGTCCCCTTTAGAAATAAAATATTGAAGAAACTCTTATAGCCTTTGCCAAATAGAAATTTAATCTAATTCTCTAAGGGTACTTGTGATTCTCATGTATAGAGAAGACTGACGCACTTTGCAATTATTGACTTTGAAAAAATTGAGCAGAGTTTTTGTAATTATCAGAATTATTTATCTCTTAAAAGCTTTAACCACTGCATTAAAGTAAATATGCTAAAATACCAAGTGTTGTTTTATACTACTGTTCAGTAGCAAACAGCGCTGCAGAGGGAAGAACCACTTTTAAAAATTTATCCTGTAGTATAAGTGAGTCTCAAGCCATTTGTTTATTTGTGTAGAATATTTGATTAATTATATAGGGCCTTATGAAGTCTTTAATGTTGCTATTATGGTCCCCTTTAGTGTTTCCACATTACCCTGTGGTTCTCAATTCTCTGAGAACCGAGTTCATTGGTCTTTGGTTCTTTGATGCGTATAATAATGTAGAATTTGATTTAGGTTAGAAAGTGATCTTAAGACTTAAGGAAACCTCCTCACTGAGTTTGCAGAAGGATCTATGGATGAAAATTATTCTGAATTGTTAAGTTAGATGAAGAAGGCGGACTGGTTACTCCAGCTGTAGTTGCTGTTACAGTAATAATGTCTACTTTTTGTCATCCACTTTTTCCCCCACCACAAGAATACAAATCCAAGTAGCAGAAACAAAGATGAAATTATCTATGTATTTCAAATTTGAAGCATCATTGCAAATCATTTTCTGATTGAGAGCTACGATTAAAATACAAATAACATCTGAACACGTCAAAAGAAGACATGACGTTTTTCGTCCCTAAGTATGTTTCATTAAAAATAAGAAAGAAAACTTTTAATTTAAAAAAAACTTTTCTAGCTCTTTAAAAACCTGCCGTAAATACTTTACAAGTGGCTAGACACCTTCCCTGGTGGTTTAGTTTATACAAGCAGGAAACTTTCTCTCCTACTCTTTCTCTCTCTCTTTCTTTGTTTTCTTTAAACCAACTGACGTAATGCCAAACTTTGCTTTAAAAGAACAGACAGAAGTAATTGGTAGCTTTTAACTTTTAATAATGTTCTGGATTGGTTTTAGTGGCCAAAATGCCATTTAAAAAAAAAAAAAAGTTCAAGTAAGAACGGGCTTGTGGCCTGAGGAAGAAAGGCTCTGTTGATGTAGTTATTTTTATTCTTGTTTTTCAATCTGTTATTAAAAATCTTTCCTGCTGAACACTGCTGGATTTCTCCAATTGCTCTCTGTGATGGCTGGTGCATTTCAGGTTACCGTAACTTAAACGGTTTTTGGGTTTTGGGGAGAGTGGGTATTTGTGTTGCGTTATTTCTTTCTTATTTGGAACATTTGTTTTTGTTTCAATAGAGATGAATTAATTAAGATTATCAATGGCGACAGGTCAGTGAGTATGTTTATATAAAGAATGCTACACCTGTTAGCAAGAGCCTGAAATGTGGAAGTTTAATTGTAACATTAATCATTTTTATGTGCAGAGGAAGGAAAGTAGATGAAACTTTACAAAACTATATTTTTAGATGGAAAGTGTTAATTTTAAGGGTCAGTTTGTTTCTGCTGGTTCTTTTTTTTTTTCTCTCGCAATTTTAGATGATAAATTTTAACCCTATTTATTGCACAGTATTTTTAGTTTCTTTCTTTTTTTTTTTTTTAAATAGTCATTTTCTTTCTTCCTGATCTTGCACAGGCAAACAGAACTCTCTCCAGTTAAGAGACATCTTGGTGATGTTGATTGACAACAGGGCAACTTCGGAAGCTGGCAAGTAGGAAAACCTTTCAGGAGGGCGAACAGATTTATGCCAGTTTTTCCTTCCTTGGGGAAAGATACTTCACCCCAAAATGGGGCCCTGTCCCCATTTGGTGGGCCAGAACTGAGCAGCATTACTAATGTGAATTGTTCCTAAGGTTTAAATCTTGTGGTGACTTGTCTGGGGCTTATATTTGATTTTAACTCCAAATTTGTTCTGAGAGATCTTTCTTTCTTTCTTTCTTTCTTTCTTTCTTTCTTTCTTTCTTTCTTTCTTTCTTTCTTTCTTTCTTTCTTTCTTTCTTTAAATAGAGTGCATTTTAGAAATAATACATACTGAATTTTAAGGTATCACAAAGATACCTTAAAATGTCTTTGAAGGCATTTATAATAATAAAAAAGATTTCTCATATTTAGAGAAGTTGAAATGTTCTCTATGTAGACATTTGACAGTTTTGACTTACTTATGCGTTTCTCAGTTTTTCTTGTGGGAGAGAGAACGATAGACTTAAGTTCAAATCAGAGGCATTCTTTCTTTGTTAATTGCTTCTTTCCTTAAGGATTTGTCAGGAGAAATTTCAGGAACTTAAGTTATTAGTTATTAGAATCAGCCCAGTGAGAGTGTCTTTGAGTAAGTTATGATTAATTTATTTTTTGCCAAGTTTTCAAGCATAAATATCTAGTGACGGGTTTTTCTGTCAATATATTTTCATTTAGTTAATGTTGGTTTATTCTAAACTGAGGCAACAGTAATAAAGTTTAACAAGAAGAAAAAAATGGCAGAGGGAGGTGTTTAGAACTGCAGTCTTTAATATCAGCATTTGTTTACTGTGCAGTGGTGGGGAGGGGTTAGCGAGGCTTTGTGGAAGATGATACAAAAAAAAAAAAAAACCCATCAGCTGCGCATATGATCCCCTCCCCTTAAGGTTTACTTAAACAATATGTTTCAGTTTTGCCTCAAACCATTCTGCATCACTTCTGCTCCAAGAATCTACCACTATCTTGGTTCCCGAGCGATTAAGGATGACACTTTCTGTTGTATAATGTACTGGAGTATTGTTTGAACAAAGGTAACCTATTTTGATTTGTGTAATTTTGGGTTAGTTAGTTGGAGGATACCTATAATATGAAGGAAATCTAGCAGTGTAAATGCCTGCAAATGCATGGAGTATCCACGATAGCCATCCTATGTTTAAATTATTTCTTCTATGTGTGATTGCTATAGTAGGTGTTTTGTGTATGTGATTTATGTGAACTGATAATATGTAGATGCACCTATGTGGTGGAGTCTAATATGCTAAACCATTAACTCTGAGCTTTAAATATGAATCTTTTAAGGAGCTACATGACCTACTTTGTAAAGTCTAGGAGTGTGAAATGAATATGGAGTTTAAACATAATGAAGCCATCATTATTACAAAACGTATACTCTTTCTGAATTTAGTAAGAAATTTAAGAAATGACAAAAAACTATAAATCAAAATGCCACCTTTCAGTGTATTGTAAGAAATACACCTCTTAAGATAATTTTTTCAAAGTCCCTTTCTGTTGTGAGGAGCAGTTTAGTGATGGTGCTGTTTCTGAATATATATTTTTGTAGGGCAGCATTTTATAGTTTATAATCCTACCATCTCAAAACGTTATGTAGAAATAATATGGAACATGTAAAGACTCTGTACTGTGACCATAGCGTTCTTCCCTAGGGTGATGGATTCTGTGCGTCACCCAAATATGATGCTATTTGCCTGGCTTGTAATACTGGTTTTGAGGGTTGCTGTATGTCCTATTTCATCAGGCAACACAATATAAAAACTTTGGTATCTAGGTAATTGACACAGCCAAAATGGGTTCTGGAAAAGGTTCCAAATATTTTTAAGTAAGTCAGAAGTTAACTTATAATTCTATTTATTAACACTTAAATAAAGAAATGACTCATTGTCAGCTTTTTAAGCTTTCTTATAGTAATGTTAGAAGGAAATATACAAGTGTCCATAGTTTTTTTTCCCCCTTTATTTGAAGAGAGTGTGGTTCTCTTATTTGCATTGTAATTGCTTCATCTGTTAATTACTTTGTATTCATGGTAGTGAGTAGGATAGTATTATAAAGAATAATGAGGATGTTCATATTATCTAATGTATATGTCCCAAGCCTTAAAAATGCATTAGTATTATATTATTAAATTGAGTATTATAATAACCAAGAATGAACCCAGTATAGGATGATAGATATACCACTGTTATTTAGACATTAAATATATTTTAGCTGTAGAAAAAAGAGATAAAAAAGATTTTGCCTCAGAGCTTTTTTATTTGTAGAATCTGGATAGACTTTTTATGAAACTTACAAATCAGCAAACATTTGTAATATAACATGTGCTTCTTGATTAGATTCTGGAATATGGCTTTCAGAGAATTCTTATAAATCACTATTTATTTTCTCCTTCTAGAAACATGTATTATATCTGAGGTCAGATACATCTACAGATAGTGTAAATATATATGGCAGAAGTTAGTTTGTGGAATCTAAGTTTCTCTATTATTTGATACACTCCATGTGCGCAGGATCAAGCATTACTAATCCAGGTTTAGCTTTATTTTTCCGAGTTGTGCACAAGTGCAACATATGTGACTTCATGTTAACTTAGTGTATAACTTAGTGTATACATGTAGACGTACATATCTGTAGTCTCACTAGTGTAGAATGTTTTCACATTACAGGCACTGAATGGAATCTTAACATATTACATATTTTTTTGAAATGACTTTAATTTTTGTAGTATATGTTTTAATTACTAATGTACCCCAACACTTATTTGAAGGTTAATTTGATTATAATTTTGGTTCTGAAATGAGAGCAAGATTTGGCAAAACAAGTGAAAAACCACTTCTACTTGTGATTCCTCTGTGATGTCATTATCCACACATCATCTTTAGCTCCGAAAGATGTAGAAATATATACATCAGCCCTTTTTTTCTCTCAATACTATTACCTAGTTCCAAAACCTATAAACTTTTTTGTTTCTGCTTAACTGTGATGCCATTAAATATTTCTGAAAGACAATTTAACTTACTTTAATTTTAAAAAGTGCCATTCAACTGCTGGAAGTTGACTGGTCATATATATATTAATTTTAATCAAGGGTCATGTTATTAAATTTTCTCAAATATTAGTCTAATTGTTGACTATCAATTATTTCTAGATATGCCTTTGAGATCTTTTAAAATCATGTATTTCCTGTATTTGGCTGCTAACTTTATTTAATAAATCAAATGATAAATTGAAAAAACAAATTACGTTTAAAATTGTCTTTAAGTTATTATTAAAAGTTATTCTTTTAAAAATTACTGCAAATTTTGTTCCTCAGTTATGCAAACTTAGGTAAGTTTCAGAAAATAACTTAGGTACAAGTGGTCAGTGTAAGCAGTTACACATCCAAGTAATGAGTAACATAAAACATAATATTCTATAATTTATAGGCAAATATAGATGTTTCTCCTTTGCATTTGGAACGAATTTGCATTACATTCATTGGCTGTAAGATGTGGTAAATTACTATAGGAAAGTCACTGTCATCTAAACATCAATTATAATAAACAGTTTATATTATTCTTTATTCCCATCACTGCTTATCTTATTTTTAAATGTCCCATTCTTAAGACAATTTTTGTTGTTGAAAGAGTGCCCTAATTACTTTTGACTTTTTCTTTGTACTTTGACAAGTTTTAAGTAAGAAAGCTGCCACTCAAAAAATTTGGGACTAATAGTAAAAATCATAATGTACACACTTTAAATGTAAACATGTGTACATGATCTTGCATGTTCACCTTGTCAAACGTTTAACTCTTTAGTGTTACACTATGTACACACCTGTCACGTACTTTTTACTCCCAGAATAGTTTACTGTGTTATTGTTAACTTTTAATTATGTGTGCATGCTCCTCTCTCTCCCTGAATAACTCAGTGTATCATTGGTAATAATAAAAATTTTAAAATTGCGCCCAATAATGATTAGAAATGGAGAATAGGAGGTTAGATATGAGTGTGAGCAGGTTTTCCTCCTTTTCGTTTATCCCATTTTTGGTTCCCATTTGTAAAAAGATGTATTTGAAGAAAAGGGGGACATAGATACTGTACAAGCCATTATGTTAGGAACTATTGTTATATGGCTTGATTTGTTTACATATTTTTGACATAGAAAACTTTTGACCTCTTTGCCTGTGTTACTTGAGAATTTTAGATAAACCTTATTGGGGTCACACTCAGCAGTTGCGTCTTTGCATGACAAAAAGCATTTTCTAGCTTCTGGAGTGCCACTGTGTCGTTTTCCTTCAGGAATGGAAGTCCTGTAAATTAATCTGACATTTGAAAGCACAACTAGGATTTTTCCTTTTTGAAAATCCTCTGGAAGGTTTTCAGAGTAGCAGAGATCACGGGCAGTGTGATGTTCATTTCAAGATGCTAAGGAAAATTATGCTGAGACCAAGCATGCTTCCTTTGGATTATTCTGCCATGCTTTATTATCAGTTTTTTTTTTTCCCCTGTATTTTTTTTTTCTTCTTTGAGCTCTAATATTTCAATCTGTGAAAAATAAAGATTTCTCCTTTTAGTGGGAAAACGTACCAGCTGTAGGATTTTTACCTACATTTCTTTATGATAGTTATAATTTTATTCAGGGTGGGGAGCAGTATAAGAGGAGAAACAAATTTATATACTGTAAAATAATAGTTTGATTTTATTGTTTGCTGTCAAGCAGACATTTACCATGCCATTTGTATGAGGAAATATATTGAATAAAATTAAAGAAAGTTGTGGTATAATTTTGAAACAGTTGTAAGCACCGACTGTGACTTATTTCGGCAAAAAGTTTAAGACAGTTTTAGTTACTCAGTGCTTCCACCGAACCCAGTAGTCCAAGTTTATAAATATGTATTTGACCAGTTGATCACAGACGATGCTTAAAGCGAATGTGTTTTAATTCAGGGACGAGAGTACTGAACATTATTTGGCCAGTCAGTATGCTTTAGATTTGCAAGAAATAGAATGCCAGCTCTCTTATTATCAGCCCTTTGAGGTCTTTAGAAGAGAATTTTACTTGTTTATGGTAGCTTATATGTAATAACATCAAGCCCAGGCAGCTTAACGTGTTTGTATGTTGATTCTAGTGAAGTTCAGTAAATGGTTGCGTTTCCATCAGGACTCAAGGAGTAACGTACACCAGAATAGCAGCCCTCCATCTACTAAGGATGCTTCTGAGGTTTGGCATTTGTAACTGATTTTTAGGAGTCACGGCATAAATATAACAATAGTTAGAAATATTCAGAGTGTTCACCTTTCATGAAAGTTGGTTCTGTCTTTCACATCTAGAAAAATATAGCAGTGAATGTTTGCTCTTTGTGTGTTTTGTCTCCAAGCAGAGGAAACTGACAGTTTTATGTTTTAAGTGCCGAAAGTTGTTCTTGGCTAAGCAGTCCCTGAGTTAATCACTGGGATGTTAACTTGAATTTTTGTCTTTAAAAAGTTTTCAGATTTTAAAATGAAATATCCTTCCATTATTTCCAAATTGACATCCTGCGTTCTGGATTGGTTTTTAGAGAAATGTTTTCCAAATTCTCTTGGATTGCTTGAAGTCCATTGATTTTGAAATGGGTTGTTTTCTTTAAAAGCTTTTCTGAAAGGAGAGGAAATACTTCATCTTTCTAGAGTTTTATTATAAAACCCTTGCTATTTCCAATAAGATGCAAATTAATTTTGCATTAATTTTATATTTTCCTTTTGTGTTATCTTTTTAGAAACCATTTGGAAATATTAAATTGGGAGATAAGTAATTTCAGCTCTTCTTTCACACCTTTCTGTGATATTTTGGTCTTTTCTAAGGATTCACTACAGATAAATCCTTTTTTATGTCATTTGCACACTTTTATTTTTTACTTCAAAAAGAGTGGTGTTTGAAAATCATATATTTTTTCTTTGAGGCTAATTGCAAAAATTATGAATGCTGTAAAATAACATGTTTCTCATTTGTGTCTTGGGCGATTGGTCTCTAAAAATTTGATTGAAGGGAAAAGAAAAATATTTTAACTAGCTCTGAAATCAGTTTAAGGAAGGTAGTCTTGTGGAATTTTCCAAAAGTAATAAGACAATATAAAATACTGATAATGCACAGAGTTAGATTTAAGAGTTAGATATATAGTGATGACTCTCACCTGACATATTTTTAATGTTAAGATGTTTTGTATAAAGCAAATTTTCTCTGCTTTCATCTGTATTTTATTTTATTTTATTTTCAAACTACTTTGCTTTAAAATGATCGTCACCTTTAAATCATAGTTATGTGTAAAACGTATAAGGCTGCTGTTATAAAGAACCAACAGCTCTGCACATTCATCTGAAAGACTAAAAATATTTCCGTTTGGAATAAACGCATCAGGCCCTAAAGAAATTGATAGCAAATTGCGAACTTAGCATCCTAACCTATCACCCAGCTGTTTGCTGAAAGGAGAACTGACTTTGGAAGAGTGCGTTGTTTCCACTTCTGGAGGAATGTGTTTCACAGGCTCTGGTGTCTCCACTGGTAGAAATGTGGATATTTCACCAACCGCGTCCTTGTTTGGTTCCGGTGATGTCAGGCAAACATTTTGCCAAAACTTTGGTCCAGTGTAATCAAAACCGCGTTGTGCAATTAGGCTAATGTGACGATTTCAAATCATGTTTAATGTGTTATTTTGAAGGGGCAATTTAAAATTTTTTTTTTACCTATTTGGAATCTAATAGAAGAGCCGGAACAATGTTTTTTAGATTTAATTCTAAGCCTCTAGCTACAGATGATATATTTAAAAAAAAAATTCCACAGGTCGTTTCTTCTTTTCCTAATAGAAGAGAAAATAGGGTTTATTTTTGTAAATACCACTGTAGAAATAATTGGTCGACTTTTTTTTTTTTTTTTTGACGAAAGGCGATCATATAAAAATGAGGAAACTTTCTGAGCCCTACGATATGCGTACTTTATTTCATTAGGTTACATCAGTAAAACCATGTACAAAACAGAAGAATAAAAATTGAGTCACATATCCGAGGTCAGATGGAGACTAACTGTGTAGCCTGTGAGAGAATATCCTCAGTTCTGTGCTTGTGCTCGGAAACCTGGTCCCTATCTGCCTAGCCGAGGGGCGAATATTTTATCTTATGTGTGCAAATATATAATGTTCTGCTTCTTACATACATGGGGAAACGTAGATCTAGACTTGAGAGTCCTTTAACTGTTTCTGTTTGTTGTGGAAAAATAGACCCTGGGCAATAAAACACTTCTTTTCTCACGGCTGAACTTGACTTGAATAGCCTGATATCTGCTGGTCAGGTTTTTTTGTTTCTCAGTCTTTCTTTAATTCAGGTATTATTCATGGTGACCGTAGAATCATCCTTTGTTTTGAGTGATAGAAGGGACATGAGCTACTATCTAGTCTAGCAGAATCATATTATTTCACAAAAGTGATAACTGAAGATTATAGTTAAGTGAATTTCCTATGATATCACACTGCTGCTTATATAAAGGACTGAACTTGAACCCTGTCTGGTCACCATCCTTATTTATACATAAAACACTAGGAAGTTTTGATGCTTGTTGGCGAAATCTGCCTAATAGTTGAGATACATTAATCTTTATTTTTCCTTTCATAGATAGGTATGAGAATAGAATTAATTTATCATTTGTTAGTATTCATTGGGGAATTGATGATCATATAATAAATCAGTTGGTACATTCATATTATTTCTCTAGCAATACTTACAAAGATAGGGGAATCAAATTTATAGTTTAGATGTTATCCTGGAAGGTCAAAAAGTTACTGGAGAAAATCTAGGCTTAATGTTACCTTCAAACACTTGAGTGATAGAAGTTTCTTTGGATTCATTTATATAAAATTCAGTTGGTACTGAGAAATTGGTTATAAAATGGTCATTAATACGAAGTTAGTTCGCATTATTCTTCTCTCTTTAGCTTAAAATAACCTCCAACATTTATCTATTTTGAGACCTTTTTTTTTTTTTTTTTTTTTAGTGGTCCATTTGAATTAAGAATTTTTTTGTCTTCCAACGAAACTGGACTCTTTTTCATTTATTGCAGCCATTACAGCCATAAGTCCCTTGGCAGGTTGAAAGTATGGACAGCATCTGTGAGATTAGGCCTGAAATGTGCAATTAGTTATTAAAACATGGTTGAGAAATTATGTGTGGCATTTTGTGTAAACGCTTCAGCATTTATAAAAACAAATGAACAAAAGAATAATAAAGGAACCTCATTTATTTCGAATGATTTTCTTATCAATCCTATCTTTCGAAAGAACAATTTCAATGAAATGTAATGAAAATGAAATGTTTTAAAATATCAATTTAATGCCTTTATTTTTCTTTTAGGATTTCTTTAACGTTCCATTTTTATCCATGACCCTGCTATACAGGATGGATGCAATTCACATATCTTTATCGATACAGTTAAGCTAATTTCAATCATTTAGTTTGCTGCATTGGAAAAACAGGAAAGTCCTCTGATCTTAGACATCTAAGGTATTTTACTTAAATTTCTTCTTTCTTTTGCTCTTTCAGCGCTCGTAGTTATAGTGTATAATCAATCTAAAGGGTTAATGCAGTCCCCCGGCCCCCATCAGTGAAATCTCTGATTTATAACCCTGGATGCCACTGCCATTTCCTTTTCTGTTTTAAAGAATTGCTGTGACTTCCATGCAGAAAGATGTTGGACCCAAGACATCCTCCAAACTCTTTCAAGTCAGCTCCAGAAGTGACTTTGGAAAGGGCGAGGAGGTGTGTCAGACACTGGAAATGGGCTGGTTTGGTTTCTGGTCTGCATTTGAACCCATTTCTTGTTGAGTTGCCAGGTGCCTTTTATGTCTGGGTTTTCCTCGGTATTTTAGCCAGAGGGCAGGCTTGTTTTTAATTTGATTGTTTTGATTCATTAATGTTTCTTTCAGGTGAAAACCCTTTAAAGTGGCTGTGAATAGTTACTCCTTTGACATGAAACAGTTTGCTTGTGGAAAATAATCATATTCAGTCAGTCAGAAATTATCAATTAATTTAGAGACTAATGGAATGATTTTTGACATTAAAAGCAATTCTTCTAACGTGGGTTGAGGAACCATTTTAACTCTTATGCTGGTCATCCCACATAAAATCCCTTTCTTGGTGTGATGAGCATGCTGTACAGAAAGGGCTGAAAACTTCCATTATTATTACGTAACTATCTAGGATTTTTTTCTAACTTTTTCTTTGGCTTTTATCTCTTTATATAGTTGACTTTTTTTTTTTTTACCCTTACTGTGAATTATAGTTGAACATCCAGTATATATATGTTAGAACCATAGGAAATGCTATAAATGCCTAATTCGCCCTAGTTTTCTTAGTTATTTTAGAATTTATTTTTCTAAATAAATTTACTTGATTCTCCCCTTATATACAAACTCTGTCTTTTTCTTCTTGTACTTTAAGAGATTGGAACCTTTCTGTGTACTTTGGGCATTGCATATCAAAATAAGTTTAAAGTGGCTCTTCCGCTGGGCTTTATTGATCAGAATATACTTTTTTGTTGACTTTTAAAACAGGTCAAATCCAGGAAAGGTTTAAATAAATGAGTTTTTGTATTTCTTTCATTTATTAAAGGATTTGCTTTCTCGACAAATCAGTATACGTTTACTTTTCTGTTACTTCCCCTTAATCACAACTATGCTAATATATTCACTTACTTTTGTTAAACTTCTTCTCAAACATTCTTTTGTTATATTTTATATTCTGTTTTATACTTGTTCTCTTGGCACGTATTTATGAGCAAAGACTACCTTGGATTTTATAGAAAGTAGTTAAATGGCATTTACTTTCTGCCCATTTGGATTATCATCCAGTTACAGTTGTTTACGTAGCATTCCTGGAATCTAGGAAAAATTCAGTTGCAATTCTGTAGCTAATACATGGCTACTGAAGCTGAGAGATAGGTTAGGGTTTAAGCACTGGCCTGATTTTAGGTAACAATGGACAAATATTGACTATAGCTTCTCTGACAGTTTAGAAAAATAACAAGGTAAAACAAAACAAAAAGGTACTTTTTATTCATTTCCAGATGGAGTTCGGCTTGTACTTGGCATGGCACAAAGTCAAAGTGTTGCTCTTTGAGATTTATTAATTAGAACGTTTCTAAGCCAGATATAGAATCCATCATTTTTTTTTCCAGATAAAAGATAAACCTACTGAGATATAAAAATAACCCCAGAGTGGGGAAAATACTGAAAGCCTGAATCTGGGTTTCTTTTCATGTACATCTCCATTTCTCAACTAAGTGAAATCTGCCAAGACTCCTCCATTTGTTGACTCTGCTGTATTGAGGACAGCAGTGGCAGCATAGCAGCCAAGCCCAGTGGTCTTTCCATCTGACTGCACCTCTTAGATATAGATGCTGCCAGCCTTTCTCTTGAGCATCTCTCCTGGCATGGCTTCTGGAGCATTGCATCCCTGTTACACTTGCTTAGTCTGTCTTTGACTTTCCCCTTCATCTCTATACTTTTCCTTGAGGATTATATGCTTTCAGCTTTTGATCTGAATGAAATACCTCCAGCACATTCACCTCTAGACCTAACATGGCTTCTGATTTCAATGTCAGTGATCTTCAAACGCCATAGATATTTATTAATACACCTGTTTATCATCGATAGCTTGGCATTCGGTACCCTAATACTGCTCCCATTACTAACTCCATCCGTACCATACCTTGTGTTCCATCCTCAAAGTAGTACTCAGTCCCAGAACATTCCCAAACAGTCGTTCATGTTCTCCCCTCTAAGATATGCCTTTCATCCAACCTTAACTGCAGGAAGTCTGCTTAGTCCTCAGATATTGACTGTGTACTTCTTCCTGAAGCCTTTCCATTTTCACTTACTGAGGTTTAAACATCGCTGCCCTGTGCTTCCATTTATTTGTGGCTTTAGTATATATAGCCCACCAGAACCCACTTGGCATTGCAAGTTGGAGGAGCGTTAAGAACATAACCGACTTAATTTTGTTCCCTTTACAATGCCTTGGGTACCGTGGTTTCTCAAAAGGATAGCATTAAATTAGCACATGGAGGAAGAACACTTGGACCAGAAGAGCGTAAGTTTAGGTGCTGAGATAATTGTGAAATTGGATTGTTAGGTTTCAGAGAGGAAAAATGTTTATCTGTTGCCTAATCAATAGACATTTTTTGAAGTCTGCCCTAATGTATTGTTCTAAAGTATAATACTGCTGGTTATAACTTAATATGCTATATTTTGCAATGTGCTTTCAAATCCTGTCTTTTACTGATTATGTCATTGAACCAATGTGATAGTGTCACTGGGGCAAAGGGAGGCCCAAATACATTTGGGGATTATAGAAAAATGAAATCCCAGACCACCTTGTGCTTTACTGATCAAAGATGAAAAGTGATAAATGATGTGCCCTTAAAACATGAAGGATAATAATGTTAGGCTCCAAGGTCATGAGTCAGAAATGTGTAATTTTAACTTCCACGTGTTGAATATCTGTCAGCCCAGATGTGGCGTGATGTTTGAGGACAGTGGCTTATATATTAGCTACATGATGAAAGTTACTGTAAGCGGTTCAATGAATGGACTCTGAGGGAACAAGGATGATTTAGACCTTCAGAAGATCTAGCAAGGCTACTGATGAATGAGATTTGTCATGAGCCGAGCAGAACCTTATGTAATGCTGCTTTGGGATGCCCAGGTTTATGGCAGTGGAAGGATACTTTGCTCTGTGTAATACCTGTATGTCCTTGAAGAGATGGCTGGTAAAGCGATAACTGAAAAACAGCTGCTGAGATGTTTTCTCACGTTGAAACAAGAATCGCTGGGATGTCTTTGAATGTTTGTTTTTACTAATCACTTTTAATTTCATCTTTAAACGCCAAGGAACAATTTTGAAGTTTGTTTTTGTTTTTTAAGACCACATCCTTGGCCTCTCGCTAGGTTTTTTTTTTTTTTCTTAACTAAAAATCTTTTCTTAATCTGAGAATTGGAAGTCCCTTTTTTATTATATGACTCTGTTAAGCACTTAAGTATTATTTCCAACAGCTCTGGAAAATGAGAAAGAAATCAGGGAGAGGACCTATTTAGTGAATTTCTTTATTTCTAGAACAGTTCATTACTTATAGGATTCATATTTATCTATTTCTTCCTGTGTAGTGAAACATTCCAGAGCTTTCCAAAAACCGTAGCTAATTGCATTTTTTTTTTAAATGTAGCTTTTCTGATGTCACCTTACGTCTATCTGCAACTTTAAAAATCGTTTGAAGGAGAGTGTTGGATTTTTCAAAGTAGTATCTGCTTGATTTTTACATACTGTTTCACTGACAGTAGAGAGAGTTTCATTGAAGAGTGCAGTCTCGTTAACAAGTAGGGTTTTTAAATCCTTTGTACTTTTCCACAACGGCAGGGGCGCGTACTTTTGGTTGAAAGTGAGTAGGCGAAATTTAGTCCTGCTGTTCTGGTAGTCTTGGTGGCTAAGAAATCTCTTTATTGCAGTTTCATAATCCCTGACATGACTCTCCGGCTCTCATGTCTGCTAAATGCAGAAATAGAGGAAGGAAATGTATGTTTTGGCTCCATTAAAATGTTCCTTATCAGACTGTATGTAGGAGGAGTGGACACTGTTGAAGACGCCACTGCTTGCCAGCTGGACAGCATGTGCGCTGGGCTAGTTTCCTGTCGGCTACAGCTGTGTGGTGCCCTTACGTGATGGGAAGGGGCACATTACTAAATGTGTCGGTTGTCGTGTTTTCACTTGTGAAAATCAGGGAGCAGAGGCCATGCAAACTTTGCCCAAAGGCTGGACACAGTTTGCATAGAAATGAGCGACATGTCGCAGCAGCTGATTTGGTAGATGCCCTGACCACCAAAGAAAAGTGAGAGCAGCCAGAGGCCCTGGTGAGTTAGGTCGACAGGGGAAAGGCCGCTTCCTTCCCAAGAGGTTGCCCTTCCACTAGGGGCCACCTTGAAATGATGATAACGGCTCATACATGCTGAGGACTCTGCTAAATGTGCTGTCTCCACTTGAGGTACGAATTGCTGTCGTCTTCCTTACTTAGGGAAGTTTAATAAATTGCCTAGGCTACGACAGGTGGCAATAGCAGAATCAGGATTTGAACCCAGGCAGTCTGGCTAGAGAGCTAAGGCTCAGTAAGCAACTCCGTCTCTCATTGGGTGTGAGCAGGGTTTCCAGTTGCTATCTATGCCAGGGCTTTCAAAGACTAGGTGACTTTCATGCCAGCCCTGTTCCAGTATGCTTTCTCTTTAGGCCCTAATCTACCTCTGCATTGTCAGAGAGATAAAGCCACCCCCTATATATATACGACATTTAAAAGCCTGGCTTTCGTAATAATTCACACTCAACTTGTGTTCTTTTCCACAGAGATAGCTGCAATCTCCTGGTAAAAAAAAAAAATTCATATTAATCTAAGTAACTGCCTCTTCTTGGCCTCATTACAGTAAAAAGGCTGTGATCAGCAAACTCTTATAAGGGAAGTTGTTGAATGACATGGAGATGTGGTACTGCCCCCTTAATCCGTAGGACTTTGTGTTTCTTAAATTATTTGCCCTCCTGAATAACTAGTCCTCCAAATGGGGTCTTGACAGTGTGGCATTCTGACTTGGCTTCTGAGTGTTACAAAAACATCTAAAAAGGAAAGGTTGGTTTGGGTTAAACATAAAAACCAACCAGCCAACCAACCAAAACAACCTTTTGTCATCTAAATATTAGCCTTTTTGTCTCTGTTGTATTAATAAAAAGTAGTTTATATTTTATGAATAAGCTATAAAGACCCAGTGAGTTTTGGTGGTTAGTATAGTCACAGAACTAAAAGCCAAGAATAAAATTGCTTCCCCCCCCCCTTTTATTTTGAAGGAGAAATAAGTAACAAATAGGATTCCGTTTCCTTTTAACTGATTCTCAAGAAGCTACAGGCAGAGCGAGTTGGTTGTGTCTTGGAAGAAGGCTGCTTGCTGTCTGTGGCCGTGCCTTTGAAGCTGCAGGCGACAGGAGCTAGGAGCTTTGTGTGTGTCGGTGGTGTTCGCTTTCGCATGAACCCCGTGGCCTGCTGCAGTCACCGTGCGTGCTCCACACCCGGGCTGTGGGCGTGTTGTCGCAGGAAGTCCTGCGGAAGCAGTTGTGTACGCTGGCTCCCCCTTGTACCTCGCTGTCTGGCTGGTGCACGCGGGCTCCCAGCCCCGTTCGCCTCCGCATCTCTCGCTCCCTGCGCCCTGCCTGCCGGATCAGCTGCATCCAGCCAGCCCGGTGCTCGCCTTTCTCTCCGCCTGCATCTCCCGCCTCCCTGCCCTTCTCCCCACTTCCCAACTTGGTGTCCTGTCTCCTCCATCAGCTCTCCTTCCTCTTGTCTTCTCCCTTGCTTCCTCATTTTCTGCTGCCTTCTTTGATTTGATGCTCGACTTTCATTTCCTCCTGCCTAGTCCCAGATGGGTTTATCAACACTCACTCCTCTTTAAATCCTCTTATTCACCTGTGATCATTGTGTGCTACAAGAAGAGACAGTCGCCAGTGGAGATAACTGAAGTTCTAGTTTTTCATTACAGTAATTGCAAGAGTATTATTGCCTTCCAATCAGTCACATACTTTCTCATACAGAGTTTTCAAGGAGGTGCTTAAGCCAGTATTTCTGATATTTTGAAGTATATTAAGTTACACAAACATTCTTGAGTAAGTGGAAGGATTGTGTCTCCTGCGTTCTCAATCAGAAAGCAATGAATAAAATAAATGTAAGAAAGTCATATGCACAGGATCAGAATTTATGTTATAATTTAGAAGTTTATATAAGTTACAGGAAGCCTTTTTGGAGTGGCTGAGGCTTCTGTTACATTTTCGGTGTTCTTGGAATTGAGGCCTTTATATTTTTCTTAAATTACGAATTTTGAGACGGTTTCTGTGCATGAATCCCTGTCAAGTTTTATCCCATTATCAAGCTTATTTTAAATTAATTCTTTTTAAGGCCATGTGTTTACACCCTCTATATATTTCTTTTTCTGGAAGTTCATATTATTAAGGCCATTTCGTAGTATGTGAGTATTTTTAGTAGAGCTGCTTTTAAGTTCCTTACTATAAAAGATTGTAGTAAGGGTTGAATTTTATTGAGTCATATAATTTTATAGGTTTCATTTTTACCTTGAAGATTCCAGTATGCCCGACCTAAAGAAAACAGTTGATATATATAGCTGATGCAAGGAGGCCATTTTATCTTGTACATGACAGGATTTATATATTGATGCCTTAGTTAATTTTAAAATTAAAAAAATTTAAGGAAATTGAGATCTTACTTTTTAACTTGTAACAGATTAACTTCTATATTGCTTTCTATAGGGAGAGAATTTGCTAAGTTGATTTCATAAGACAGTATAAAACTGGAGATGTTTTATTGGGAAAAAAAATTGACCCCTAAATGTATATTTAATGATTTAATACAGTAAAAAAATTTTTAAAAGTAGTATATTGGAAAAAAATAATCTTATGATAAAAAAATCAACGATACTAAACCAGTTGTTAGTAAGTGCTGTCCTGTCCTCAAACTTCTTAACTAAATAATAACCCTGTGAAAACCAAGGTACTCAAGTCAGCATCGGGAACACTGATTCTCATACACAAATAATAAACACTATGTCCACCATATATTTTTCTTACTGTTAGAGCCACCATTCCTGCAGTTGAGAAGGTGCTTATTACTTCAGTGGTCAGAAATACACATCACAATGTTTTTTATCTTTTAGGTATTTTTTGTTGTTGTTTTTTTTCAATTATTTGAGCAGTTTGGCCTCTTTTCAAGCTTATATGTTCTCCAGACACATACAGTACAAATTAAAATGAAGTTTCAGCCATCCTGTTGCCCTATGGGACATGTGATTGTCTGGAATAGGCTTGTGTCCAGCTATGTTTAGAAGATCAATTGATCGTAGCTATGTTTTCCTATCTGGTGTGGCTTTGTTGTAATAAAATCAGAATTAGAGTAAGTCCTACTTTCTCTAGTTTCCAGTCAACCCAGCTATAGGCTGTGAGTTCTAGCTGGGAACAGGTTGTGGGTGTAGAATCCATTTAGATTATATATGTAAAACAGGTTTGGTGAAGACTAAAGTGTTGTGACACTATTTATTATTTGTTAATAATTATAATGGTTGTTCTGTTTTTAATCTTTTAAATTTTCATATATCATTAACAATGGGAGTGCTTGCTCATTTAGACTGTTCAAAATGGTGTTGCTAAGGCCTTATTTTTTCTTTTAATTTAAAACCTCAAAATTAGGATATATACAAAGTGGAATTTTAGCTGTCAACCATTTAGGGAAGAGTGGCATCAATTATTTCAAAAAGACTAGTTGGCATCATTCCCTTGGAAGAATATATGCCTTAACCAATCATCAGTTTTTATGTTTGGATTTCTGTTGTATAAAAGTTTTGGTGTTCAAAGGTACTCTGAATTGTAAAAGTTTTTGAAAGAAAAATATTTATGAGTTATTGTTTATCTGTGCCTTGTTTCTTGGGTCTTTAATGACTCAGGCCGTCATTTTTATTTTAAATTATATTAATACTTAATTTTAGTATATGATTTTTTTTAATACATGACTTTTTTGAAAGTCAGAGATTTCCTGTCATAGCTTACTTTTTGTATCAATTTCATGACATTTCTTCCTCTTCTCTCAAATGAGTCTTACAAAATTCCCCTTCAGAATTAATCACTGTTTTATTTGTTAATAGGTTGTGGTAACTTGGTCAGACTGTATCAGCCTTATTCCTGAGGAGCAGGAATAGGTTATTCTCTCTGGGTATTTCAGAATTTATCTTTTTTTTTTTTTTCCATATATAGATCATGGGCCACATGATCCTAAGTACTTTGTGAATAAAAATGATTTGTTACTGCTGAGATCACCCGGTTTTTCCACAGGAGAATAATAAATAGTCATGTGATTTCATAGCCTTTGTAGGTTGTACTGTATGGTACAGTGATTCTGAGGCATCATTTGCAAACACACAACCTGAAGTTTCTAGTTAATTGTGTGTGTGTGTGTGTATTCTCTTTCTTTTCCTTTTTGAGAAGTAAGCATGTTTTCAACATCAGCGATAAAAATATTACTTATTTACAAAATATGTCTATTAAAGGAATAACAATATGATTAAAATTAATGTTTTTTTTTCCAAAGGTTAGATTCTCATACATGAGAGATGTCATTCATAGTTTCTAGGGAAATTACAGTGAAGCATTGGAATTATTTTTATTTGATAGAAGAGAGATCCCTACTGAGAGCACCAATCCTAAATTTTGGTTGGCAAAAGCTGCTATCGAATTATACTTGGAATGAAAAATTCACAAGTCCCATAACTAAGGGTTTGCAATGTATTGATAAGATGACTAGAATTTCTCATTTTGTTATACAGGTTTTCAAATAATGGAGAAAGTTCTAGAAATCACTGAAGGATTTCCAAAATGCTACTGTCATGGGGTCTGAATGATGATGGTTCTCTGAATTCTTTATCATTTAGACACAGTTCCTTCTGTATTTTGTGTTCTAGATGAAAGCTCATCTCTATATTTGTATTTATATTTTTGGTTGTACATTTATATAGTGTTTGGTAATAAGTATTGCATACTTTAAAAATACTCATATTCCTAAGACTTCAGAAATTAAGAAAACTGAAAATGGAGCTTTTCATCTCCATATCACAGTTGTGTTTCAATGCAGATCTTCAGTAACTAGAAGCCATTCCTATGTTCTGATAATTTTATAACCCATTTTGAAATGCATTTGTTGACCTCATTGTAATTCCACGTGCCTCTAATGAAAGGCATGCGAAGGTATAGATTGCAAGAATGAGCTGTGGTTGGTCCCTAACCCAGAACCCACTAGTGTATTTGCTAAAACAGAATTTTCCAAAATTTAAATGATGTCACATTTGAAAGCAATGCCAAGAAACAATGTGGCAGTTTCTAAATTTTGTGAAGCTAAAATCCTTGGTTACAAGAAAGAGTACATGTCACAGATGAGTAGTTAGTAATGACTTCAGTTTAGCAGGAAAAGAGCAATTCCCATATGCTGATTCTAGTCTCGTAACAAAGAATGTTATAGAAAGATTGCACAGCCTTTAACAAGCTGTGAGTTAATGTGACAGTGTCAGTGGATCTAGTTCCATAAGGAGAACCACATTTCTTCAAAAATATTTTAAGTTATACAGAAAACTTGCTACAAGTGAATCTGGACTGTTGCCCACCGTACCCTAACCCCCCCAAGTGAAGCAGGAATATTGAGTTTAGTTAAACAAATTGTTTGGGACTACTTGAGCCTAAGTACCTGGATAGCTAATAAATAAGTCTCATTGTCAGACTCTGAACCTCAGAGGCTTACCCCCCAAATAAGGACAAGTGTATAGAAACAAGGGTTACCCACTTTGAACCTTAAGTAGCCAAGACTTATTTTTCAGTTCATCAGTTTACCTCTCACCGAGAGCCGCTTCCAATTTTAACTTAGACTCCATCCTTCAACATTTATGGGCACTTTAGAAGTCAAGAAAATGAGGTCAAGTTGTATCACTTTCAAACCTTTGGAACATGTACTGTGGAAGTCTTTAGCGTGATAGATTTGTTATCAACCATTCATTTCCATGGTCATTCCGGGAACTTGGCCTCTTATGTAAGTTCATATTGGCACTGTGATTTCCTTGCTGCTATGAACGCTTCAAAAACTAGTGGGTTTAATTTTGATTTTGAATGGTAGGCTTGACTCCCTTTAAAGGTTAGAACTCAGTGCTCATCATTGTGCAGTTGCTAAGATTCTTAGAGGCGGGGTAGGGAGGAGCCGGGAAGTGAAGGGAGGGTCTGTTTTCTTCGGTGATTTAGAAAAACGTGTATTCTCTAACATGAAATAAGATGACCTTTTTCAAATTCAAAGAATATTGTTTTATTAGTACACTAATGAGTGTCTCTCTTTTTCCAGTTAAGATTTATAGTTGAATATTAGGTGAGGGACATACATAAAATTTACAGTCCATCGTGAAGAATTTTCACAAAATGCATTTCATAAAGGAGATTTTTTTTCCTCTGAAAGCAATTATAAGGTTGACAGTTAAATGAGATGCTAATGTGATTATATTTAAATAATATTTTCTAGTCTTCCCATTGCTTAAGATATTCCCAGGTAGCAGACTCTGGCATTAAGGTGTTCTAAGTATTGTCTGCTGTAAGAATTTAAGGGCTCCTAGTTAAAGAAACTATGCTTTTGTATCATGAAATGACAGGCAACAGGCTTTCTACTGCCACTATTTAATTTACACTGTACTTTCAGTATACAAACTGTTTAATACAAGCATCGATCTAAAGCAAAAAATTCTGACTTTTTTAAAAAAGTGAAAACAAAAGAAATATAGTCAAAGTCACTTCTTTTTCTATCTCAAAATGTTTGGCTGACTCCTCCTCCTCCTCCTCCTCCTCCTCTCCTCCTCCTCCTCCTCCTCCTCCTCTCCTCCTCCTCCTCCTTCTCCTCCTCCTTTCTTCTTTTTTAAATTACATGGCCATGAATTTACTTGTTCAAGAAGTACCTTGC
The DNA here is from genome assembly GCA_003508835.1 of Eonycteris spelaea. Lineage (NCBI taxonomy): Eukaryota > Metazoa > Chordata > Mammalia > Chiroptera > Pteropodidae > Eonycteris > Eonycteris spelaea. The sequence continues at coordinate 605,647 of PUFA01000077.1, read as the reverse complement.
CTCCCAATAGATGCTGGCACCTGGATGCCATTCTTCATTCAACATACAGCAAACTCTCACTCTGTGCTAATGCTAAGAGCTTGGAGTCTAGTGAGAGAAGAGTGTGGAATATACCAACCATTATAACACAGTGCCTTTTACAGTGTATTGTCTAATGCGTTTGATTTGTGCCTTCTTCTCTTTTTATTCCCTTAAAAAATACCTTTGTAAAGTAGACAGGTTATACATACTCTAGGAATCAGGACAATACAGATACTTTCAAACAAGAGAATAAAAACCTGGCCAGAACACTCTTGATTTTGGTTTATATGCTTTCGTGGTCCTTTGAGTGTGTATGTAACTTCGTATGTGTAACTGTGTGCATTTCTAGCTTGATTTATTCTGCCCAACCTTGAAAAAGAGGCATTTTTGCCAGGAGTTGTTTTTGGAAGTATAAGGAAATCACTGCCCAAAACTTTTTGCAAAGCCTCTTATCTCAGACGTGAGAACAGTGCCAGATTTTTTGGCTAAAAATGCAGTTGTCTTGTGCCTGAAAGTACCTTCGTGGCCTTCACCCAGATTCTCAGGTCAGCTCGTTCTGTTTCTTGTGTTCATGCCTCAGGTTCTCCGCTATGGAGTCCTACAGTAATTGTTATCAGTGGGCACAAGAGGACTAATATCTGCCTAAAAATGACCTGATTTTGGAGTGCTCATACTTTAAAAACAACTTCCATCTGGATGGGGAGCAACGGGGAGACGTGTTACCAGGATACAGTACTTTAAAGTGGAATCGTCGATAAATGTTTAGTTCCTACATCTGAGGTCTGCTAAGGATTCCCATCTACAGATCCGGCTTGAAACAAAGAGGCATATTGTGTTGAGGTTCCCTGACCATTACTTTTAACTATTGACTTCTATGGATCAGAATGACTTAGTTGGATTATCACTGAGCTTTCGATTAAGTTCTGAGTGAGCTCCCAATAGGACTAGAATGGTCTGGTATCATTTTGGAAGGCTTGCTTAAGTTACTTTGGAAAACTTCATAAAATGCTGCAGGTCTAAGACCTTAAGATTAAAGTGGGTTCGGGATCAACAGGGCTAAGATAAAACATTAAGTATGGGCAGGCAGTTCAGAAACAAACAAACAAAAAAATGGGTGTAAAGTAGCTAAGTTAGTCAGTTGATTAACTATTTTTGTCCTTTCAATAAACTTCACTAAACTTATTCATTAAATTTCAATAACGTTAATAAATTCACTCAAATATTTACTGAGCAGCACCTACTTATTTAGAGGTGCTTTACTTGGTCATGAGAAAATCAATATGAATGACCACGGGAGACACTGTCCAGGCAGGAATATAAATATCAAAACATAAATAAAACATTAAAACCATAACTGCAACTTAAGCTATAGAAGATATAGTGACACATAAATGCCTAAATAATCCAATATCATTAATGTCTCACAAATGTATACCTGCAGCCTCATCCTTTCATTGAACTGGGAAAATTTTTCTGACGTTTTGGAAATTATTCTTTTGTTATGATAAGAGTTGAAACATACTTGATTTTTCTGAGATATATCACAGCTCTTCATTTTTCCACTTTCCTCAATTTATGCTTCACACCAGGTGTAGTTTGGTTTCCTGATCTCTTTTATTATAAACTTCAAGCGGGTTCCTGTTTTCTGCAAGTGTTTCAGCCTCATCAAGTGGGATTCAAGATTCTAACTTAACTAACTTTCAAAACCACGTATGTTAATAACCCAGCTATTTATTGATTTACTTACGAACATAGGGTTGATGACATCTGTACATTTCAGGTGTACATTATAACTTGATATCTGTATACTCTATTTTGTACTTACCACCACAAGGCTAATTTCCTTCCATTGCCATAACTCGCACCCCCTTTACCCAATTCTCCTTCCTCTCAGCCTCACAATCTTCACTGTCCCTTGATGTATGTTTGTATTGGAGAGCGACCCTGTTTCTCTTACTTCTGTTTGCTGCAGTGCCTGTGTTTTTTCTTTCTCATAGCTGTGAAATTCTTATGCTCTCTCAGGATCATCTCCACTATCATCTCTAAATGTTTCCGCTGCTGTGGACCACAATACTTAATCATGAGTGAGAGAGAGAGTGGAAATAATAATACTACTTATTAAAAATTGTAGACATTTAGAACTTACTGTTTGTCTTCAAGGGTGTTTGTTGTTCACACTGCTGATTTTGATGTATAGTCCTACCTCATCCTGTATTGTTACTGAAATGTTTACTGTGATCCATATTTCTTTGACAGAGGGAGCTAGTTTCTTAAAAATAATAATTTCTCATACAATTTCTCTTTTTGGTATTCAGCAACATCGTTTTAAACATATTGTGTGATCAATAAGCAGACTTTATGAATGAATTAATTGATTCGAAGTTTTAGTATGAAATGCTCTTGGCCATAAACAGAGTGTGTATATGATATTTGATGTTGCTTTGGTAGTTTATTTTCCAGTCTGATGAACAAGAGTGGTTTCTTAAGCCACTAATACTCTACATTCGTGGCATAGTAAACAGGAACTTTATTGAGAATTAAATGTGTCAACTTGTGCTTCATAGCCAGAATATCCAGCTTTTATGAAGAGATCAATTTTAAATAAATTATATATATGCATATATGCATTAATATATTAATATATAAATAAGCAAATTAATTCAGAATATAATTATATTTCCAGCATTAAATTTAATTATTATGATAATACAGTATAAAAGCAATTGTCACTATCTCATCAGTAAAATAATTGCATCAAAATAAGAGGCAATATTTTTAATATTAAATTAATTTTTAACTCATGATTTTTTCATAACATAATTATTTAGAAATTCATAGTTCTGTAGTTAACACTTTATATGAAGAGTTAATCTTCCTACATATACCTATAAACATACATATATACAAAGTTGGTTAAGTTTTGTGAACATATATGATATATGAATTATATAATATTTTCAGTAAAATAGGAATTTTCCACAGAATTTACGGTTTAATCCTTTATTTTCTAGAATTAAAAAATTTAACCAAACACCACTGAAATTGCTAATACGACTGAACCTCTTCGATTCCGTGAAGAAGCCACATTCTCCCCGAAGAGAAAGAATAGGTTTTCTGCTTAGTCTTCTGCCTGAATCACTCAGTCTTGTCTTTTCACCTGGCCAGCTTTTGCTGTCTTTTAGTTTGTAGTCATTTTTCTCCCTTTCTTGCTAGAACAAATCTGTATTGGGCACCTGTCTGCCCTGTTTTTCTTTTCTCTGGCTAGACTATAAGCTCGCTGACCCACAGACCTACACCTAGCTCACCCAATGCTTGCAAAAAAATATACATTGTATGAATAAATGTGATGTTAACTTATTCTTGACTATAAGCATCAGATTTCATAGCGTGTGGTCAGTTTTGGAAAGTTGCACACAAAAAAAAATAGGATTTAATGCTAAATAGGTACTGATGCCATCAGATATACTTTACCTTGGCTTCTGGGAAAAAATTCTGATAGCAATTTGGTGGCTAATCATAAGTTTTTTCCTGATAGGGAAATGAAGGATGCACAAAGGGATAAACTTTGGGATGCTTTGACATGGTTCACTTATTCTAAGATTAAGTTGCTGAACCAAAGACCTAAACAGTTCTCTTTCAAGTTGTATTCTTGGTCATCAGAAAACATTCTTGAATAGTGCTCCTGTAGGTCGTTAACTATCCAGAGTACTGCCTATGGTTTTTTCAGCATTCATACACTGGACCGTGGGCATTGCCTTCCAGAGTCCGCTTATGCTTTTAGCTCAATTGGACCATAATGGTGATACTTTGTGAAGGAGAATTCCATTTTTATTCCCACAAACCAGAGCAGTATACTTTGAGACCTACAACCTGTTTTATTTCCCTCAGATATGGTAAACACTTAAAAGGCTACAATTTTCTTAGAGACTTAAATAAGCTCTCACTTGAAATATAATTTGTTCAATTTCAGCCTTAAAACAGGGCATTTTTGATATTATAATAACATTAACAGTACTGTATGTTACTTGCATGATGTATCAGTTTTTTTTTTTCATTAACTCATTTTATCAATATTTTATTTTCTGAATAGCACCCTGATTTGTAGGCTAAATAAATAAGACATCATTGGCAGGTATAAAGATCATAACAGTATCACCAGATACCAATAATATTTGTTTAGGTGAACTCTGCAGTTACCTGATTTTGAAATGACTAAATGACTGTTCTTATGAAGTATTGTGTCACAAACAGTTCAAAAGAAACAATGCAAGCACTTAATTTTCAGTAACGCTGCCTAGCGCCATGACTTTCTAGGCACCGCGTTGTTCTTTTCACAAAACTTTCTCATCCACGCATAAACTTGTTTTCTGTGGTCAGCAGTTGAATGCATAGAGCATCAGTGCTGTGACATCTAGAACACATACAGTGTTAGTAGAGACAGGAGCAGCCAACTAGTTCTTATTCTGCTTATACCACATGTATTTTTAGACTTTATGATTCTCTTTGAGGAAAGCCATAAAACAGTGTTAAATTATCATATACAAACCTGGAGCCATTTCTGTAGGATAAAATGTGATAGTGTTATATGTCTGCTTGTACTTATAAAACAAATATGAAATGCCACATGAAAGTTTTCAGAAATATATTTTGAGGTTTCTCTGTTAATGTTTGTGTGTTGCTTATTCATTCTTTTTTAGAAGCCAAAGTCTTAAGAAATTATTAACCAGGTGGAAAGTTTAGAACTGACTAAATTTTACCTATTAACTTATCTTTTTGTGCAAGATGAGAAATATGCATCATTATTTGATCTTTGAGATGGAATATCTTATTACACAGATTGAGAACAACTACCTTTGATGAAGGTAGAATCTGCCACGTTTTATTTAAACAGCAGTCCTTCAGTGCTATAAAAATACTTAGAATTTAGGCATGTGAATTCACTGAAGTAGCCACAGTAGTATTTTATTGGCTGTTTTTCATCTGTTCCATCCAGTCTTCTACGGTAAACAGGTTACTTTATCCCCTTTTCAGTTCAGTTTTCTCATTTGTAAAACAGGGTTCAGTGAGGACTAAATGAGAAAATGATGTGAGCCAGACGCAGATGGTTGGTACATAGTAGGTACCAACAACAACATATTAGTTCTTTTCCAACTTGGCTTAGTTTGTCTCTGTGATCTAATTGATGTAGTGTACCCAAATGATACATTGAATAACTTCAGACATGTGTCTTTGCTTTGCCATCTTCCACCACCACCACCACCACCACCACCACCAGATTCAAAGACAGAGCTCTCTTCTTTGATTTCCTTGTCTGTTATCGTCTCTCTTTGTAAGGTAGCTGTTGTTTTTCATACTTGTTTTTGCCTCTCGTCTCTTTTGAAATCTTTTACGCTTTCAAATCTCTTTTGTCCAGAATTCTGTTTTCTTCTCTCCTCATTTCTCTTTTCTTTTTTATTCTGCCACCTAGTTGTGCACTTTGGCGCATCCGGGCTCTTTGTGGCCTGAGTAGCCAGTGACAGCATTCCACTCTGTTGCATGGCTAGGTTTGCCCATTAAGAAGCAGCCGAAATGTTTCTTCTCCACTTATGACTCTATGATCCCTGCAGAGTAAGTGCTGTGTCATTGA